>NWSH02000150.1:2124508-2137632 GCA_002382865.2 Heliothis virescens
ATTGTCGAATTGTTAATTTTTCGATATAACAAAAATTCACTAAGCATATTTGGATGAAGCATATTGGACTTTTACGTAGACATAAAGTGGGAAATTAAATATATTATTAACAATAAATCCTTTTATTGTTGTATCCCTGAATTTCATTTAAATAGATGAAAACTAAGCTGAAACTAACATTAATCATGCAAATAACCTATTTCCATGGTGTTATAATACCATAATTTTAGTAGAAAATCTATGGTTACATCAAATGGCTACTCTGTAAAAGGCCTTTACAATAGAATTACGTATAATTTTCCATTGCTCTTGTTGCTTACACTATGCTTGACGGTTTACACATAAAATATTAGTAACGTAAGGCACAACTAAACATATTTTTTTAATGTAAGGGACATGCTATATTTTAAACCGCTGGGTATTCCTAAATCTTTCGTTTATAGCATGAAAGAAGAGGAAATTCTAAGAAACTTTGCTCTAGACACAATTATAATTGGACCAGACAGTAAAAAGTTATGGACAGATTTAAAAAAATAAAATCGTTTTTTGGCTCTCCTGAAAAATCGTGTTTTGTCCCTTACATTAATTGATACTTCTGGTATCGTTATGTAACTAGGGTGTTTAGCATTTTTGGGAGTGGAACTAGTTATTTAAGTCAATATGCTGTAGTTACCACTTAATAGTTACATGAGAATAAGCTTATTTAAATATTTTTTTAGATTATTATCAAATACAGGTAAACTTATTAGGATTTGTGATTATGTCACTTCAACATTAATTCACAACTTCATGAATAATTTGATTTAAATGCCCAATAAGAGTAAGGAATTGAGTGTGATATTTGAATGGAGTTATTGATCATAAAGATATAGGTAATCTAGAAAAACCCAGCAACTAACTAAACAAAAAACACAGGAAAACAACACTATAAAATGTTTTAAATGTTAACTACATTACTAAAATGTTAACTACATGGCTACAAGACACTACATTGCCTTAATTTTAATTAAACTACACTCGAAGACCTAGAAACAGTTCCATGTCTAGACATTCCCCAATTATTGATTTTGTCTAGTCCCATCTGTCAGAATGTGAATGACCTTGTGACCTCGTATTCTATTCTATTCTATTCTTGGTTATGGCAATCTATCGTCGATGCCGATGTCAACGATTCTGCCAATGTCAGAAGTGATGAGAAAGCAAGTCGTGTTTTATCGATAACAAGGATGAAGAGATATGTAAAAAGTATGAAGATTTTGCTAAAATTGACAAAAATAGGACGGAATTTAGAAATTAAACATTTACATGAACTAAGGTGTCTACTGGAGTACCATATCTGAGATTATAATGATAAGGAAGATAACCTAAAAATCTATGTAATTCATTATGTACCCAAAGGGAAATCTTTTTATGTGTAAATTACATAAAATAACTTCACAGACTTTTAGATGTTATCGTAAGGAGTAACTTTTTTATTCATGATTAATGAATAACAACAAAAATAATAAAACGTGCATCACACGGAAACTATGACGTCTTTATTTTCAACTTAAACATTATGTTTATCTGAAAATCGGAAATATTCCATTGGAATAAAGTTCCGATAATATTCCTGTTGGGATAAACATTCAAATATTTCTATTCAAGTGTAATTTTACGGGAAATTTGACATTACGTAACTTAAGTGACAGGGGTGGCGATTCATGAAAAACCTGAACTAAAAATATAACGATTTCTTACTTTTATCGGCATATCCCCGTCTGGCAGTGGATAACAGAACACTTTTAAATGCATTTCCTCTCACAATTTGCCTGCATAAAGATGCCATTTTGCTAAATTTCTCACTAGACCGCTTTTCACGAATGCAAGTGAAACAATTTTTTTCTTTGAAGCTAGGGAAAGGCAAAACCGTAGTTTTCCAGTTCGAGCGATACTATTTGAAGAATCGGTATTTTTTGTATCGATATAATAGTAAATGTTTAACTTTTTAATTCTGTCAATTAAACCTTTGTATGTAGATTTACAATGACAATTTAAAGCGAGTAAATTAATAAAATTGGCTTATGTTTAAAGTAATAACAACTTAATTGATTTGTGTACCAAACTCTTTACAGAGCGCCATCTGTTGGTGGAAGTGAAAACCTGTCGACAAGCTATAAGGTTTGCTGCATTGATGGAAAAAACTTTGATGTTTACAATCACTTATAACAAGGTTACATTACATTTTATTGTTTGGTAGCATAATCAGCTGACCTATAACATCTCAATTTACGAGTTTGTCTAGAGCCGTTACTTCTGGTATGATAATGATAAAAAAACTTCAAAAAAGATTAAATGTGCAAGACCACCACTTGCCCTGGCCTATTCAAGTTGTTAGTAGTAACTAAAGTGAATAAAACTAAATAAAACTCGCAGGAACTTATTTTATTGCTTTATTTCTCGCATTTCATATGCATTTTTCGTAATATGAATGTTATGTATTCAATATGCGATAATTTTTCTATGTGTGCTTATTGACAGAAGCGCAATTACTTAAAAGCTCAATTGTGAGAGGAGAGGAGATTTCCTTTTGAGCGCAAATTAAAACATAGCTAACATTATAATTGTTTGTATGAGTTTACATAAGCAGCTTCAATGTCAGCCATACGTATAATATTATCGATATTGATTGATTATTTTTAGCGCAAAATCATAATCATTTAACAAAAATGCTGCAAAACTGAATATTTAGCTAATCAAAATACTTTTCGAATCACGCCATTCAAAAATGTAAGTTCATCAGTTACGTTGTTTTTGAAGAGCTGAAATAAGATAAAACATTAAATTAAATATTTTTATACAGCAGTTGTGCTGCTGTAGGTAGGTATTTTGCATATTTTTTTAAATTACTCTTACCAAAAACAGAAACCGAACTTTGTTACGGATCTTGACGATCTTATTAGCGCATAGTACCAGTATAGATACTATATTTGGACGAAATCAATTTCTTGTTCGACCACTTCTTTGTATGAAACATCCTTTGAAAGAATTAAGGCGTACATCGATTTCTCCTTCTTCGAGCTGAAATATATATATTTCGAATAAATTTTCAGTACTAATTATGTATTGATTTTTTTGCGGAGTTAGCTAGTTACCGGGTCAGTCTGATAAAGTTCTCGATAGCAGGACGGCGATACACATTCCCTTACACAGCGAGTCTTCTGTAAACCTGTAATTTGACTACAGGCTCCACTTTGTTCGCATGCTGTTTCAAATTCTCTGAACGTCATTTCCTGAAAGTTATTAGAGTTGAATTACATGATTGTGTTTAGGGTATAGTAGCTTTTATACATACATATATTTTTTATATTATAGAGTACATTCCTCACGTGACTAATTACTTGATAAGTGGTAGCATTGTAGGCATTTAAGTATTAACCTACGTTTTTGGGCGAATCCTTATATTGGTATTCCTTAAAAGTGAATGTCACTGGAGCTTGATCAGCAGATGTTAAATGTATTCCACAAGACCCTAAAATAATATAAAATCCTAAAAAAACGTGAAAATTCGACATCTTTAAACACAAAACCCTAACTCTATAGTTCCTATAAAAATCAATAAATGTATACTCGTTGTTGCATGTTATAAAATATTACTTCACAATTTTCAGCAGTTTATAACAGGTATTTTCTTAAATATGATTTTTGTATTATGTATAATATTATATTACAAACAGGTACAGGAGCATTTTTTTACCAAATCATTTATAAAATAAAATGTTAATCGATTGTGAACCGAATCAAGTGCTAAATACAATACTCTTCATCACAGCTAATGTTTATATATTCTTTTAGATAAACATAAAGCCACCATAAAAATGATAAACATGTGTAGTAATATGCTTAACTTCTAATAATTTTAATGTTATAAAAACCGTATTTTTTATAACAATACTAATAATTGCACTGCCCTAGCTAAGCACAGACTATTCAGACATTCATGATTCTCTTCTGTATCTGCGCCACTGGTGGTTTACCTAAATAGTCTGTGGTTCCGTCTGTCAAAGTAAGGAAATGATTGCGACTGGATTTCTGATTGAAAGATATTGTTGATTTTCTGAAAATTCTTATAATTTTGTAATTTCCCAACTTTTAAAACAGTTTATCGTGCGAAATACTGAGTGTGTGTGTTATTTGTTCTGTGTTTCAAAGTGCAGGAAGCTATATTTTGATGATCGAATGCACAGACATCACAATAACAACAAAATTTTTGGTAAGTAAAATTTATTAATTTATATAATGTCGTAATTTATTGTGAGTATACGCTTACACGTTGTAAATGGTCGAGATAATGAGGAAGAAGGTATGTAGTATAGAACGGTTGCGTCACTACTGCATTCTAAAGGACAATGGATGCTGGACTTTCTAGTGTTAAGATTTTCAAGAAATTCGTAATATCAGAACCAACTATATTATTTAATCTACTTATATGCCATGAGCCTACAATACATTGGATATTTTTCACTATAAAACTTGTAAAAATAACAATGTATTAAATGCATATTGTCATGCAGAGAGAGGGCAAAGTAAAAGGCACATTGAACAATAAAAACTCTTTGATTGTTGCGTTAACTCACGTGCAGTCACTATATCTATACATACATATATAAAGCTAAAGAGTTTGCTTTTTTGTTTGTTTGGATGTGCTAATCTCAGGAACAACTGGTCTGATTTGGAAAAATCTTTCAATGTTGGTCTAGCAGATTGTGTATACTACTTCATATCCAATATTTACTGCATTGAAAACAGTGATTCGTTTTTCATATTTATCCTTGATTGCACAGTCACAGAGTAACAAGATTGCTACTGATTTCACCATTTGAAATCTCATTATCAGGCAATAAAAATATACAAATTCAATTTAGCAACAACACATTGATCTAATATGCCAATATTCATTCATTATATTAATTTTAATTTTAGAACAGTATCTCATAGTTTTAAATAAATCGCAACGAATGATGAAACCAGCCAAAATACTAATTATTCAGTGACCTCCATGCCTGGTAAACTCAATAAGTATTGCTATTAAATTTACTATTAACCCATACAGAAAGGGTGGCCAACTTAATAAGACCCATTTTTATAAATTACTACTAAATATGGGTCCAAAACTACTGGACCAATTCAAAAATTTCTTTCACTGTGGGATAGCTGGTTGGGATAACCAGTAACATAAGCTGTATTTTTGTCTGCTTATAGGAAGTAGTTACTACTAAACCATGGGGAACAACTAGTTAATTATTAAATAAATTCTTCTTGAAAACACCTAGTGCCTTGTCACACATTTGTGATTGGCCACTTCCACTGCCGATTGTTTTCTTATTTGTCTCCTCCTTAGGGTATGAGAACAGCCTTAGGTGAAACCTAAGGCTGTTCTCATATATGAGGAGATCAACCAGCTGTGCAGGACATTTTATGTTTGTGTTATGTTTTATACAAGTGCATTCCATATTCCCTCACTCTCATAGCTCGAGGGGACGGGCCCAGAAAGAGATCAGGTGTATTACTGACATTAACATAGTCAATCACCAACTTCCAGACTCTGGGCTGCTTTGTGAAAGTTTCTAAAACCCATAAAGCGATTTCGGCCTGACCTGGGACATCTTGAAGTATAAAATAAACAGTAACTGACAAGGATAACAAGTAATACATCTTATTAAAAGCTTATTTTTAATAGAAAAACATTATGTAATGCGGTGTGACGATGGTTAGATCCAATTTATGACAGCGGTTGCAAGTATCAATTACCAACCTCACATGAGTACATTGAGTGGTAAAACATGGAGCTGATAATATTTATTTGCAATATATTGCATTACAAGCCGTTTTTCCAAATCCAGCATTTGTGAAGGTAACCTTTTGTTTGTATGCACCAATCTCAGGAATTACCAGACTGAATTTAATAAAATGCAGTTGTAGACAGCCCACATATCGAGAAAGCCTTTTTGTTTGGATGCGTTTTATAGTTCCCACGGGGCGCAGATGAAACTGCTAGCGGAAGCTAAAAATTTCTGATCTCTTATTCTTCATAGTCTTATTCTACCTTCATGAAAGATCAGCAATTTTCTCTTTAACTAGCTTAGCAGTTATTATCATCAAAAAATTAGGACTTCTGATTACCACTTTCAGTTGATGGCGTATAGGTGCAAGATGGACAAACCAACAGCCACACTTTTATTACATACTAGCTTCCGCCAGCGGTTTCACCCGCTTTCCCGTGGTAACTACTGCACGTACCCGGATAAAAAGCCTATAGCCTTCCTCGATAAATGGGCTATCTAACACTGAAAGAATTTTTCAAATCGGACCAGTAGTTCCTGAGATTAGCGCGTTCAAACAAACAAACTCACTCTTCAGCTTTATAATATTAGTATAGATAAGCTTTTTATACTGTTTCTAGGATACATAAAAAAAACAAGAAATTTTTCCTTGTGTCCCTATCGTTGGAACTGAATCCCATAATGATAGCGTGGCGTGGGCGCCTCTTATGTTCGTAGCTGATAACAAGCTTAATTTCGATGTTTATGTGATGCATCTACTACTAATATCAGCCGACGATGTCACATTATTTTCTTTATTCTCAAAAATATCTGAAACTTCATTATAGACTACAAAAAGTACTGTAAAAGTAATAGAATTACGAGTTAAGCGTGCGTTAAATCATTACGGTGCTAAACGAGGTTGGCATCGAGTACCATACAGTTATTTAGGATAAAAAATGCTTTTTCTCGTGGTTTCACCCGTGTTCTGAATTCTGGGAATTTCTTCAAAATATAGCTCATGTAACATGGGGATAGTGTAGCTTCCCAAGAGTGAAAGGTTGAAATCGATTCAGTAGTTTAGAAACCTTTAATCAGACAAACACTGTAAAGGAAAAAAAAAACTCTTTGTACAGACGACAGCAGGTCAACGTATACGAATCTGTAAAATTTTACCAATTAAACATTAACCTACCGCCATTGTAATAAGGTTGAAAATCTATTGCAGAAATTTGACAGATTGTGGTAACTTGATGTGCTGTCGTCTGTACTTTATATTAGTTTCAATATCTCCCTGCTATAAACAGATAAAATCCAACCTTTTCCGAAACATAATATTATGTGCAACAAGATAAAAACAGAAGATATAGCATGAAAGCCAAATTGAACCCATTCGCAGTCTCCTAAAAGCTGGAAATCACCCAGCCTTCGCCAATCGATAAATCTTTTATCGATAACTTTTTTATTCGTCAACAAAGTTTTTCCTTGCAATCGTGTTTTTCCTTGAACACAATTCTTTCGACTTGTTTTCTTATAATGTCTAGGGTTTGTTTTAGAGGTTCCCGATAAATTTCAAGATCATGCCGTAGAAAAGTAATCAAAATTAAAAGAAAAATCTATGGCGCTATCTGTCAGATAGCTGTTTAGAACCTTATCTGGGACTTGTGTAACTGGCCGCTAGAGTTCTAGAATAAATACTTCCCAAGTAATATCATGGTAATGTAATCACTTCACTTTTGAGTTCAGCAAACTTTGTCTATGCTTTTTCGGTCCTGTTTTGATAACCCAATTATATATCTCTTGCGTCAATACTTAATACCTTTTAAGTTTTTGTTCCTACCAGTTGTTATGTGACCGTAAACAAGTAGAGCTAAGGTTTTTTCCTCCTCAAAGTTTTTATACATCTACGTCAATGTTCAGCGTTCTGCTCGGTGCAAACTTGGTGCAGTCGCACTTACGAAGGCTGAAACTCAATCTGAAAAACACCTTATGTATTATGAATAAGGTTTATAATTCATTGTGTAGTAATACTTTCATGAGCGCCACTGTCAAAGCATTTTGTTAGGTATTCTGTAAGCTGTAAGGTCGGAATTTGGTTGTAAAAATGTTGATTATGTTACGTTTTTGTGCTGGGTAGCATGTTTTGCAATGTTACTGAGTTTTTTGACATTAATTGGTTTCGCTCGCCTACTGTAATGTGTGGAATACTTTTTTGTAGTTTAACTTAAAATTGTGGTAAGTTAGATATCAAGTTTCACGTTTTATGAAGTTTCTAAGTAATCATATTAATTTCTTCAGCTGTGGGTGGATCTTGATGACTTTACAGATTTTATTAGACGTGGCTTCAGGCTATTTTGGTAAAACTAGCTATTTTTGGCAGTATCTGCAATTATAGCCATATAGTCGGAAGTCTCGGAAGATGAAAATCAGTTGCTTAAGAAACCAGGAACGACAAAGACATTTGTACAAACGGCATAAAAATTATGTTTTCTGCAATTGTATATTCAAAATCCCCAATAAAGTTTATCAGTAAAAGTTTGCAATCGATATGTTTCTTTATGAATTACTTGCCGTTTTCCCGCGGTTTCACTCGCGTCCTGTGGGGATTACTCGGTGCACCCGGATAAAAAGAAGCCTTCCTCGATTAATGGGCTACCTAACACTGAAAGAATTTATCAAATCGGACCAGTAGTTGAGATAAGCGCGATCTACCAAACAAACAAACAAACTCTTCAGTTTAATAATATTAGTATTAGTAGGAATATTAGTATTATAGGAAATTCCGGTATTACATCCTACTGATTCATTTCACGTAGGGTTGCCATCCGTCCGGGTTTTCCCGGATTTGTCCTCGTTTAGAGGGCGTCCGGGGAGCGTCCGGGGAAGGTTTCATTTGTAGACCGGGTTTTAAAAAATAAAAGAAATTGCTCATTTTTACAATAAATAAAGACAGGTTGCGACCCGACTTTGCGAAAATTTCGCGCTCGCTTCGCTCGCGCATATTCTAAATATCAACATCTAGCCAACTCGGACTTGCACATGGAAGGTTGCATACTATTACCTATAACTACTATTAAAATACTTATTTTATTCTAGTTTTCAATAATTGTTGTTATAGCGGCAACAAAAATACATCATCTATAAACAATTCAACTGTTTAACTGTCTGTGACAGGCGAATAGGGAAGTCTTTGTAATAGGGTCTCGTTTTACGGTTTGGGTACGGAACCCTAGAAATTACCATGTCTTACTTATCAACCTAGCAAGCACGGTCCCAAAACTGTAGTTATCTGGTTGAAAAATCTTCTAATAATCAGTATCATAATCAGTAATTAAAATTTTTAACGATGTTCAGACAGTCAGAAAGATTGAGAAATACTATCGTGTTCCAAAAACTATCGTGACTATAAAAGATTTGTCAAAATAACAAAAAAGGTGGCGTTCGCTCCGCTCACGCATCTTGTCACTATTTCCTGCCGTTTTTTTATTCAAGCATATAATAAAATTGCACTCGCTTGTCCATCACCCGTCCAAAAAACTAAAAAATCGCGAATTCTGTTACTGCTAGTGCTTTTTTCCCCCAAACATTTTTTCACTCGCGCCTTCAGAGGCGATATATATTTTTTTATAGGATTTGTCAAAAACCAAAACAACTCTACTTACAACATAAAAATTTCGCGCTCGCTCCGCTCGCTCATCGTACTTAACCCTTTCCTTTACATTTATGAATTGACGGTGAAGACTTAATTAAGCATTTCTCCAAAAAGTTCAAGCTCATTAGATCTTACTTATGATCATCAAGAACCCAAACGCGACATCTCGGTCTTTCAAAAATACAGAAAAGTAAATTTTAAGTATCAATTTGTCGTTTTTGACGGTGCTTAATAGAAAAATAACAAGTTATCCCGGGTCCCAACCTAGGCATCGCCGCCACTGGAGGGGCCCCATTTTGCTATTTGCCCCGGGGCCCCCGGTAACCTAGCTACGCCACTGCACGGCCCGTTCGTAAAAGATCTTGTTGACATGTCCGGCTTTTGGACTCTAAAATCCGGGGTTTTCACGCGTCTTGTCCTGTTTTCCAAATTTTAGAGATGGCAACCCTAATTTCACGTGACTGTAAAGCGTTGATAGACTAATTGGTGCCCTGTAATTTGATAAGATTATAATAGTTGTTTGTAAAGAAATAACATGTCAGAATTTAAGATTAATTAAAGGAGCTAGGCACTGTTGTATGATTAGATTGTTAAATAAAATTTAGAGTCTGTGAATATTGAATCTTGCTGCCGCGTTTTTGTATTTGCAATATGGTATTCGTATCTATTCCTTTCTTTCTGCCGTCATGCTTATCTCGTTCAATGGTCTGTAAACAATGATGACAAATCAAAATAAAACAACCTAACCTGAAAATCAGTAGTTATTGAATTAAAATGACCAAGAAAAGTCATCATTTATCCATCTCTCGTTCTCAATTACCAACACGCATTGAGCAAGCGTGGTGATTAACGCTCAGTCCTGTGTGTGACAAGAAGCCTGTTCCCAGCAGTGGGACCATAAAAAGCCTGATAATGATGACGATGACGACCTATCACCACGATGTAAATTCTTTAAAAATTCCCATTAAACACAGCTGACGTCACCAAACATTTTCACAATTCTTCAGCTTTTTACAATAGTAGCCTGAGGTGACGTAGAAGTAATTATAGTGATTAATGACGAGCGTGGAGTTACACGTGATGTTGAAACGCTGAGCGTCTGCTGATGTGCTGTTCTGCTGATTATCTGAGATGGCTAGCGGAATGTGGGAGTGAATTATAAAGTTGGTGTTGATTGCGGTCATGCATTTTGCGTTTTGTATGCAAATTTTGAGAGCTGCCAAATGTAGAATATGCTTATTTTGGTAGAAAATCTAGTAGACTCAGCTGCAGTCGAGTATCAGAGTAATTTATATGGATTAAACTGTGGTTATCATATGAATAATTATAGTTTCTGCCAGCGGTGTCCCCTGCGTCCCGTGGGAATTACTTCACGTACAAATGGGCTATCTGAACTAATGTTTCAAATAAGACCAGTGGTTCTTGAGATTAGCTCGTTCAAGCAAATAAACTCTTCAGCTTTATAGTATTTAGTAAGATGGTATGTTCTGTTATGGATGCTCTCCCCATGTTTTGTGAAAAATGCTTTGAATGAAGATTTCTCTTAGGTAAAACAGCTCGTAAACCACGCATATCTCTTACATATTGTTTCCAAAAATTACAAACTTCCAATAGATATTTTCAATATCCATAACAAACATGTAAACTGGACACGCTTCATGAAAACAGGTAGTGTTTATTTACTACCATGTTCTATTAAAAGATGAGCGTACTAAACAGCAGCCAAGGCCGAGGGAAGGCCTTGAACGGGAGCCTGAATCGATATCGAAACTCGATTCTAATATCGATTTTTATAGAATTACATTTTTGATTGCTGTTGCATTAGCTTTATGTAACTTTTTCAGCTTGTTATCGGAGCTGTGTTTCTTAAAGAGAGTGTTCATGGAGTTTTTTGCCGGCTCTTCTCCATGAGAGTAAACTTTTGGAACCGTGCAACTAGTGTGACGTTTCATAAGAGAGTGTAAAGGTCTATTTGAAATAAAAACATTAGATTTTGATTAATGAAGGTGTAGGTTACATTAAAGTCAAAAAGATTTTAAGGGAAACCTAACGATAGGTATATTTTTGTAGTTTTTTTTAAGTGAGTTAAGATTACTATTTGTTTTTATGAACGATTGAGGTTTGTGTGAACTCATTGTTAGTAGAACCCCACTATCCATACCCATCAGAATAGGTACACAAGAGACATCAGGAATTCCAATAACTTTAGCCGTAGTTGAAGATTCGGGATACATAGTTTGACAGCTATTAATCGATATTAATTATTCATCGATTGTCTCGATATTGCTTGTATCGATCTTTGCACCTGCTACGTCATGTACACGTGATTCGCGGCACGTTCACTTATTCATGTGTATTGATCGCAAGTTTGCTCTTTGACTCGTGTTGTCTGGAATGCACTTACAGTTTAAAGGATCTGGAAGTCGGTAATGCGTTTTGTCTGACGCTCCCTGTGTTTTAATTTGGTTAGTTGTTGGTGTTTTACGTTTCTTGGAGTAATAAATGCGTTGGCTCTTATCTGCATCATCTTCAAGCATGGGTTGTTCCATTTGACTATAACCATAACCAAACCCTAAATGGTGATTTGCGTCTGGATGTATGGTGCAATACAGATGGATTAAAGGAAGAGTTTCACGGTGACAGATATAAAAACATTCTTGAGAAAATTATATAAATATTCCTCGATAATTTTATTACAGAAAGTGATCAGATACTAAGCTTTTCCTGTACAAACACAGGTTCGTTATTCGTACAAAACGAATAAAATTTCATACCAGCTATTTCGATAGTACAAAACAGGCATCTGTGGGGATTCCCGGTAATTTATTAGATAACTGTACATTTATGGCAGTTTAGAACATAAGTATGATTTTAGAGGCTGTATTTTGTGGCTCGATATTTCCTTGTTTACAGTAATTGCATACAACAATCCTAGATTGCTCTACTATCGGGACGTAACTAAGATATCATCAAATTCTCAAGATTCGTAAAGTACTGGAGATTTTCTGAAATCTATACTAATATGCTGAAGAGTTTGTTTGGTAGAACGCGCTAATCTCAGGAACCACTGGTTCGTGTTCGATTTGAAAAAATATTTCAGTGTTAGATAGCCCATTTATCGAGGAAGGCTATAGGCTACTTTTTATCCGTGTGCGCCGAGTAGTTCCCACGGGACGGGTGAACCCGCTGGAAGAAGCGTGTTCGATCGATTCGAACTGCATTGCGGCCGCCTTCCAAAGGCCGACGTTCCGTTTCGCCGGACGCGACCTCGTAGGCGTTTCTCTTGTCGTTAGTCCGACTCAAGGATTTTACAACCCTTTATGCATAATTTTTTTGTCTTTACCTGTTATCAAACATTATGTATCGATCATAAGGTTAAGCAACGCTTGGCGGTTCGTAGATGGGTGACCAACTTGTCATAACGATCTCTTCCGCGTTTCGGAAGGCACGATAAATTATTGGGTCCCGGCTGTCATTTGAACATCTTTGGCAGTTGTTACGGGTAGTCAGAAGCCAGAAAGTCTGGGATCCAGTCTTAACCCCATCTGCCATCATCTGCCTAGCCTTTTCCCAACTATTTTTGGGGTCGGCGTCCAGTCTAACCGGATGCAGCTGAGAACCAGTGTTTTACATGGAGCGACTGCCTAACTGACCTCCACAACCCAGTTACC
>NWSH02000150.1:2140055-2159496 GCA_002382865.2 Heliothis virescens
CTTTTTGTGCATGTTAGGGCTTCAGTAGGACGATTTTCAGCTGTTTATCGGAGCGTGGGTGTTTCTTGTAAAGAGAGTTTGCGATGCTGGACGAGTTTTTTGCGAGCATATTGGCTCCCATGGAGAGTAACACTTGTGGAACCGTCAATCTAGTGTGAACGTTTCATAGAAAGTGTATAAGAGTCTATTGTAAATAAAAACATTGATTTTGAATTAATGAGGTGGGGAGGTGTTAAGGTTACATTAAGGAGCAAAAAGAATTTTAGGAGGAGAACCTAGACGATACGGTATATATTTTTGTACGTTTTTGTTTTGTTAAAGTGAGTTAAGAATTACTATTTGTTTTTATGAACGCAGATTGGAGGTTTTGTGTGAACTCATTGGTAGTAGAACCCGTCCTACTCATCCGATAACTCATCACAAGGAATTATAAGGTACACAAGATGACATCAGTGAATGCCAATAACTAGCCGATAGATCTGAAGATTCGGGATAACATAGTTTGACAGCGTATTAAACCGAAGTTAAGTCTATTCATGATCGATTGTCTCGATAGTGCTTGTTATCCGATCTTTGACCTGCTACGGCGTCATGTTGCACGTGATTCGCGCACGTTCACACTTATTCGCATGTGTATTGATCGCAAGTTTGCTCTTTGAATCTCGTTTGTTGTCCTGGATGCACTTTACAAGTGTTAAAAGGATTCTGGGAAAGTCGGCTAACCGGCGTTTTGTCTGCGCCCCGTGTGTTTTCTAATTAGGTTAGTTGTTTGGTGTTTTACGTTTTCTTGAGTAATACATGCGTTGGCTCTTATCTGCAATCATCTTCAAGCATGGTGTTGTTCCATTTGACTAATTTAACGCATAACCAATACCCTAAATGGTGTGGACGATCTGGATGTATGTGTGCAATACAGAGATTAATTAGGAAAGAGTTTGTCACTGGGTGACAAGATATACAACAATTCTTGAGAAAATTTATAATAAATATTCCTGCGATAATTTCTTTATTACAGAAAGTGATCAGATACTAAGCTTTTCGCTGTAAGAACACAGGTTCGTTATTCGTCACAAACCGATAAAATTTCATACAAAGACGTTAGTAAAAACAGGCATTCTGTGGGGGATTCCCGGTAATAGTATTAGATAACTGTACATTTCTGGCAGTTTTACGACGACATAGATATCATTTTATGAGGCTTAGTTTGTGGCTGCGATCATTTCCTTGTTTTACAGTTAATCTGAAGTTAGGAGCAATCGCTAGAGTTGCTCTACCTCTATCACTGGGACGTAACTAAGATACCATGCGAAATTCTCAAGATTCCGTAAAAAGTAAAACTGAGGATTTTCTGAATATCTATACCTAACTCATGCTCGAGAGAAGTTTGTTTGGCTCGCAGACGCGCATGTGCAGAATAACTCGAAGGAACGGCTTCAGCTGGTTCGGTGTATTTTCGAATATTGAAAAACTATCTTTCAGTGTTAAGAGTAGGCCCATAGTGTTATACGGGAAGGCTATAGGAACGTAACTTTTTATCCGTGTGCGCCGAGTAGTTCCCACGGGACGGGTGACGCCGCTGGAAGAAGCGTGTTCGATCGAATATCGACACTCAACAACTCTGCGGCCGGGCCTTCCAAGGAGCCGACGTAGCGTTTCGCCGGACGCGACCGTTTCAGGTAAGGCGTTTTTCTGTGTCCGTAGGTGCATGACTCAATGTAGGATTATTGACGGCAGACGGCCTGGGTGTGCATAAATTTTTTGTTTTACCTGTCATTATCGACAACATTATGTATCGCTTGATTGAAATTAATTTAGGGGTTGCAAGGTCGCAACGCTTGTGACGGTTTGCCGTAGAGTGGGTGACCAACTTCTGTTCATAACGATCTCCTTCTCGCGTTTCGGAAGGCCGATAAAATGTTTGGGTCAGGGAGGACTGTCAGTTTGAACATCTTTTGGTCAAGTTGTTAACGGGTAGGTGGGCAGAAGCCAGAAAGTCCTGACAGAACTATGTGTATTTAAGCCATAATGTGTTTTAAGGTACAGGACAGTTAATGGCGTTGTTAGCAACGGTGACTGGGTTTGTGGACGCACAGACATAGGCAGACGCTCCATGTAAAACACAGGTTTTTCAGCCTGCATCCTAAAGATGGAAGCTGAACCTAACATAAGTTGGGAAAAGGCTAAAGGGCAGACATATTGAGATGTGACTTGCACCAATTATCAAATTTTTATCTTCACGATACGCTGAGCAATTATTTATTCTGTTTTTACTAGGTAATTGAATAGTGAGTTTTTTTTAATGTTATTTTGTTTCAGTTAAAAAATATTTATATTACCTTGTATCTTAAGTCCTTTCTGGTTATCTTCGTCAGTAAACTGTAAGTAATGGGTTTACTTGTTGGGTGTGTCCTTGGATATTCGTGTAATTATTCTCAATGAGGTCGTAGGTTGTTTTGATAGGTTTTTGGTTTTTCATAACATTTATTTTGTTTATGGCACTTTTTTATGTTTTTTTGGTTTAATATTGTTTATCATATCATCCTGAGTCCGCAGTCATTTAAAAGCAACTTAGAGCTATTATTGTTTTTGTTTCTAGAAAACTTTTTTATAGACCGACATTTGTGGGAAGAACTGATACATTATGTGCAGGAACCTTTGAAACTGGCAATAGTAGTTCTAACCAGTGTGTTCGATGGTTACTTCGGGTAGTAATGTTGTAGTTCTCATAAATAATAAGGTCTGGTGTCCATTTAAGTAAAGATCGCTAATTGACTCCCCGCTAATAACGCGTTACCTCAATTTATCTAATTGCATCGAGTGTGAAGAGCCTCGTTCTTTTTGAAAATCAGGTGAAGTAGCAGTACAGGGTCATCACGTATGAGTTCATAAGGTAAAGGACGTTGATTGTTGTAATTCATGTGGTTATTGCCACCAAAGTTTATGGTGGTGTGGCGTGGATTTGACGCATGCTGTTGTCTCAGGAATATATGGACAATGGCAGATGGCACATGTCACTGTTATTTTGCGCTTTGCACGATTCCATAGTCGAGTTATGTTGTGATAAAATATGTACCAAGGATGTGCGTAGGACAGAGATAGAAGTAGATGTAGAGAGTAAGATTGTGACTGAATTGATTTATAAAATAATCCTTTGAGTCAATTATCTATGTCGTGTTGGTGTATGATAGTGTGGGTCATATAACGCAAGTGGTAGATAGATGTGACGTTGCTATCGGTAGAGCGGTGTGTTAAGTAGGTTGCGAGGGTATTTGGTGCCAACATTTGAAGAAGTCCCTACAAATTAGTGAACCTGTGTGAATTAGATCTAACACTTTCGCATGCACGATAGTTGCAGTTTTGAAGTATCTAGATTGGAGCATTACATATTATGTGCATTGAATGTGCAGACAATTGCGACCAGGGGTACGTAAGAACTGTTTTAAATATTAAATGATCTAGAATTCCTCATATGTGTGTCTAGTGTCTATGTGACATGTTCTAAGAATATTTTGCTGACGATAAGATAACGTATGGTTTTTATATGTTCAACTAACATCACCATGGTCAAAATAAACGGCCGTTCACCAATACTGTTCTTATCTTTTGTTTTGCTTGAGATAAAAGACTTTGTCATTAGATTATTAGGCCGGGACAGACACCAAAGCAGAGATGTGTGCGGTGTGCTGTGTGCTACGCTGCGAGAAGAGATGTTTTTTGCACTAGCCTCGGCGAGGATCTCCTAGCCAAAGCGCGGAGATGTAGTGGCGGTGTGCTGTGGTGCTGTGGGCGAGATAGAGATGTTTTTGCAGCGCACGGCTAACTAGCAAAGATGGCGCCGGCCGGCGCGCGCGCGGGGTTCTGCGGGTTGCTAGCGGGCGAGAGGGGGGAGGGTGACATCGCTCACTGCACGCCGCTCACATCTCTCGTCTCCACTGCGCGTCGTCCGCGCACAGCTCACATCTCCGCTTCCATCGCGACATACAAATATTACACATCTCCGCACAGCGATCTCCACTGAAGCTGAGCGGAGAGGAGACGTATCAATAACTCAATTCTATTGGTTGTTTAAAAAACATCTCCTCTCCGCTCGTCTCGTCTCCGCTTTGGTGGAGTCCCGGCCTTATGGAGCTGATATCAAAATTATGTAGTAAGCAAATCAAAAGATAGATAGAATATTGGGAATGGCCGTAAATAATGCCAAAGATTATCATCCTCCTGCCCTTATCCCATTTTTTTTATTTGGGGTCCACGCAGCATGTTTTCTTCTTCCATACCTTCCTTTCTAACATCAATTGCCTCCTATTTTACATTTTAAAGTAGCTGTTCATATCTGCTTCGATAGAAAATATCAATGCAACACCAAGCTGCTTGCTACTAAGCCCTTGTAAGATCTGTAACTTGTTCACAAAACACATTATCTGTTTCGATTTTATCAATGTTAAACAACAGTGAATGGCTTTTACTGTGTTTTGATGTATCAAGATTGTGCGGTTTATTATGTGGGTTTAATTTAAGTATGTAGATAGTGTTGCCACTTGTCTATGTCATCGTACTCCGTCTGTTGTTATTTTCAAGAGGCTGAGAGGATAGCTTATCATTGAATCAGTCTGGACTTTTCTTTTCTAAGATGCCACTAGACTGAATTTCTACCTGTCCATCCTTCTTTTAAGACTCTATTACGAGTATATCCACCGTATAATATAGTTCAACTAGCTTCTGCCAGCGGTTCCATCCGCGTCCCGTGGGAACTACTCGGAGCACCCGTATAAAAAGTAGCCTATAGCCTTCTTCGATAAATGGGCTATCTAACACTGAAATAATTTTTCAAATCGGATCAGTAGTTCCTGAGGTTAGCGCGTTCAAACAAACTCTTCAGCTTTATAATATTAGTATAGATCAAATACATATGGGTATTGTTTATTTACAAGGTTGGTACAACAGCTCTTTTAATAATTGCTAAGCAACGATGTAAGCTTATCAATTGTCTCGGGTTTCAGTGCAGACACTTGCACGTACGAAACTCTCGGTGCTATTGCACTTAAACGTACCCACACATGCACACAATATACACGGACGAAGTCGCGGTGTACTCTTTATTATGGAAATAAACGCTGATCGATTCAATTCGTGTGCTGAGATAAACTCAGTAAGGATCAGGTAAAAACTAGTCACTATATTTTTTGATGTTGTGAATTCTTGCTACAGGGTTTCTTTCTAAGTACTCTTGGGTTTATTTTGAGTCGTCATCACTATTTCAGCGGTCATCTACTGTTGCTTTCCTCGTTGATTTCCATATGGAAGCTCCTATAGGGTGTCCTTGAATAACTGAACAGCCATCCTATTTAAGTATAGGAATACGCTCGTGTGTCTATTCTCCCACGTGACCTCAAAACCTCTTCACCAGTCTCGCTCCATTAACGCTTTCCAATTGCTACGTTTCAGTGTTCTAATCGATTGTTCCACGTCTCGGTACAAAGTGCGAATGTACACAGTTCGGTGCATCGAGTACGTTTGCACTCACTCCGCATGGTAGATAAGGAAAATGAATGCCGGCTATTGTTTGAATGTTGACAAATTGTGTGTTATGTACGGGGTTTTGGGTTCGGGTTACGCGGAAGATAGTGTGACTGCGGAATTCAATATTCTGTCTATCTCTGCATTTGCTTACTAGAGATAAGAATTTGACATTACTTGTATAGGCCAAATGTTAAAATTCTATCTCTAATAAGCAAATCCAGAGATAGATAGGTTATTGGGAACGGCCGTTAGTCAATAATAGTTGTAATGTTTGCTTTTGGATGTGTTTTACTGGATTCTCTGTTGGAAGTAGGTATATTGTCTCCATTGGACTTGAAATTTGTACCTTCTGGTAGCTCCTGTTCCTGGATTATGGAGTCTCTATCATTAGAAATGGACAGTCGATTCCTCGTGCCTAAAGTATTTGCCGTTGCCATAACTCCCTTGCGTGTCGCCATCACTACGATGTAGCTTTGAAACTCATTTTCCCAACAGGACATGTTCTTCCAAACTTCAAACCGCTTCATATCAGCTGTTATTGAAATACAAATAAATTTAGCTCATGTCGTCATAAATACCTATTATTACAAGCGGTTCATGAGGATAGACGTGTTATTACTCAATTGTTTGCACCATTTCTGTACCGAGTGTATCATAGTGCGCGCGTACTGAAACAAAACTTACGTTGGTAGTTTATGTGTCAGTCATTGTTCCTGATACAAGGATCTCTTTGAAGAATTGGATATCGAAGTCTTTATCTTCGTTCAGGTGATTTGTTTTAATCGTTTTTGTAATAGTAGATCATAATTCTTCAATTATTATAGGGTTTCGACATTGACAAAGTTTAGGACTTATTACAATTTGGTATTAATTTGTTAGTCATTCAGGTACTAGAAATTCTTAAAGTTAGTAATTGCTTATTGTATCGTGTTAAGTTATATGTTGTAATGACGTAATGTTGCCCTTTAATAAAACATCAACGATTTTATTGCAGTCGTAATAATAGTTAAGATGTTTTTGTTTCATAGAATCTAGTAATCATAAGAATTCAGTACCCATTAAATCACACGATGCTAATAATACTTATATTCCTAGTACAGGCAACAGCACATCAAGTTACTACAATCTGTCAAATTTCTGCAATAGATTTTCAACCTTATCACAATGGAGGTAGGTTAATGTGTGATTGGTAAAATTTGACAGATTCCTATACTGCTGTTGTCTGTACCATTGAATCTCACTGAATAGATGACTCAAAAAGCATGATGCGTTTCGTAACCTCTGCCACGAAGACCTTTAAAATTGAAAATATAAATAGATTTTCATATAAAACATCCTGAAACAGTCTGTCAACAGCTAATAATAGGTGATTGAGTGAGGCATGTAGTCTAAATTGTTGATGGTACTGATAAATATTTTGATCATCATAAAATGATGCAAACACTTCGGGGAAGTATTATGAAGTTTATATGGAAAAGAAACAGGATTTCGCCTTTAAGAGTATCTTATTATTAATTAAGTCTTGCGAATCAACAAATCAAAATTAATATGTGTTATTTTTGTTCACAGGTATGTATCATGCTGTTGAGATAATTTGGTAAATATAACAACGTCTTTTGATAAAATAAGTTAGATTGAAGACTTGGTTGCATTAGAATTAATTTCAGGACTACTCCATCATTGAAGTTTACGATCTCATAAGCAGTTGTGTTATCTATATCTATAATGTTCTTGAAAATAATTACATAATGCATATCTATTTTCATCAATGTCAAATGTTTCATCATAGTTTGTAGTCATGTTGTGGAATGATTGACTGAAATTGCTCTCGGCTCATTAACATTTACCCGGAATTTTGCCAAATATTAGGAGGCCATTCTTTAAGTTAACTTTTAGATAGAAGATGGCAGTGCCGAACTATGTAAATAAGACTAAGGAAGCGAGAGTCATGTATGTATATTTTTTGATGATGGCAGTCAGGAAGTCAGCCTTTGGGCTGAGGGGCGAAGGAATAGGAAATGTCAAGTCCTCACCTATCTCTACTCTCCATTCTAACCAAACGATTGTAGAATATTCTTTCCAAAACACTCGGGGTCTTCTTATGTTAAGAAAACTGTGAAAAAGTGTCCTATCGATATAACTGCTAACAGCTAATCGATTGATTCGCATTGGTGTTGCTTAGCTACCAACCCTTCAAACAGTGGCTGTAGAATTAGCAGATGACAAATAACTTCGATTTTATTGGTGATATGGAACCAACAGCCAATCAAATATTTGAGACCATCATTGCCAACCCTTCAAACTACGGTAGCCCGAGCAGAAGGCAAATACAATGACTGTAAACTGTTGAAGGTGTGGCACCAACAGCCAACGTTGTATTTACACTGCAGTTGGCTATTGGTGGCCAACATTGTCGCCAAGGCTGCACGCGACCACCTTGGCCTCGCCCTTGGTAATGTGCGAATCGATTGAGCTGGTTTATTTATTACATGGCGTATTGATTGCTATGCTGTTAGATAAGAAGGCTTGGAAGGCGTAGAAAAATCGATAATGGATTTGGAAAAGAAAACTTCTATCTACATCCCATTATTGTGAAATAAATTAGGATAGGTAGGTATATTTTCAGTGTACAAGTTAAACACTTGTCTAAAAACCTTATTCCTTTGTTCCATATAGAACCTCTGTCGAGCTATCAAGTTTGAGTTTATCAAACGCTTGACCCAATATTCTGCACTATAACTTACATACATAGCTGTATTATCTGATGTGTTTCGATCTTCGCAATGATCCAATCATGTTATCTATACTAATACTATAAAGCTGAAGAGTTTGTTTGTCCCATTTATCGAGGAAGGCTATAGGCTATTTTTTATCCGGGTGCGCGCAGTAGTTCCCACGGGAAAGCGTGTGAAACCGCTGGCGGAAGCTAGTCATAAATATACAAAATAAACGAACAAGCATGACCTTGCTTGAAAATCAGTATGGACTTATTTGATCTAAATCCAATTAAAGCAGTCTAGAGACTGAATCTATAAAACGTACTGATGAGTAATCAACGTCTAATAAAATCGGCGTACCTACTGATTCAATTTGTGTCTAACTAAGATCAGACTTAAAACCAGTTGAGGAAACCTGTCTTGCAATCATTAACAGTCCTCCACTGCTTGAGAAACAGGTTTCGTAGCAATTAATTGTGTCCTGCATCTTTTTGATTGGATTCTACTTTTTACTGAGTTTAACCATTTTGATTCGAGTTTTAACCTCAAAGTTCTCAAAAGGTTATGTTTGATTTTAAATTAGCTGCAGCTTTAGAATATTTGCGGAAACGAGTTCTTTTAAAGTCTTTTGTAGTCGGCTTATAGTGAAAACCTCGTTAGGGTAAAAACACAACTTTTCAGGAGGAAGGAATAAATGTTATTTTCGTTTTTGTCCTTGAAACGCACGCAAACGCAACCAAACGCAATTGAGGAAAAAATGCATTTGCGAGGGTTTCACTCTAAAACCACCATTATGCAGTAACTTCTTATGTTCTCTGCTTAGGTCCTGCGCAGGTTATAAGCGGAATCAGCTTTCTGGTTGATTTTAACTAGTTTTTTTTGGGATATAGAAACCATTATGGTATTGGTGTTAGGTTTGTGTTTATAGAGTCATCATAACGAAGTTTTTTATTAGATTTCTTTGATAACGTATGATTGAATGTGGTGTTTCACAATTGTATTCTCGGCATACTTTCCAGTGTAAACACTGTGTACTCTACTAATGTATGGAATGCCCTCGATTTCGTTAATTTGCAGAATTTTTCCATGTGCTCGGTTGAGCTCTACGTGATTGTAATGGGTTGGTGTAGGGTTACCAAATATTTGGGGCTCCACGAAAAGCCTCAATACTCCTCTTTTTTTTAACCATCATCACCATCAAGCGTATAAATCTGCTTGCCAAAAATACATTCTTTATAGAAGTGCTTGTTATTTCCCAATAATATTTTGGGAGGTTTAGGCCCTAGGCAAAAATCCTGAGGTATGGTGATCCTAGTTGCGTGCCACATCGGCATGTTATTAATTCTGATAATGTTACTTTTATGAGCCTTGCGTCAGCCGGCCATTCATGAAAAGGCGAAATTAGTATGAACTAGTACAGATACAGCAGTTGGGCGACTGCCTATTTGACCTTTTTACCCAGCTACTTGCCAAACCTTGGCAAGGCTGGTTCCCAGAGTGTCTGGACTCTGACTAATAGCAACGTCTACTAAAGACGTTCAAATGATAGCCGGGACTTTAACGTGCCGTCCAAATACGCTCAATAAATTCGCGAAACAAAAGACAATGTATCGGGAGCGGATGTGGGTTCGCCTGCGTGCGCGCTGACACATCTGCACACATAACGCGGACACCGACTTGTGCGTAGCCATTTTAAGTGCGAACAACCCTTTTGTTTGTTGGTGTGCGTAATAATAGCTCGCTTTTGACTGGTATGGTACCTGTAGCACTCGACAGTCATAGATGTGTATAGAAGATTATGGAAAAAGGTTTTATTCTATAAAAGGATTGAGCCTGTATTCGGTACAGCTGTTTCAACCCGCGTCCAGTGGGAATTACTCCACGCACCCGGATAAAAAGTAGCCTTTAACTATAACTTCCTCGAAAAATGGGCTAAACACTGAAATATTTTTTCAAATCGATCCCGTAGGTCCTCAGATTAGAGCGTCCAAGAAAACAAACTCTTCAGCTAATTAGGAGAGATTAAGACCCATCACCTTACATCTTCACTCATCAACTATCAGTTAATATCGTATACACCTCATGCGCAGAAATTATATGAGAAAGCACAACTATAGTTACCCTTTTCCACATCACTGCCTTATAAATTCGTATTCCTTATCCCAAGTTACGTTACCCCATCATCCCGTTACAAGTTAACGTGTTACCTAACATTTGTTACACAGAACCATTAACGCCCTAAATACCGTTTAAATAATGATTGCAAAAACTTCGGGCCCTTAAGGCGGCCTAAATGTGCGGCAAGGGGGGGAGGAATGACGTCACGGAACCGTCGTAAAGTACCCACGCTCTAGTAAAGGTTTCTTTCAGAAATAATGTTTGTATAAAAAAAATTGAAGTTTTTTGTCGAAGTAATGAGTGTTAGTGCCTAGGAAAATATGAACAGCAATCATGTTTAGGAGATGAGTTTATTGCTATGGTTTTAGTGTTAGTCAAATAGTTTTTTTTCTAAATTGAAACTGATTTTCTTAACAATAGGAAGGGCTTAAGGTAAAGGTTTATGAAAATATGGATCTCCAGCTCGCCTTTATGTATCTTTGGGATTATTCATTAAACTTTTTGTAGTTCAGTAATTGCTCAATGTGGAATAGCTTATTTTTATACTTGGAAGAACAAGCTAAACATTTGTCAATTCATGTATTACGTACACAATATTTTTGCGTAATTTTATAAGAACTATCTTTGTTATCTTGCATGTAATCTAATCGGACACGTATCATCAATCATGTGGTGGCTGGTGACGTAAGAGCTGATTATTTTTCCTCCGGAACTTAATTAGGGTTGCCAGGTATGATTAATGGTACGTGATGGTAGTTTATAAATGAGGTAGGCCAGGGAAAAAATGTTATAAGATCTTAATATTAGGCGCGGGGTTCCAAAATGTGGTCCGGTTTATTTGCTAAGGGTTGGTTCAAAGTCTGCTACTTTGATTTTTCTGTTGTAACTTGTAAGCAAGCACAGAATAAAGTGAAATTACAGCAATACCTTTTGAAGCCCACTTTCTACAATTGGCATCTTTGGTATAAAATCATTGTATTATTGCCACAGCTGCAACAGCCCTAGACTTCGTCTATGCGGAGCGGCGCCTGCGCAAGCCTACCGGTGTGTGCTGTTATGCAATGCTCGTTATCAATGTTTTCTTTTCTCCACATCGAATTTGATTGCCCTTTAACGAGCTGAAAGAAATATTGGATGAAATTTTTGACTGAGAACAGTATTTCGATTAATTGTGTCAGTGTATGACGACCTCGTTGGCGCAATGGTTACCATGCCGGACTGCCGAACTGATGGTCCCGGGTTCGATTCCCGGAACGGTCAACATTTGTGTGATGAGCATGTTTGTTGGCTGTGGTCTGGGTGTTATAATATGTATCTATTTATAAAAATATATACGTAATTATATGTAGTTTATCAGTTGTGTTAGCACCTATAACACAAGCTAATTAATATTACCATGGGGCTAACCGACCGTGTGTGAAAAGGTGTCCCGATATTATATTATATTATGTCCCGATATTATACAGTGTTCTTCTCTTCTTCTGCTTCTTCTAATGTATAATAAAGAGGATTTTTTTTTTAGTTTGTACCCTAACCACTACGAGACTAATGAACCGATCAGTAAAATTCTTTCACTGTTGGAAAGCTACACTATTCCCGTTTTATCCAGTTACGTTAGATCCTCTGGGATGCGAATGAAACCGCGGGGAAACAGGTAATTCTTTGTATAAGGAAATAAATTTGTATAAATAAGAACAATTAGAAACCTAGAAACTACAATATAACCAGACCTAAATAGCAATCACGCATAGAACATGTCCTACAAACAAGATATCCATCGGTACACATTGTAATGTAAATACTAAGGTTTCTGTTAGCTTAGTGTTACACTGTTTTCAAAATAAATAGACGAATGGTTCTATTCCTGGATTTATTTGCGTGGAATTCGGAATAGGCCACCAACTCGGACTAAGTAAATGTTTTTTTATCGTCCAAAAATAGTGGTTTTTGAAGGGGTCTTAAATTACTGATGGACGTATAAAATGCAAAGTAAAATTTTGTTTCCAGCTCCAAAATTTTTAATAATTGTCTCTGCATATCACTTAACACTAGCATATCTACACTAATAAAGAGGATTTGTTTTCGCTTGTGTTCTGTAGGTAAGTACTCCGAAATTAATAAACCGATTTGATCCTCCTACTAAATCCTGTCACTGTTGGGAAGCTACACTATCCCTGAGTAACATAGGCTATATTTTTCCGGGTATGAGAAGTTCTCCCCGGGACGCGGGTGAAACCACGGGACAACAGCTAGTCTATACTAATATTATGAAGAGGTAAAATTGATTGTAAATTTGTAAGTTCGTTTGTAGGGGGTAATCTCTGGAAGTAATGAACCGATTTTAAAAAATCTTTCTCCATTCGAATGCTACATTATCCTCGAGTGACATAGGCTATATTTATCCGGATACGGGCAGTAATTCCCACGGGACGCGAGGGAAACCGTTGGAAAATGGCTAGTTGTTTGTAAATTTGTAACTTTGTAGGGGGTAATCTCTGGAACTAATGAACCGATTTTAAAAATTGTTTTATTGGTAGAAAGCTACATTATTATATTTTGTACGTATACGTACGGGCGGTATTTCCCACTGGACGCGAGTGAAACCGCGGGAAAACGGCTAGTCTTGTACAAAGTATATTGTGCGTACATCCAGCGTGATGTCGACGACCTGCAGACCAGTTTATTTGCTTGCGTTCAAAGATGCAAGATGGCTGCCGAAATCCTTCGTGTTTAGCTGATGCGCAAGAGTGCGTCATTGTTTGCACATCTGTCAGATCGTGTTAATTCTGCTGACATTAGAATTCAGTGAGGAATAGTATTAACTTAATTTATTCCAGAATTACGAATTGCTATGTTTTTCTGTAGGTTTAAAACCGTTAAAGCCGTGACGTGGTTTTACAAATCTCTGTGACGTGACTGTTGCTGATATGAATTGAAATATCATAGATGGTTTATTGACTTATTATCGATTATTGTTATTGAGGGCTGTAGCTGATTAGTTAAGTAAGTTCAAAGGTGATTTGTGTGAAGTAATTTCAGTAAAAGTCTAGTATTGCCCAAAATATAACTTATAACAAAATGATTTATGGTAACACCTAGAAAAGTCGCGAATTTTTATTTTTTATTCCAAAATGGAATGATGATGACACATTAAGCATTCCTTAATCAGCATGAGTTTTCATTAATATTGAGCAATTATAACGATGATATCTGCAGTGACCTGTGTATTAATGAGATAGGTTTGCAAACACATGATAGCCTTTCGATCATGTTTTTGAAGGAATCACGGCTCATCGTCATTCTCCTGCCCTGTTGCTAGGAATCGCGGCCATCACNGGTCCTGCGCAGGTTATAAGCGGAATCAGCTTTCTGGTTGATTTTAACTAGTTTTTTTTGGGATATAGAAACCATTATGGTATTGGTGTTAGGTTTGTGTTTATAGAGTCATCATAACGAAGTTTTTTATTAGATTTCTTTGATAACGTATGATTGAATGTGGTGTTTCACAATTGTATTCTCGGCATACTTTCCAGTGTAAACACTGTGTACTCTACTAATGTATGGAATGCCCTCGATTTCGTTAATTTGCAGAATTTTTCCATGTGCTCGGTTGAGCTCTACGTGATTGTAATGGGTTGGTGTAGGGTTACCAAATATTTGGGGCTCCACGAAAAGCCTCAATACTCCTCTTTTTTTTAACCATCATCACCATCAAGCGTATAAATCTGCTTGCCAAAAATACATTCTTTATAGAAGTGCTTGTTATTTCCCAATAATATTTTGGGAGGTTTAGGCCCTAGGCAAAAATCCTGAGGTATGGTGATCCTAGTTGCGTGCCACATCGGCATGTTATTAATTCTGATAATGTTACTTTTATGAGCCTTGCGTCAGCCGGCCATTCATGAAAAGGCGAAATTAGTATGAACTAGTACAGATACAGCAGTTGGGCGACTGCCTATTTGACCTTTTTACCCAGCTACTTGCCAAACCTTGGCAAGGCTGGTTCCCAGAGTGTCTGGACTCTGACTAATAGCAACGTCTACTAAAGACGTTCAAATGATAGCCGGGACTTTAACGTGCCGTCCAAATACGCTCAATAAATTCGCGAAACAAAAGACAATGTATCGGGAGCGGATGTGGGTTCGCCTGCGTGCGCGCTGACACATCTGCACACATAACGCGGACACCGACTTGTGCGTAGCCATTTTAAGTGCGAACAACCCTTTTGTTTGTTGGTGTGCGTAATAATAGCTCGCTTTTGACTGGTATGGTACCTGTAGCACTCGACAGTCATAGATGTGTATAGAAGATTATGGAAAAAGGTTTTATTCTATAAAAGGATTGAGCCTGTATTCGGTACAGCTGTTTCAACCCGCGTCCAGTGGGAATTACTCCACGCACCCGGATAAAAAGTAGCCTTTAACTATAACTTCCTCGAAAAATGGGCTAAACACTGAAATATTTTTTCAAATCGATCCCGTAGGTCCTCAGATTAGAGCGTCCAAGAAAACAAACTCTTCAGCTAATTAGGAGAGATTAAGACCCATCACCTTACATCTTCACTCATCAACTATCAGTTAATATCGTATACACCTCATGCGCAGAAATTATATGAGAAAGCACAACTATAGTTACCCTTTTCCACATCACTGCCTTATAAATTCGTATTCCTTATCCCAAGTTACGTTACCCCATCATCCCGTTACAAGTTAACGTGTTACCTAACATTTGTTACACAGAACCATTAACGCCCTAAATACCGTTTAAATAATGATTGCAAAAACTTCGGGCCCTTAAGGCGGCCTAAATGTGCGGCAAGGGGGGGAGGAATGACGTCACGGAACCGTCGTAAAGTACCCACGCTCTAGTAAAGGTTTCTTTCAGAAATAATGTTTGTATAAAAAAAATTGAAGTTTTTTGTCGAAGTAATGAGTGTTAGTGCCTAGGAAAATATGAACAGCAATCATGTTTAGGAGATGAGTTTATTGCTATGGTTTTAGTGTTAGTCAAATAGTTTTTTTTCTAAATTGAAACTGATTTTCTTAACAATAGGAAGGGCTTAAGGTAAAGGTTTATGAAAATATGGATCTCCAGCTCGCCTTTATGTATCTTTGGGATTATTCATTAAACTTTTTGTAGTTCAGTAATTGCTCAATGTGGAATAGCTTATTTTTATACTTGGAAGAACAAGCTAAACATTTGTCAATTCATGTATTACGTACACAATATTTTTGCGTAATTTTATAAGAACTATCTTTGTTATCTTGCATGTAATCTAATCGGACACGTATCATCAATCATGTGGTGGCTGGTGACGTAAGAGCTGATTATTTTTCCTCCGGAACTTAATTAGGGTTGCCAGGTATGATTAATGGTACGTGATGGTAGTTTATAAATGAGGTAGGCCAGGGAAAAAATGTTATAAGATCTTAATATTAGGCGCGGGGTTCCAAAATGTGGTCCGGTTTATTTGCTAAGGGTTGGTTCAAAGTCTGCTACTTTGATTTTTCTGTTGTAACTTGTAAGCAAGCACAGAATAAAGTGAAATTACAGCAATACCTTTTGAAGCCCACTTTCTACAATTGGCATCTTTGGTATAAAATCATTGTATTATTGCCACAGCTGCAACAGCCCTAGACTTCGTCTATGCGGAGCGGCGCCTGCGCAAGCCTACCGGTGTGTGCTGTTATGCAATGCTCGTTATCAATGTTTTCTTTTCTCCACATCGAATTTGATTGCCCTTTAACGAGCTGAAAGAAATATTGGATGAAATTTTTGACTGAGAACAGTATTTCGATTAATTGTGTCAGTGTATGACGACCTCGTTGGCGCAATGGTTACCATGCCGGACTGCCGAACTGATGGTCCCGGGTTCGATTCCCGGAACGGTCAACATTTGTGTGATGAGCATGTTTGTTGGCTGTGGTCTGGGTGTTATAATATGTATCTATTTATAAAAATATATACGTAATTATATGTAGTTTATCAGTTGTGTTAGCACCTATAACACAAGCTAATTAATATTACCATGGGGCTAACCGACCGTGTGTGAAAAGGTGTCCCGATATTATATTATATTATGTCCCGATATTATACAGTGTTCTTCTCTTCTTCTGCTTCTTCTAATGTATAATAAAGAGGATTTTTTTTTTAGTTTGTACCCTAACCACTACGAGACTAATGAACCGATCAGTAAAATTCTTTCACTGTTGGAAAGCTACACTATTCCCGTTTTATCCAGTTACGTTAGATCCTCTGGGATGCGAATGAAACCGCGGGGAAACAGGTAATTCTTTGTATAAGGAAATAAATTTGTATAAATAAGAACAATTAGAAACCTAGAAACTACAATATAACCAGACCTAAATAGCAATCACGCATAGAACATGTCCTACAAACAAGATATCCATCGGTACACATTGTAATGTAAATACTAAGGTTTCTGTTAGCTTAGTGTTACACTGTTTTCAAAATAAATAGACGAATGGTTCTATTCCTGGATTTATTTGCGTGGAATTCGGAATAGGCCACCAACTCGGACTAAGTAAATGTTTTTTTATCGTCCAAAAATAGTGGTTTTTGAAGGGGTCTTAAATTACTGATGGACGTATAAAATGCAAAGTAAAATTTTGTTTCCAGCTCCAAAATTTTTAATAATTGTCTCTGCATATCACTTAACACTAGCATATCTACACTAATAAAGAGGATTTGTTTTCGCTTGTGTTCTGTAGGTAAGTACTCCGAAATTAATAAACCGATTTGATCCTCCTACTAAATCCTGTCACTGTTGGGAAGCTACACTATCCCTGAGTAACATAGGCTATATTTTTCCGGGTATGAGAAGTTCTCCCCGGGACGCGGGTGAAACCACGGGACAACAGCTAGTCTATACTAATATTATGAAGAGGTAAAATTGATTGTAAATTTGTAAGTTCGTTTGTAGGGGGTAATCTCTGGAAGTAATGAACCGATTTTAAAAAATCTTTCTCCATTCGAATGCTACATTATCCTCGAGTGACATAGGCTATATTTATCCGGATACGGGCAGTAATTCCCACGGGACGCGAGGGAAACCGTTGGAAAATGGCTAGTTGTTTGTAAATTTGTAACTTTGTAGGGGGTAATCTCTGGAACTAATGAACCGATTTTAAAAATTGTTTTATTGGTAGAAAGCTACATTATTATATTTTGTACGTATACGTACGGGCGGTATTTCCCACTGGACGCGAGTGAAACCGCGGGAAAACGGCTAGTCTTGTACAAAGTATATTGTGCGTACATCCAGCGTGATGTCGACGACCTGCAGACCAGTTTATTTGCTTGCGTTCAAAGATGCAAGATGGCTGCCGAAATCCTTCGTGTTTAGCTGATGCGCAAGAGTGCGTCATTGTTTGCACATCTGTCAGATCGTGTTAATTCTGCTGACATTAGAATTCAGTGAGGAATAGTATTAACTTAATTTATTCCAGAATTACGAATTGCTATGTTTTTCTGTAGGTTTAAAACCGTTAAAGCCGTGACGTGGTTTTACAAATCTCTGTGACGTGACTGTTGCTGATATGAATTGAAATATCATAGATGGTTTATTGACTTATTATCGATTATTGTTATTGAGGGCTGTAGCTGATTAGTTAAGTAAGTTCAAAGGTGATTTGTGTGAAGTAATTTCAGTAAAAGTCTAGTATTGCCCAAAATATAACTTATAACAAAATGATTTATGGTAACACCTAGAAAAGTCGCGAATTTTTATTTTTTATTCCAAAATGGAATGATGATGACACATTAAGCATTCCTTAATCAGCATGAGTTTTCATTAATATTGAGCAATTATAACGATGATATCTGCAGTGACCTGTGTATTAATGAGATAGGTTTGCAAACACATGATAGCCTTTCGATCATGTTTTTGAAGGAATCACGGCTCATCGTCATTCTCCTGCCCTGTTGCTAGGAATCGCGGCCATCACATCTATACTGATATTATAAAGCTGAAGAGTTTGTTTGTTTGAACGCGCTAATCTCAGGAACTACTGGTCCGATTTGAAAAATTCTTTCAGTGTTAGATAGCCCATTTATCGAGGAAGGCTATAGGCTACTTTTCATCCGGGTGCGCCGAGTAGTTCCTACGGGACGCGGGTGAAACCGCTGGCAGAAAGTTGAATATAAAAATGTTAAATGTTCCCTGAGCAAATCTAAAGATAATAAATAATGAAGAGGCACCGAAATGAGCAGATTTGTGAAATTTAGATTTTTCGAGATCCTACTTTTTTTGGCGTACCACGATGATCTTTCATTATTTTATGTCAATTAAAATACCTACTGGCTATCTTGTTTGGTATTCGTATTCCACTCAATTCAAAGACTATATAGGATTCCAAACTAGCAAAAAACTTCAACATGTGCACTTGCAAACTTATAAAACAAACAACTGACAAGTTTATTTGCATAATTTAACACCTAGTCCTTGAACTAGGAAACTGGTTTCCAACGGTATTCAATTAAATCTGACTAGGTGTCATATTTGCGTCAGAAAACTGACAGTGAATTTTCGCTGTTTAAGCATATTTGAGAATGCAGGCTATGTAAGCTCGATGGGGGTATGTTCCACAGAGTTACCACGGCTCTGGTACACGAAGGGCTTCAGAAGGTACATGGGATGGGTTTAGTGCGGAATTCAATATTCTGTCTATCTCTGGATTTGCTTACTATGGTTCGGCCGCTCAGAGAATGCGTTCCTGGCACCTGTCAGTTAGACACGACTAGTGATGGGCACAACATAACACTGAGTTCGTAACCGTTCCTCCAAAATGAACCGCCGCATTATTTTAAGATTATTTTCGTTTTAAATTAGTGGAATCATTTAAAATTTATATTTTAGTTATTTAAGTGGAAACCAAAAAAAGGTAATATTCATATAATAAAATTGTTTTATTTATTCTTTGTTACAAAGTTACAATCTGTATTTCTATGCAATAATTTCCGACGTAAGTACATTGAATTGAATATGCGTACAGAATATTAATCAGACTCCGATTCGTTTGAGGAGGTGGTGTCTTCATCATCATCTTCGCCTACATGTTTAATTATAT
>NWSH02000150.1:2162303-2187768 GCA_002382865.2 Heliothis virescens
ATATTAATTTTAATCGAATTAGCTTCAAAACTGACGGAGTTTCATACAAACTTACCCCCTCCTTTTTACCCCCTTAAAGAGCGAATTTCCAAAAAAAATATAGCCTATTCGTTATTCTGATATATAAGCTATATGTCTGCCAAGTTTCATCTAAATCCGTCCAGTGGATTCTGAGATTAGCGTGTGCAAACAGACAAACAAACATTCAAACATGCAAACAGACAAAATTTTTTTTCGAATTCTTACTCTTCTTTCAATTCGTAATAACCCTACATATTTTGTTTTCTAAAAATATTTAATGTACAGACACGATTTTTTACTGTTTTATTATATGTAAATATAGATAGAAGATAGATATAGATATAGATTCGTAACGTATTATTTCATATTACAAGTATAACTGTTACAGATTACGATACTTGTCTGTTATTTTTAGCACAGCACTACAAATGTAAAGCGATGACATGACATGAAACATGAAATGACATAACCTTGTAATAGCGCAGTATAGATTTAGAAAAATATTGTTTACCAAATTATTTGATACTCAGTTTGGCACAAAATTATAACATTCATTGATTATTGATATAATAATGTTGTTTTAATGCTCATCAATTTTTAAAACGGTAAACAATCAGCAAACATATTTTTTTATCGTAACTGCAACGCCATTACAAAGTTACGTCGTCAGTTAAATTGCAATGTGTCAGAAACGCATTCTCTGAGCGGCCGAACTTTAGAGATAGAATTTTTACATTAGCCCCATACAAGTAATGTCAAATTCCTATCTCTAGTAAGCAAATCCAGAGATAGAAAGGTTATTGAGAACGGCCGTTAGTCAGTAAGAATCTGACTCTACCAGCTGCGACTTTCACAGAATTTGATTCTCCCCCTACGAAGATAACAGGGCAATGGGTTATTGTTGTAGCCCTTAAGGAAACTTTGAAATAAATGAAAACGAAAACAAACGGTTGATGTCCTTATCTTTTCTCCGATAATGTTGTTTGTTAAAGTAATGTTTTATTATTTTGTTTTCCCGTGTATTTCCTCGTCGATCATTGCAAGGGCAATTTGAAATCAATATTGTTCTCAGATAAGTCAGTCGTATGAGGAAAAATTTCGATAAATTTCGTAAAAGTATTGATGAAACGATTTAATATTTGTTTGTTTTTAAGCCAAAATGTGTTTCTTGGTATGCAAACGGGTTTAATTGCTGTGGATTATCTAGAATTCTTGAATGTATGTACAAACTTTATTTGATAAAATGTATGCCGACAAGATGAGTAATTAATGTGTGTTTTTGTTGCTGTTTTTAATGCCTCAATTGATACAGTACCATTGAACTTTATGTAAGTCACAAAAACCGGCCAAGTGCGCGTCGGACTCGCGCACGAAGGGTTCCGTTCCATTGTCTATGAAAAATAAACGTACCTACTACCTACAATTAGCCAAAACACGAACATTTCTCGGCAACAAAAAATAACTTTGTTTTTCATACAAATATATGAATAACAAAGTTATAATTTGCGGTTACTGAAAAAGTGCTATATCTCAAAAACTACTGACTGTATTTGGTTCAAACCAATTTTGGTTGATAGTTTTTATTAAGATCTATAACATATATTTTTTTTAGATTTTTCACTTTGGTAGTTTAGAAATTACAGGGGGACACACACACATTTTAGCACTTTGAAAGTGTCTTACTCTGAAATGATTGACTTTGAGAAAAAATGGCTTTAGAAATCTCAATCTCATTTTTAAAGACCTATCTATAGACACCCCACAAGTATAGGTGAGATGAAAAAAAAATTTTTTAGTTTCAGTTCCATGTATGGAGAGCCCCCCTCTAATATTATTATTTTTTTATTTTTGCATAAGAATCGTAAAGTGGTTAATCTACATCTACTTCTACTTACCGAGTTTAAATTGTGTAGTCTTAATAGTTTCGGAATAAAGTGGCTGTGACAGACAGACAGACATGACGAATCTATAAGGGTTCCGTTTTTTGCCATTCGGCTACGGAACCCTAAAAATGACTATAGCTAATCGTTCCTAATTAGACTGGATGGCGATGTGGGAGAGCGATGGGGAGATATGATTTTTTTTATGGCCAGTATAGGACCCAGATAAAGTTCTAGATAAAGAGCTATCTGACAGATACTGCCATAGAATAGTGGTCAAAATTAAAAACATTTCTATAGCAGTGTCTGTCAAATAGCTTTAAAAAACTATCTGGTACAGACGACAGGAGGTCAACGTAAACGAATCTGTCAAATTTTACCAATCGAATATTAACCTTACGGTATTGTTATAGGGTTGAAAATCTATTGAAGAAATTTGACAGATTGTGGTAACTTGATGTGCTGTCTATACCTGTGGAACTGACGCTTAGTTTTCCAAAGAGGTGATTTTTACTTTTAATTTTGAATAGTTATCTATCATGTTCTGAGTGGGAGTGAAATTATGTGATGAAAGTCAGCCTATTACATAAAGCAGTTAAATTATGATCTTATGAATATCTTTCCGGCCTTCCGATGCAAATTAACTTAGAAATTATTTAATCTTAAGTTTATAACTTCTCCAGGTTACTATAAGATTTCGGATGTGCGAATTTAGTAAGTCCTGCATATTAACTGGCTCATAAACGAAATTGACAATTTAAATTTCGAACATTGGAAACATATTTTTACGGTTATTTATTACTAGCTTTCCGCCCGCGGCTTCGCCCGCGTGGAATTCGGTTTAAACGACACACAGCGCCATCTACAATCCATCCATCAAGCAAACAATATTTTTGTTTTCCCTCGGGAATATCTATTTTTTTCGGGATAAAAAGTACCCTATTATTTAATCCGGACTTCTAACTTTACGTCTGCAAAATTTCAAAGCAATCGGTTCAGTAGTTACGGCGTGAAAGCGGAACAAACAAACAAACAAACAAACAAACAAACTCACTTTCCGATTTATAATATTAGTAAGGATTACCCGTATAAAAAGAAAACAAACATATTAATCGTTTTAAAATGGATTAGTTATACTGTTTGCAACAAATATTTTATTTTCTTATGACTCATTGGAGACTTAGGTATACTAAGATTAAACTTTTAAATCTATGCGCATATCCCCATAAATAATTAAAATTTTCATGTCAAACCATTTTCCCGGCGTGTCAAAAGTCAACGTTCTAAATATAAAAAGAACAAAGAAGTTTGTACACACGTTGAATAAATAAATACATAACGAGTTTTACATTTGGATAACATTATTCGCGATTGGTATTGGCGCGCAGTACGCGTCGAGTGTCCGGACCGGTATCATATTCAGTTGATAATTATTTTATTTACTTCTGTAACGAGAACACGCGCGAAGCTTTGTTTGTGTTGTCATACCCATCGATGTGGACGCACGTGTTCCAAATTTGAAATTTCTTTTTTTAAAGTTTAGTGACCAGACTTTTACTTTTTTGTGGTTATCGATTAGTGTTTTTTTTATAATCGACTAAAGTGCTGTGTTTTTATGTGTTGTGTTTAGTGATAGTGGGAATATATTGTGAGGTTCTTGTCTTTTTGGCACCATATTTTGGCAGACACATTTGCAGTATTAAAGCGAATTATCTAAAGAATGCTGCTATGTAAGTATTTTAGTTTATACAACGACGTTTATACTTTAACTTTAGGAAATATTTTTTTAGTTAATACTTTATTTTTCATCTAGGACATGCTTTATCATCGTATTGATTTATCAGCGATTTATTTGAAGGGCGAATCATAAACTGGTAACTTATCTCCGTATTGGAATATTTTTTGATAAAACTATAGACTATAGATTTTATCGGAGCGGAGCAAAATATAAATGTCATTAATTGATATTTATATTGCACAATTGCAACACTTTCTTGGAAAATTTGCGATAATTATGGATGTCTTGTCCATATAAGTAAAATGTAAATAATATTTCAATAAAATATTTGCTTGAAATATGTGTTATCATCGTTCGTGAAACAGTTTATATCTTTATTTTGAAGTATCTTTTGGGAAAACCTAATTACACTTTTTATTTATTTCCTCATCCAATAGAATCCAAATAAAATTAATAATAAACTGAAGTCGCACGTAGCGTTGTAATGAAATACGGTAGGGAGTGATGCAGTTTTACGAACCCCTTTCAAACTCAAACTCAATTTTTTTTATTTCAAATAGGCCTATAAAAGCTCTTGGACTGCCTCGTTGGTCTAGTTGTCGCATAGCCGACTGCTGAGCACGAGGTCTCGGGTTCGATTCCTGGGACGGGCCGAAATCGCTTTGTGGGTTTTAGAAACTTTCACAAAGCAGCCCGGAGTTGGAAGATGGTGATTGATTCACCCGTGCATCGGAGAGCACGTTAATGTCGGTCCTGCGCCTGATCTCTCTCCGGTGGTGTCGGATTGCCGTCCCATCGGGTTATGAGAGTGAGGGAATAGGGAGTGCACCTGTGTCTGCGCAAATGCTTGTGCACTATAATATGTCCTGCGCAGCTGGCTGATCTCCTTATATGAGAACAGCCGCCNCCGGTCGTGTCGGATTGCCGTCCCATCGGGTTATGAGAGTGAGGGAATAGGGAGTGCACCTGTGTCTGCGCAAATGCTTGTGCACTATAATATGTCCTGCGCAGCTGGCTGATCTCCTTATATGAGAACAGCCGCCGTGGCCGATAGTCGGCTAGGACGCCATCATAAAAGCTCTAATGACACGTCAAGCTAGTTGCACTGTTCAAAAAAGTGGGTCTCATGGAGAAGAACCGGCAAGAAACTCCATGAACACTCTTTTTAAAACTTCAGGTGTTGACAATAGTTTTCTTACAGTAGTTACAAGCTATCCCTGAGAAAGTTATACAATGCAAGTGAAGCTAGAGCTAAGATATATTAATGAACTAGCTTCTGCCAGCGGTTTCACCCGCTTTCCCGTGGGAACTACTGCGCGCACCCGGATAAAAAGTAGCCTATAACCTTCCTCGATAAATGGGCTATCTAACACTGAAAGAATTTTTCAAATCGGAGCAGTAGTTCCTGAGATTAGCGCGTTCAAACAAACTCTTCAGCTTTATAATATTAGTATAGATTATACAAAACAATGTATAAGCAAATGCGTTCAAAATTCGTTCGTTACAGAAATTGCAAAATAATTTGTACTTGATAAATACTTAGCTGTTTTCCTACGATTTCACTCGCGTCCCGGGGAGTACAACAGTGAACGTTTTTTTTTACAAAATTTCTTGATTTCTACTGAAATAAAGATGCCGATTCAAAAGTTATACCTTAGCCTAATGAAATGAAACATCGTAAGGAACTTAATAAAATTTTGACTTTTGTTATTGCTAAAACCGTCTTCCTCAGTAATAGTTAGTCATGCTTTTAACTATAATTGTGACAAATAGTACACAGTTAATTTAAGTATTATCGCGACAAATAATGTACCTAATGCGATTGTCAAATATTCACAAACATGTCTGAACTTTGATACTGCGGCGTGGTGTTAATAGTCTACACTGCTTTTTACTCGAGAATTTACTTCTAGAATAATCAATGCGATCATTATCATATCTGTTTTTGACGTCCACAGCCTTTACTTTATTATTTCTTAAAACTATGCATGTAGCAACAATATTTTACACGTGTTACTTAACAATAGTCCCCTTAGGGCCCGTTTCACTTGTACCGGATAAAGGCCTATAGTGCATTTATTTTATGATGAGTTCCCTGACAGTTCATAACTGATAGTTATAGTGATGTAACCTAACGTAACTTAATCGAATATTTTTTAATATCGAATCGGTTGACAAAGCAAATGAAATCGGAACTGCGAATTTTTATATGGCCGCTACTCTACATCGATTTTTTTACCGATTCAGTAACTTGCATCAATCTTTATTGACGCAAGTCACATTCCATTTTATGCATTTCACATTTACGACATTTTTTTATCATAATTTTTTAACATCGATTATTTATTTTATTGGCCATTTATATTTATTATTTCATTTAAAATATTAAGAAATATAGTTTACTGGGTAGTTAACAAAGAGACAATACTTTAAAATAACGTTGTTTTGTTGATTTATTTGTTATCGCTCTAAAGCAGTATGCGTGTGATGGAAAACTTAGATCTGTCAGGGAACTTATCAAACCGCAAAAATAGTATAGTTAGCTATCTATAGCGACAGATAATACAATAGAAAAGTAGTAAAAATTAAAAACATTCTATAGCATTATCTCTCAGATAGCTATCTGAAACTTTATCTGGAAGCTGGCCCATAACATTACAAAACAGAGAACAAATAAATTATGACATCACAACTGTCAAATAGCGAACGTCATTCAACTTTACATCCATTACGATTACATTTACATTGTACTAAAACAACAGGTCACGGTACCTGAATCTGTAAAAATTTACCAGTCAAACATTAACCTACCGCTATTGTGATAAGGTTGAAAATCTATTGCAGAAATTTGACAGATTGTGGTAACTTGATGCACTGTCGTCGGTACACTGGCCTTAACCGCTCATATGTACCTAGTGTGAACATATTTACATATTAATGTACATAAATTATCTAGTAAGTACCGAGGTAATATTTATTTACCCATGGAATTTGCGAACATATGTATATAAAAAGTATAATATATTGTGTTCATTTCTCACCTTAGAGTTAGGAATATTGTTTACTTATAAGAAAATTTCCGTGATTTTTAAGTAATTTTCCTTGTCATACATAGTAGTATAGTATGTAAGCATTCTATGTATACCTAATTAACACTCAATGAATGGAGATTATCATTATTAAATATTACATGTATCCCATTTGTTTCTCAATCTAGGGATATTGATTGAAAGATTTGAAATGTTTGTTATATAAGAACGACAATAATTAGGTACTTAAGATAGAAGCCGAAAAATATAGATACTACTTTTGCTCTTGGTAGTAGGCAAAAAGCTCTACATAACTAGGCCAATGAAAATGTTTTAATTTTGCATATGTCAACAGAAGATAAAGATTTATTTAATGTAAACTGTAAGTGGAACGCTTATCGCTATTTTCAATAACTAAGTCAACAAGTTGTTACGCATTCATTACATACAGTCAGAGGTTAACCTTTGACACTCAATTGTGAAATTACAAGCTGTCTGGTAGTCTGCATAAAATAGTTAGTTATTATTTACTATACATATAAGTGCAAATAGGGTGTTCAGTACGCCGAAAATTGATACATACCCAAAATGTATTTTTAACCTATTTGTAAAAAGATAAGAGGATCTCAATTAGGATGTAGCTATGTATTTTCACTATATATTAGTAATAAAGTAAAGAGGAAACATTATTTTGTTTACTTTTACCCTTACAGGCTCCTAAGAACTGCGCAGTTTTGAACTGCTTAAGAATTTTTAAAGCGGTAGCCAGACTATCCCCGAGTAAAATAAGCTATATTTCGACCGAGTACGGGTAGAAGTTCCTCGGGACACGAGCGAAAATGGGCAACAGTTAAAAATTCATGAAGTAATTTTTTGACTTGTTGACCATTTAAAACTTATTACATCCAAATTTACAACCAATCAGCTAATCGAACGACCATAAATAACCGTAAACTCGCAATCACAAAATTCGACGTTATGTTACGTAGTTACACGTCTTTACGTCTGGTGTAGTCATTCGGGGTCATAACCGTCTCATCCAGTCCCGTGCCAAGATTTTTCTTACGCGAATCTGTGTAGTGGGAGATGGATCACGCAGGGCTTGCGTGAAACTCGGTGTGTCATTTCGGCAGGAAAATCGTTACTTTAAATAATAGAAAATGTTGTATGTCATTTTACAGAAGGCTGATGATACGATTGAGACAGAAGTTGCGCTATTTTTATTTCCTTCGCTATCAAATCTCTCCATCACTCTAGGATTTGCTGTAAGAGAACCTATATCTGGGTTGAGCTAGCTTTTGTACATCATCTTTCCAAAATATTTATCCAAAAGTTTATTGGAGTGCAATAAAGTATAAATAAATAGAATTTGGAGTTGACTTATAATGTGTGGTCTTCAAATACAGTATACCCCTTTGGGTAAAGCAGAATGGAGTCTGTTTTTGACTTGACTAATACCCACCTATGTTCCTTCTGGAGCCCTCCCGTGTCATGTTCGTTAAATCTAACTTTTTAAAGTACCAAGCTTATAAAACGTGCTTTCCTGACCTAGATGCATCTAATTTGCCAACTAGAGAAGAAAAATCTAAATATAAGCTTCAGCACCTTCACAATTAATGAGGCGGCAAAATTGCTGGAGTAACCTTTAACTGACCTAACCTTTGACAGTTCAGTAAAGACCATTCCCAATATTATATCTGTCTGTTGTTTTGCTTACTAGAGATAGGATAGGATATAGGATAGGAGTAAGCAAAGCACAAGATAGATAGAATATTGAGAACGGTCATTAAACTCCATATCATAATGACGTCACAATCTAGTGTCTGGTCTAGACCGAATCGCAGCCAAAAATACAGACTTTTATATTGCTTTTTATTATGGCATTGTCTTAGTAGAATTGGGAAGTTATTTTTTGTGGTGGTTATTTGTTTGATTTATATGAGGATTTTATGTGTTTTGTGTTTCTTATCATAATTATTTTTTTGGCAATTGACTTGAGCCAAGAACTGTCCTGTTGCAAATACAAAGACTTAATCCTTAAATCATGGTTGTTGTGCCGTTGTTGTACTCGTATGGTAGGCTTTTACGTGAGTCACAATTTATGGTATCTAATCCTTTAAAAATATCAGCATTTTAATCAGACTATCTTGTACCGTATCTATCTCCTGACTAAGCCATAAATACTGCTAAAAATAACAGATTGGTACCTATCTATCCAACCATAAAATCTTCTCTAATTATCCCTTAGCGTCAAACCACGGAATTGGTGCCCTCCTCACGTATTCTACCTCCTTATTGACCTTCGCGCCTCCGAGGCGCCTCCAAAGTTACTGGCCGTAAAATATTCTGTTCTACGACCATAATCTGACAGAATTGACGTTAGAGCGTAGACAAGCACGTGTTCTCTATTTTTGTAGAAGCGCGTAATTTCGGCGGGAGTTTAGATCGGTTAAAATTGACCGATATATTTTGGGTTAAATGTGTTGTAAGAATGTGCCGTCTTGCTACTCTGGAGGAATTTCCTCGCATAGTTGAAATTACGTGATCCATGAATGTAATCCTAAGCTCGAGTTTTATAACGTCCTGAAACTGAGTCAAGTGGACAAGGGCACGATTTCTTACAAAATTGCCCCGCGTTTGGCCCCACACTTCCCTTAGTGATTGGGGAAAATGAGCAATATAGGAGTATGTACTTTGCGAACCTCTTTACTTTTACGTCAGACGCTGAAACATTTTTTAAAGCGGACCGATAGTTCCTGAAATTATAGAGTTTAAGAAAACAAAATTCTCAAGCTTTATGATATTAGTATTCCCTTTAAGAAGCGAGGAACCGAAGCTTTAAAGTATTTATTTCTTAATGAAACATTCGGCCAATGTCCTCTAATAATGGCCAGTCTTTATTTTTTTTTTTATTTATTATTTATTTATTTATAGTTAATTAAAACGGTGCAACACCAATTACAATAACACTAGTCAACAAAATAAAAATAAAAAAATGCAACAAATATGAAATATATAATTCCTTGTAGATAATTTGATACTGAATCAAAGTCCAGAACATAAAATTGCTCTAGCACGTCGGAATTTGGAGATAAACCATGGTTATAGTGCTAAAAACGCGATTTTTAAGGATATTTGACGTAAATTTTAGGAGGACAAAAAAAAATATAGTATATTTTACCTATACCATCATATAGTACTACTTTCCCCGCATTCAATCCATTTTAATTTAAATTTTTACGACTTTTCTTTCCCAAGATATAGCATTTTATATTTACATCACAGTTTTTCATACTAATAAGATCAAATAGAATATAGGGGAGATCGAACTACCGCAGCTAAAATAGTATAGAACGTCAATAAAAACTCGTAGCGTTAGAAATTAAAATGGGTTGGCATCGGGAAGAGTAGTACTATATGATGGTATAGGTAAAAAAAACTATATTTTTTTTATAAACCATGGTTATAGTGCTAAAAAGGCGATTTTTAAGGATATTTGACGTAAATTTTAGGAGGACAAAAAAAAATATAGTATATTTTACCTATACCATCATATAGTACTACTTTCCCCGCATTCAATCCATTTTAATTTAAATTTTTACGACTTTTCTTTCCCAAGATATAGCATTTTATATTTACATCAGAGTTTTTCATACTAATAGATCAAATAGAATATAGGGGAGATCGAACTACCGCAGCTAAAATAGTATAGAACGTCAATAAAAACTCGTAGCGTTAGAAATTAAAATGGGTTGGCATCGGGAAGAGTAGTACTATATGATGGTATAGGTAAAAAAAAAACTATATTTTTTTTGTTCTCCAAAAATTTACGTCAAATAGCCTTAAAAATCGCCTTTTTAGCACTATAACCATGGTTTATCTCCAAATCCCGACGTGCTAGAGCAATTTTATATTCTGGACTATGATTCAGTATGAAATAATCTACAAGAAATCATATATTTTACCTTTGTTGCAAAAATGCTGTAGACCAGTGTAATTAACATAGAAACAGAAAATGAAAACAACACACAAAAGTATAAACATATAGTCAATAGCGTTTCAGTTATTAAACTAATAAGGAACAGTGGACACTCTTGCATACTTTCTCTCGCAGAACCCCAAACATACACGCCTTACTTTACTCCACTCATCAACAAACACATCAAATTCAGGGTTGGCAGTCAGAAGGGCGTTGAGCGTCTTAAGGCGTTGAGAGTCTTTATAAATAAAGGTTGAGGGTCGGGATGCGGTCTCATTCAATTGGAAATTGGCAGCGGTTGCCGAACAGGTGCTTCAGGCCGAAATGCCAGTCAATAGTAACAGCTTAATTTACTCATGAATGGAATTAATGAACCATTGGCACAATCTATGATCAATTAAGTTTTTCAAATGTTGTGTTGGAAGTATAAGTATACAGTAGTTCTCACGATATTCATATGTATGAATGAATATAGAACTAGCCCAAATTGAAGTACTTGGTTTTTACTACACAGCAAGATATTTTGAAGTACTATGGCACCATGAACTCTATACTAATATTATAAAGCCAAAGAGTTTGTTTGTTTGAACGCGCTAATCTCAGGAATTAATAGTCCGATTTGAAAAAGTCTTTCAGTGTTAGATAGCCCACTTATCGAGGAAGGCTATAGGCTTCTTTTTACTCGAGGTGCGCGGAGTAATTCCCACGGGACGCGGGTGAAACCGCTGGCGGAAGCTAGTATGAGAATATAACCATTCCAGACAAAAAAAAAATAGTAGTTATAGCAATTAATACCATAGCTATTACAGTTTGAGACATAATTTAATACCTTGAACAGAATACTCGTTTGAATTCGTCATACGTTTGTATTTTTCCGCCAAGTTTCGGCATTGTGGGGAGTTGCCAAATCACCTGCAGCGCCGGGGAATGTAGAAATATTTGGAGCCAACTCTACCCGGTCTTTATAGACTTGTACGAGGTGTACTTGAGCCAGTTTTAAAGAAAATATAGACGTTATATTACGTGTGAGCCCTCGAAGGAATATGAAGAAGTGTAGCTCTTGCATACATTACTCCTGGCTGATATTCGGACACACATTTTAGCATGTAACAAGGCAAAAATCACTAAGTTTTGGTTAAATAATGTACCGATATATCTTTTGGTTTCAACTCCAAAGCGAAAGTAATAAAAATAGACCATTTTCTTGAACTCCATAGCGTTTGAATCTCAGTTGGAATCTTGTTTGTTAGAAGCTGTTACATTAAAGCCAATAGGATCAGTTCTATCCTAAAATTTCTGTATCATATTTAGTCCACATTAAGTTGTTGTTCATACCGCAAAATTAAAATGTTTTCTTTCAACGATTAGGGACATATCAGTAGCAAATGACGTAGGCAATCAGTTTGTTGACAAATGATAGCAATTCAAGGTCTGACCGGCTGTTCCGCAAACTGGCCGGCTGAACCTACCGTCAATATTTACAGAACCACATGTGTTGCTTAAATTACTAGTTTTTTAACGGTTGTGGTAGGACTGCTTATGCCATTTTTTCACATGTTTTTTGTTAAGTTGTTGAATTGTTTTCGGTTGTGGTAGGACTGGTTATTTCGTGTTTTTTTCGGAAGTTATTGGGTTTGTAACAAGTATGTCTGGTTTTTGTTGAATATCTGTCATCGACTAAGTTTCAAAGTCTTAATAATAATGTCTATTGGCCAAGAGCCTCGAACAACATCTCACGAGGCTCTCGTTAGGCGGCTGGGTCAAGGGACTGATTCAGAAGGCGGTACTCCTCGATACGGCGAGTATTGTGAGGAGGTTCCTGTCTCTGGGACCCTAACCACCGGTACCTTGGACCCTGTGCCCGATATCGGTGGCTACCTATTTTTTATATTTTTAAGTGTATTTATATTCTTTTTTTTTACAATTATATTTAAAATTTTAAAAAATATGTTATAAAATAAATAAATGTCTTTCGGATTTAACCTGCACTGTGTAAGGCAGTGGAGAATTTCTACCACCACGCAACCAATCAAGTTTTTAATTTCCCATATCATGAGTTTTATAACTGTGAAAAACTTATTTTCTTTTCAAAATAGGCATTGCAGTCTTTTATCACAGCACCTAACTTTCCGCATGATTTCACATTTTTTATGAGTTTTGGCTACAGTGTTTTGTCAATACGATAAGATAAATAAAAATAGGCATAAACATAGTTATTTATAATAACTTGAAAATACTTGATTTTTTCAGTCTTTGTCTTTTAGTTTTATCAGTTAAAAGTAGGCAAATAATAACTTCCAGGAAAAGTCTAAAATATTGTGATTTCGTTAATTTCTGGTCTTTTGGTTCATAAAAGCTTCTTTAATAAAATCGATCTATTTCTTATAACTATGCGACCCTTTTAAAAAATATATCTGATAACGGCAGATAACCTATCTAAAAAAAACCTATCCTAAATAGGTCTAATAGGTAGATAGTACTTTTCCACTAGAGAAAAATAAAGATAGCTGGGTTCTGAATTATGATAGCAGCAACTAGGTATTCAAATTACTTTGTGATAAGAATCAAGAGCCACAAGGGGGCAAACAAAGCTCATGCACCGTTTGTTCAAATACACGTGCCGCGAACGAGAGTGCCTACGGGGCCTTTTAATGTTTAGGTGAGTCCCAAGGGTTGCTGAAAATCAAATCGTCTTCCAATGTTCCCCTAAGGGTCATGGCACATTGTACCGGNTATTAAACTAATAAGGAACAGTGGACACTCTTGCATACTTTCTCTCGCAGAACCCCAAACATACACGCCTTACTTTACTCCACTCATCAACAAACACATCAAATTCAGGGTTGGCAGTCAGAAGGGCGTTGAGCGTCTTAAGGCGTTGAGAGTCTTTATAAATAAAGGTTGAGGGTCGGGATGCGGTCTCATTCAATTGGAAATTGGCAGCGGTTGCCGAACAGGTGCTTCAGGCCGAAATGCCAGTCAATAGTAACAGCTTAATTTACTCATGAATGGAATTAATGAACCATTGGCACAATCTATGATCAATTAAGTTTTTCAAATGTTGTGTTGGAAGTATAAGTATACAGTAGTTCTCACGATATTCATATGTATGAATGAATATAGAACTAGCCCAAATTGAAGTACTTGGTTTTTACTACACAGCAAGATATTTTGAAGTACTATGGCACCATGAACTCTATACTAATATTATAAAGCCAAAGAGTTTGTTTGTTTGAACGCGCTAATCTCAGGAATTAATAGTCCGATTTGAAAAAGTCTTTCAGTGTTAGATAGCCCACTTATCGAGGAAGGCTATAGGCTTCTTTTTACTCGAGGTGCGCGGAGTAATTCCCACGGGACGCGGGTGAAACCGCTGGCGGAAGCTAGTATGAGAATATAACCATTCCAGACAAAAAAAAAATAGTAGTTATAGCAATTAATACCATAGCTATTACAGTTTGAGACATAATTTAATACCTTGAACAGAATACTCGTTTGAATTCGTCATACGTTTGTATTTTTCCGCCAAGTTTCGGCATTGTGGGGAGTTGCCAAATCACCTGCAGCGCCGGGGAATGTAGAAATATTTGGAGCCAACTCTACCCGGTCTTTATAGACTTGTACGAGGTGTACTTGAGCCAGTTTTAAAGAAAATATAGACGTTATATTACGTGTGAGCCCTCGAAGGAATATGAAGAAGTGTAGCTCTTGCATACATTACTCCTGGCTGATATTCGGACACACATTTTAGCATGTAACAAGGCAAAAATCACTAAGTTTTGGTTAAATAATGTACCGATATATCTTTTGGTTTCAACTCCAAAGCGAAAGTAATAAAAATAGACCATTTTCTTGAACTCCATAGCGTTTGAATCTCAGTTGGAATCTTGTTTGTTAGAAGCTGTTACATTAAAGCCAATAGGATCAGTTCTATCCTAAAATTTCTGTATCATATTTAGTCCACATTAAGTTGTTGTTCATACCGCAAAATTAAAATGTTTTCTTTCAACGATTAGGGACATATCAGTAGCAAATGACGTAGGCAATCAGTTTGTTGACAAATGATAGCAATTCAAGGTCTGACCGGCTGTTCCGCAAACTGGCCGGCTGAACCTACCGTCAATATTTACAGAACCACATGTGTTGCTTAAATTACTAGTTTTTTAACGGTTGTGGTAGGACTGCTTATGCCATTTTTTCACATGTTTTTTGTTAAGTTGTTGAATTGTTTTCGGTTGTGGTAGGACTGGTTATTTCGTGTTTTTTTCGGAAGTTATTGGGTTTGTAACAAGTATGTCTGGTTTTTGTTGAATATCTGTCATCGACTAAGTTTCAAAGTCTTAATAATAATGTCTATTGGCCAAGAGCCTCGAACAACATCTCACGAGGCTCTCGTTAGGCGGCTGGGTCAAGGGACTGATTCAGAAGGCGGTACTCCTCGATACGGCGAGTATTGTGAGGAGGTTCCTGTCTCTGGGACCCTAACCACCGGTACCTTGGACCCTGTGCCCGATATCGGTGGCTACCTATTTTTTATATTTTTAAGTGTATTTATATTCTTTTTTTTTACAATTATATTTAAAATTTTAAAAAATATGTTATAAAATAAATAAATGTCTTTCGGATTTAACCTGCACTGTGTAAGGCAGTGGAGAATTTCTACCACCACGCAACCAATCAAGTTTTTAATTTCCCATATCATGAGTTTTATAACTGTGAAAAACTTATTTTCTTTTCAAAATAGGCATTGCAGTCTTTTATCACAGCACCTAACTTTCCGCATGATTTCACATTTTTTATGAGTTTTGGCTACAGTGTTTTGTCAATACGATAAGATAAATAAAAATAGGCATAAACATAGTTATTTATAATAACTTGAAAATACTTGATTTTTTCAGTCTTTGTCTTTTAGTTTTATCAGTTAAAAGTAGGCAAATAATAACTTCCAGGAAAAGTCTAAAATATTGTGATTTCGTTAATTTCTGGTCTTTTGGTTCATAAAAGCTTCTTTAATAAAATCGATCTATTTCTTATAACTATGCGACCCTTTTAAAAAATATATCTGATAACGGCAGATAACCTATCTAAAAAAAACCTATCCTAAATAGGTCTAATAGGTAGATAGTACTTTTCCACTAGAGAAAAATAAAGATAGCTGGGTTCTGAATTATGATAGCAGCAACTAGGTATTCAAATTACTTTGTGATAAGAATCAAGAGCCACAAGGGGGCAAACAAAGCTCATGCACCGTTTGTTCAAATACACGTGCCGCGAACGAGAGTGCCTACGGGGCCTTTTAATGTTTAGGTGAGTCCCAAGGGTTGCTGAAAATCAAATCGTCTTCCAATGTTCCCATTAGGGTCATGGCACATTGTACCGGCACCGCTCCAACCCGGCAAATAACGTGTCATTTAAATTTGAACATTAAATCGTATGGTATGACGTATGATGTATTTCATAACGTCAAAACAAAAAAGCCAACGGCGGGCTGTCAGCGCGCGGTTTCCTATCTAACAACTCACGTTGTTATGAAATATATCATACGTCATACAATTTAACGTTCAAATTTAAATGACACGTTATTTGCCGGGTTGGAGCGGTGCCGGTACAATGTGCCATGATCCTAACTCGTAAACTTTGGGCTGTTGGTGAAATTGGGCATAAACGATCCTAGTTTTACGTTAAGCCTAAATAACGTAATGTTGAAAAAAGTTGTTTTTGTTAAGAAAAAAATGTTGTATGCGTTTTTTTAAACACGTGTCAAACTTCTATTGAAGGTGTTTGTACAGACGACAGCACATCAAGTTACCACAATGTGTCAAATATCTGTAATAGATTTTCAACCTTATCGCAATGGCGGTAGGTTAATGTTTGATTGGTAAAATTTGACAGATTCGTATACGTTGACCTGCTGTCGTCTGTACACCAAAATAGATAAACAAAATGTTTCCTTTACAACCTTATATTTAACCTTTTATCCACCCAATAAAATATTTCATCATTATGAAAACGTTACAGCTATTTACCGACACATGATTGATGGCAAGTTTAAACTACCATCGCCTACGATCCCTCCAGTAAACTAAACACATGTTATCGAATGAACTCGTTAGTCATACTCTTAATTAATATTAGAAAACGTGTACAGTTGAGCTCGATGTCACGGCCAAAGAATAATACGTGTACAAGTGACATTCGACTTCTGACTTACGACATTGAATCTGCCCCTAAATGGTGTAGTTTAGGGGTTGTTAAAAGTTTTTATGTAAACTATCAAGGTTACAGTTCAGACAGTAGGTTTGTTAATGGTTAAATAATTGATATTTTACGCCGATTTATATGTTTTGTTAAGGTTTTAGTTGCAGCTGAGTCTGAGAGGGAAGAATCTGGCATATTAATATTCATCGTGTATTAGGTTAATCAACTAAAAAGCCCAACATCGGAGTGTTCTTTTATCCGCCTGCTTCTGGCGTGGATTTGTACCACATAGGTGAAAAAGAAGCAATGACTGCTAGATTTTGTAAAGCTAAACTCAACTTTTATTATTTCAAATAGGCCTCTAAAAGCTCTTTTAAAACGTCAAGCTAGTTGCATGGTTCCAAAAAGTGGGTCTCATGCAGAAGAACTGTCAAGAAACTCCATAAAACGCTAATGAGTCTGGAAAAAGACAGGTTAATTAGCCGAAAATGAATCATTAGCTCCTTTTAGGCAGTCCCTATCATATCTACATTAATGACAAATACACGTATATCATAATCTGCTTAGGGTCCTTGATCTGACATCTACCAAATCGATTTCTGGTAGGCATTTTAGGGTTATCTGTGTGGTGTGTCATATTTTTGCGGTTCGCGGCATTCATAGGACATTTCGCAAATGCGCAAAAAAGTTGATTGCATGCAGGTGTTCCGATAAGGTGATAATAGACAGAGATATGTATGACAAAGCGCCTGGTTCAAACGTATCTATTTTTAGGCTTCTTCCTAGATATTCTGTACTACCTAATTGTTATAAAGAGGAAAATTTTGTACGTAATTATGTTTGTGACGAATTGACTCAAAAAGTACTGGACTGATCTTAGAAATTCTTTCACCGTTGGGATGCTAGAATATCTCCGAGTAACGTAAACATAGGCTATATTTTGGTCGGGTACGAGAAGAAGACCCCTCAGGACGCGGCTGAAACAGCTAGTCAACTATAAAATAGCTTATGCGTTGTTTTTCGATGTGAAGTTGTTTCTTGCACATAAATTAATAACTTAAGCGATGTTTTAGCATTTAGGCCGGGTTGCTCGATTTAACTTTAACTATTACCTAACCTATACCGGCCGTCAAATGGCCGCCCATTGGTCAATTTTTTGACGTGACAACTGTGTAACCAATGGGCGGCCATTTGACGGCCGGTTGAGGTTAGGTTATAGTTAAAGTTAAATCGAACAACACGGCCTTAGTGTGGATTTTTAAAGAATCCTGCAAAAAAACATTCATTTTTTCCGATAATTCTCTCACACGTCACGAAATATCGTCAACATAACCTTTTGAACGTATACAACATAGTATTGTCTCTACTATGTTAATACTTATGTAACTTCAGTAATTATGGGTGACACCTGTCCAGCAGTGTATCACGTTTATGTACTCATGTATCTCGGTTATCGTCTACTATACTATACACTGTGTATACCTCTATACACTGCCACGTGTATGCGTCATATTTGCGATTTAATCTTCATTATTAATTAATGCGTGTGCTACGGCTTATTAATTTATTACTCCCATGTATTAATTAATAAATGATGGCGCTGTGTTAGACGCTTAATCCTTCTCTGTATGAGAGTAGGTCTGTGCCCAGCAGTGGGACGATAAAAAGGCTGATGACGATGACACCCCTGTTGTACACATGGATATAGAATAGTAGGTAGATTGATTATCGGGTATTTTTAGGGAAATACATCAGTCGAGTGACTTTTTCATGCGTGAGCAAATATGAAAATGCTTTCTTCAACTTTAAAACCGGAATATTTATTAAATATCGCGTCATTCGTTTGTGTTTGACTCCTGCTACATTATAGTTATCTGTCAAGCATTGCCGATCTATCAAGCGGTAGTGGGATTGCAAATCTAAGGTATTAAATGTATGAAAAGGGTTTGATAATAAGGTGACAAGTCTGACGGTGTTCCAAAATTGCAATAGGTAAAATCGATTCATCATAGAAGGGATTACTTATCTTATAATACTTATATCATAAATCGTTTGTGCTTTCAACGAAAACATCTGTTTGTGTTCTTGATTTGATGACGAAACTGGATGTCAAAGTGTAGATGTAGAATGAATGTAGAATGCTTTTAGGAGGCAAGTCCAATTATTTCATTCTCAGCCAGAGTTCTGCTTCTGAGTTTGTAAGTTAACGTTCTCGATACATAATTATAACTCAGTTGAGTTAAAGTCGTATGTTACTTCACTTGATTTGAATATTTCCCTTTTATTCATTTTGCCGGTTAACTCTGCATTCTGTTATTAAGTGCTCCAATACTGCTAGATAAAATTTCACTTGTGAGATGACGTTAGACAGAAGCATGGCTGAACCAGATATGCTGTACCAACGACAAACATGGACAGGAGGATGATGGTGAACATATTATGTGACTGTTCTGCCATACTATTGTCAGGTGTCATTAAAAATATTTGCCCTTTTTCAAGATTTTGTCTACCTATTTGTTATAAATTTTGTTTACTAAACCTCTGCAATTGTCATATTTACCTACAACATAAAGTAATCAGCGATAATTTGATATATCATTTTTGTTATATGAATCACTTACCTATCTACCAAATTAGTGCCTACTTTGGGGTGTATAGACTATATTTCAGATAATGCAGGTTTCTTCCTAATCTTTTAACAATGTATGATAAGTTTAAAATATGATGAAGGGTAGACTTGATGTCATTACATTTCGATAGTTACATGGCGTAGTACGATTTCAATGGCTCTTCCTGACCAGAGAAAATATTGTAAGTAATTTTACATGAGACATTTTTACTATAAAGTTTTAATTTTTTACTTTCAATTGGTCGCTGTCATTAAGCATTAAGAACATTGTTGTTCTAGCGATTAAAATAAGAAATTCTTAAATACACAGAAAAGCTACTATTTCCTCACTATTTTTCACATTTGTTGTCCGAAAATGCATGCTTTTTGACTTTTACATTTTATTAAATGTGGCTTAGTTAATATCATGATTCCAAAGGCTTAAGAATGTTTTATTTTAATTTCCTCGGAGTGGCTGCCGAATGGCTCAACAATGCCACTGCTATTGTTTACAAACAATACATTGAAGGAATGTAGGTTAATTGGACAAGTGGCCCGGTTGAATCGCTCTGGGTACCATTTATTTGAGAACTGGCTGTTGCCCGCGTCTTCAGTCGCGTTAAATTTGGAGTACCACCGTTTTCGGTAACAAACCCAGGTGCTTTTTAGGGTTCCATACCCAAAGGGTAAAAACGGAACCCTATTACTAAGACTTCGTTGTCTGTCTGTCTGTCTGTCTGTCTGTCTCCACGCTGTATCTCATTATCCGTGATAGCTAGAAAGCTGAAATTTTCACAAATGATGTATTTTCGTTGCCGCTATAACAACAAATTCTAAAAATTAAAAAAAGTTATATATTAAGGGGGGTCCCATACAATAAATTATAAAGACATTGCAATTTGAATACAACGCCATCTGTTACTCAAGCGTGGAACTACAGTTTGGTACGGAACCCTTCGCGCGCGAGTCCAACTCGCACTTGGCCGGTTTTTTACGGTTAGTTACAGATGCTTAGCTTCCTACCTTGAAAACTGCGAAATGTCCCATATAAAATTTCATCCCCTCTTAAAAAATCACGTCAATTCGTCGCTCCGTTTTGTCGTGAAAAACGCACAAATAACAGAAACACTTTCCCAATTATATGGATTATTCTGCCTACTGTTTTACTTACTATAATAATGTAATGGGCACATAAAAATAATAAATGTAGAAATAAAATTAAGAGTATACAAGGGATTATGTCGTTGTGGTTGGAAAACACAATAAGCAGGTGTACTGATCATCGAACTTTCCCTGTACGATAAGAGGCGTTTGCACGGCTGAGACAATAATGGCGTGATATGTAGTAAATGAATTGTTAAATTAGTTGGTAAAGTTTCAAATCTATGGCTATATACAGGCCAAAGCCTGCCGGGTTGCGGGGTTGTTCGTAAGAATTACCGCGGCCCTGGTACATAAAGTGCTCAAGAAGGAACACGGCAGGTTTTGGTCAGTGAAAATCTGACACTCCCTCAAGCTGCACCCACAGCGGGGAGGGTCATCTGATGATTTCCCATAGAAAAAAAGGCTGTATAGTGTATGCTGAACGAAAGCTGGTAGCCGGCGCTGATCTACCAGCGTATTCCATTCTGATTGCTTAATCTGCTTGCTTCATGAAACTAGTTCTAGTATGCCAAAACAGCGCCGGCTACCAGGTTTCTATCTGTATACACCACTGAGGGTGGTTTTGTCTTTATGAGAAACACAGGAGCCCTCTCAAACATTTGAAAACAATGTTATGGTGAAGGACCATAGTGATTATACTATACTTATCTAGAGTAATTTTGTTTAATTTTGTTAGAAGAAGTATTTCACGTTGGGAAGCTGCTGCACAATCCCCAGGTGACATAGGCTGTATTTTAACCGGGTACTGGAACAAGTTCCCCTGTTACATAAGCAACAGCTAGTATCAGGTATACCCACTTAAATTAAGAGTCTTGAAGCCTAACACTATTTGAAATAACCATTATAAAGTTGAAATTCAGAAAATAACCACTCGTAGAAATACACAGCTCTAAATAGCCAGCAGTCGTGCTAATTGTGGCCAGTTATCTCGAGTTTGGTGACCCACTTGTGTGCCACGTTCGTGCGAGGGCAATGCGCAGGAAAACGCCCTGTATTTGTGTAGTTGTGCTTGGATGTGTGTGTGCTGTTTGCATGTGTGTGGCCTTGAATGGTAGTAGAGGTTTCCTGTGTACTTCTGTAGTGTCAGGTTTTATGGGTTTAGTTTTTTTAGGTGTGATTAGATTTTTTGTTTTAATAAGTTTCAATGACAGTGGCCAGGCTTGGTACCTTTATCTTTGGTGTGTTTTTAATTACGTTCAAATGGAAAACAGGGATATGTACAGACGTAGTTTGCTTTTAGTAAAAATTGCTGAAATTAATGAGGCCTCCATTCTAAACGTAGTTACGACCAAAAGGACAAAAGAAAAATGACTATGAATGTCTATATGTTGTGAAAGATAACTGGTAATCGTAACAAGGGTGGTTCAAGAGCTCTTAATTACAATGTAGCGAAAGCGACTGACACTTGAAGATAATATTATTTTTCGGACTTATTACGATCTGTTTGATCGGGAGAATAGGAGATTACACTTTCTTACAGCATTCCATTTGTTAGTGCACCATTTAAAACAAATGGGAGAGGTTTGGAGCTAGGGTTGCCAACCATACTGTTTTGAACAGTATTATACTGTTTTTCACCAAATTATACTGTTCATTTTCACCAAATTATACAAAATACTGTTCAGTTACAGCATCAGAATGCAAAAACAGCTCTAAAAATATGTGTTTAATACAATAAGTAAATCAAATACTGTTAATTTTTCTAAAATACTCCTTAAAATTCTTTTTAGACCTGAATATACTTTATTTCTTGTAGAAAAAGTTGGCAACCCTATTTGGAGTACGTTTTAAGCCTTTTTTGCATCATTATAAATCATTATCTAAGGCCTCTTGTTCGCACAAGCTTTTTTCCCAGTGAAAATCTATGGAAAATTCACCGTATGTAGACACGGCAGTCAATTTTATATGGGTTTACCATAAAAACGTGACATGAAAAAGATGTGACGTTTTTTGAACGCACGACAAATGCGCCGTAGGTACTTGAAAACGTGCCGTGAACAAGAGCTCTAAGACGCAGAAAAAAAATATGCTTTGCAGTACTTAATTCGCATAAAATAAATGTCAAGGCAGACATGACATCTCGCCCCCTAAAGGAAAATACCATCAACTAAGCGTGCCCTTTGAAGGTAGATTGCCTACATAGAACCTCATAACAAGTTGTTTCTATGTACTAACTTACTATAGTATGTTTATGAATCTACAGGCGTCACCACGTCGACCTACCACAATCTGTCAAATTTCTTTAATAGATTTTCAACCTTATCACAATATTAGAAGTTTGATTTTCGATTGGTAAAATTTGACAGATTCGGGTAGGTGGACCTGGTGTAGTCTGTACGATATCACAAGTTACAAGGTCATCACGTTTTTGCGGAGCTATTGAAAAAGTTTTACTCAGCTTCGTAGATATTTGTGTAAGGGAGAATCCCCGGGTCTCGCCTTGACCTTATTCGCGTTTGTCCTTCAAAAGGGTCGTGTTTATTCGTAGTAGAAATTGGAATAAGAAGGGAAGGGTTGGCAAATTGCGTAACCCCTTTTTGGGTCGGTTGCAACAAAATACGCCAGTTAGAATTTCACATTATAAATTTCGCATTTTAAGGAGGAGATTACAAAAATACTGGGGGTGAATTGCACCATTTGACTAACGGCCGTTCCCAATAACCTATCTAACTCTGGATTTGCTTACAAGAGATAGGAATTTGACATTACTTTTATAGGGCTAATATCAAAATTCTTTCACTAGTAAGCAAATCCAGAGATAGACAGAATATTGATATCCGCAGTATAACGATAACCTAACCATAACTAGCCATCAAATTGACGCCCATTGGTCCTATCGATGATGTAACAACTGAAAGTTATCGTTATAATTGAATGGTACAGACAACATCAGATCACGGTACCTGAATCTGACAAATTTTACCAGTCAAACATTAACCTGCCTCTATTGTGATAAGGGTGAAAATCTATTGCAAAATGTGCTGTCGTCTGTACAACCCACCCTTAGCGTTTCTAGGCGTTGCCGTTGTGGGAAATAGAACAAAAAAAAATAGATAGGTACACGACAGTCACTTTTTATCCATTTTGATAGATAGCGATTGATAACAATGATTGATGGAATCGCGTTGATCAACAATGAGTCACTTGCATTTTACACATTTTATAAATAAATCTATACTATAATATAATAAAACTGAAGAGTTTCTTTCTTTGAACGCGCTAATCTCAGAAACTACTGGTCCGATTAGAAAGATTCTTTCAGTGTTAGATAGCCCATTTATCGAGGAAGGCTATAGGCTACTTTTTACCTAGGTGCGCTGTGTGGGTCCCACGGGACGCGGGTGAAACCGCTGGCAGAAGCTAGTAAACAAATATTGCAGTAGTAAACCAAATAGCATTGCTATGCTACGATTAACATTTCGTAGGACAAACAATAATGAGTGCGTTGACATTACTGATACTGATGCAAATAGTTTACAACAGGTTACTTGAGGACAGATAAGGGAATTCATGTGCAGAATTTTCTAGAACTAACAGTATATTATCGATAGAGATCTGGACTATTACAAATTACAGTATATTATGTAATATTAGGTTGTTTATTTTGTATTTGTAAGCTGTTCGACTCCAAATAGAGCCCTTGAAATTGTCAAATGCAAGCGATTCCGCGGTAGAGAACTAGATCTTAAATATAATGTTGATATAATAACATAGCATTAAGTATTTCATTCATCACATTGTAATGCTTATCGCTCTTACCAACTTCCTACCCGATAACAACGCGTTATATTTCATGTGTTTCATCAAAATGCGTCATTTTAGTATTTTTAATTAATATTGATTTAAAACTACATAAATGCCTAGTTTCATTGGGTCTTTCCTTTGCCCAAATCTGTACTATTTAAAACCTTCTAATATTTAAAGCTGAGTAAATATTTAATTTAACGTTTTCATCTCAGGAACTAATGGTCCAATTTGGAAATATCTTGTAGTGTTAGATAACCCAAGCCCAATTATTGTGTAACTGCAGAATTAAATATTCTGTCTAACTCTGGATTTGCTTACCAGGGATAGGACTTTGATATTACTTGTATGGGGCAAATGTCAAAATTCTATGTCTAGTAAGCAAATCCAGAGATAGATAGGTTATTGGGAACGGCCGTAAGGCTGTAGGTACATACAGCTTTCAGTAAGCCGAGTAGTTCCCACGGGACGGGAGCGAAACCACAGGCAAATGCTAGTTAAGGAAATAAGCAATAATGAATCATCTGCCTAGCCCAGGCGTCGGCAACCTGCGGCTCGCGAGCCGCATGCGGCTCTTTGGATGGGAAGCTGCGGCTCTTTAGTTCCATATAAGAATATTATTTATTTTATAAAATAAAAACCAATTAAAGAAATTTCTCAATCGATTAACAAAGATTCGGCACCATTTCTATCTCTCAGCCTTTTTTACGTTGATTCCTGAGGCGGCCTCGCAGAAAAACTAGTTACCTATTTATTTTCGTTTCGCCAGTCATCCTGGTTTAGATTGCCGACCCCGAACAATTCGGGAGAAAGCTAGGCAGCTGATAATGAATTTTACTATTTTAACATTTATTAATTTATTTTAAAATTAGAATTATGCTCACAGTTCCGGTTAGCACAGCTTCCGCTGAGAGAAGTTTCTTAAAGTTGAAATTTATAAAAATCTATTTGAGAAGCACGGTGAGGCAAGATAGAATATCCGCGTTATCAGTTCGGATAATCGAAGCTGAAATAGCGGCTAAACTTAACTACGACACAATACTGAAAAGGACAGTGAGTCTGCACGCTGAAAGGTTCGACTACTTCAATTTCTATGTGTGTGAT
>NWSH02000150.1:2188202-2201853 GCA_002382865.2 Heliothis virescens
GAAACTACTTATGTCTTTTACCTTAGAATCAGTCTCCAAGCTGACCGTTATCGTTTGTGCTGAATATAATGAAGAAGGTTTTAATTATAGAATACATTTCGCTGGTGAAATTCAATATTGGCAGCTGAACAGTATATTTATAAGACATCAGGAATTCAGGAAGCGCATAGAAGTTNATTATAGGAAAGCATAGATTGTAGAAGAGGGTTACTAAATCGTGAAATCTATCAAAGGCGTCATTTGTTGTTTGAGCATCGTAAACTTCAGAAAAAGATAGATTTGAGATGCAGTTATTGAATTTGATTATGTTTTCATCGCTAAGGTCTCGTACCTTTTTAAACCAGAAACTACTTATGTCTTTTACCTTAGAATCAGTCTCCAAGCTGACCGTTATCGTTTGTGCTGAATATAATGAAGAAGGTTTTAATTATAGAATACATTTCGCTGGTGAAATTCAATATTGGCAGCTGAACAGTATATTTATAAGACATCAGGAATTCAGGAAGCGCATAGAAGTTTATGTATATGTCGCAGTCCCATTGTATAATCCGCTGTATTACATTACAGGCAGCCGTTATCAAAAGCAGGGCTGTTATGTATTACGGCGGATTAACGATTAGTCGGATTGAATAAGGCTGAATGAAATTGCGCTGGAATGTGTTCGGTGCTATACGTTCTTTAATGCCACTAGCTGTAATATCAAAGAGTGGTTCGTTAACCGCCACTTTGACAGTGTTTAGTTCCCATTTTTAACACGCGCGGCGCTGCCTGTCACAACAATAACAATTGCGTCGAATACAGAAAGTTTGATAATAAAATGTGAAGTTGATGATGATGATGGCCTCCTAGCCGATTATCGGCCACGGCGGCTGTTCTCATATAAGGAGATCAGCCAGCTACGCAGGACATATTATAGTGCACAAGCATTTGCGCTGACACAGGTGCACTCCCTATTCCCTCATTCTCATAACCCGATGGGACGGCAATCCGACACGACCGGCGAGAGATCAGGCGCAGGACCGACATTAACGTGCTCTCCGATGCACGGGTGTATCAATCACCAACTTCCAACTCCGGGCTGCTTTGTGAAAGTTTCTAAAACCCACAAAGCGATTTCGGCCCGTCTCGGGAATCGAACCCGAGACCTCGTGATCAGCAGTCGGCTATGCGACAACTAGACCAACGAGGCAGTGTCATGTGAAGTTAATAATGGTTTTGACGAGAAAAACGTGACAAATGTGACTGTAAATAGTGACTTCAAGGATAAATTTCATGTGCAATTGAACAGTTTTTTGTTATCACATGGTCACCCTACAATGTGCAATGCAGCTGAACGTGAGCCGCCAAAGTGTAGAACGTATCGCAATGACAATCTAGCTAATCGTTAATCCGCCGTAATACATAACGGCCCTGCTTTTGATAACGGCTAGTGGTAATGTAATACGGCGGATTATGCATTTCGACTGCGACATATATATATTTAGCCAGGACTTCAGGTCATTGTAATTCGGTGATCTATTGATTGGTACAAAAGTCGTTTTAGTGGGAAGAGATTTTTAACCGACTTCCCAAAAAGAAGGAGGTTCTCAATTCGACCGTATCTTTTTTTTATGTATGTTCACCGATTACTCGAAGATGGCTGGACCGATATTCAAAATTCTTTTTTTGTTTGAAAGGCTATTCTTCACAGATGGTCCTATGGTAAGGAGACCAGGATTTGATGACGGGATCCTGGATAAATCGAGAGAACTCTTCAAATTTCATACGCTTTTTACGTCGATGACATTATTACCGGAGCGACTGTCGCTGTGGGTGGGTATGGGTATTGCAGATGAGATTAGGGATACTTGAATAGTTCTTCACAAACGTAACTTGTTATTTGTAATGAGACTTAACATTACCGTGATCTAATATGTAATGACGGTAATGATATTCTGTAATGACGGTAACGACAGTCTGTAATGACGGTAATGACAATCTGTGATGCATTGGTATTAATCCATCTTTAGTTGAGTTAGTTCTTAAATTGGATCTCTGTTATCTTTCTGCCTTATTGCACATTTAAATGTGTTAAATGTGTGCAAGAATACATAGAAGTTGAATAACTACTAATTGAAGTTATAAAAATAATTATATAAATTATATTATTATATATATTATTATATATATAAATCATTAACTGTTTACTATCGATTGTTAGAAATTGTCATTATTTTGTAAAAGCGCAATTTATTTTTAACTATGCCTGAATGCATATTACAGTACAGCTAAAACAAGTTAGTCGTTTGAAAGGTCAGTCTAGCTGATTGCCTGCCCACACACTTTCCCGTCAGCGCTCGTAAAGCGTGGGATGTTTACAAGATAATTTAGTTTGAATATTAGATTTGCTGCCATTTTTAGGGTGAACTTCTTAGTTAAAAAAATAAAGATTGAAATCCCGCTTGGGTTTCGTAGATCAGATACAAGCGTAAAAAAAGTTACTTTATTTTCTAAAGAAGTGCATCCATCGTATAAATGACACTGAATCCCCCAGAATCCCACACTAGGATACCTTGTTTTGATGATGATCCAATGACGCAATGGAACTATTAACACTTCATCGCGAATATCATTCCTTCTGCCCTCTTCTTCTTACCCCTGCGGGGCCCACTACGGCTAGAGCCCGCCGGGGCTGCGGGTTGTTCGAAAGAGTTACCGCGGCCCTGGCACAAACAGGGCTCCCAAAGGAACGGTGAGTTTTAGTCAGTAAAAGTCTGACACTCCCTCCCGCTCTCACCCACAGCGGGAGGGGTCATACTGTTGATTTCCCATCTCTACTTAACGTCAATTCTCTGTTTCCTGTCTTTCAAACAATCCGTCCATCGCATCTTCGTCGTTAACGGTCGAAATATGTGCATATAAAAAAGTATATTTCTATTCCATTCCGTTCCCCTCCCACATTTCATATTTATGTATGCTCATAGGAATTACCAACACGTACGAGCGTTTTCAATGCGCACCCATTTATTATTATTTGTCCCTTTGACCTTCGACCTTCATGTCGGGGGCTGTTCAAGGATTATGCGTCATTAACTAACACTAATATAAAGTGTTATTATTTATGTCATTGTTCAAAGCAACTTAATTGATATTTATTTCTGTAAACAAATAGCGTTTCCGATGAAAATAGTATTCGTCTAGCTACCTATATTAACTTTTAACATATATCAGCTTTTAGCATTTCTTAGAAATGTAAAGGGTTTTAGCATATATTATGTGATTCTTATTAGTCTATCATTTGATTTAATAGAAATGTCAAAATGGAATCGCGCAAGAGAGATATACCATAATATATGTTACGGCAAACTTGATATATCTCGAAAGGCCTACACACACAATTTTTTAATTGCAAGTCTTTTTAAGTTCGAAATCCTACAAGGTGTTGGGACAATTCCACGCACTTTTCATCAGAGTAAGGTCGCGGGTAATTTTAGAGGCGCACCGGTGCAACGACCCCGATCAACACGTGGGCCTTGCGTAAGCGCAACTGTTACGTCATAAATTTGAGACGTAATACGCATGCGTTGCATTTTATGTTTACTGACGATTAGACTGTATACAGGTGCGGAGATCTTATGCTAATTAGTTTTAGTTAGCCGAAGAATTGAACTATGAGATGATACGATGATAATGAAATTAACTAAATTAGAGCTAAAACTGCAGACTAACTATATTATATGGAGGTTGCATTTGCTTCGAATCATTTAAGAGAACTCAGGAATTTATTACGCTTTCAATAAAATAAAAAATGCTTTAGGTGTTTAGACTTGGTGGAAATGTAAGGTAAATTCCATACCTATCGGTTTACTATACATTACTAAACAGTAACTAAGACTCATCAACAAATTATACAGCAGCATCATAATATTCCGTCCAGAATTTAACCGATTGTGAATAACACGGAACTAATAGTGATGCGTGCCAAAAGGAAGTAGCGAAAACAAGTAATCGATAACTTCACGGTCAAACAATTTGGGTGGTTCGGTTATGTTTACTATGATGTTGGGGTCCCCGGGACAATTACCCTTTGTATCTGTGTTCAGCCTCCGTGCGGATTGGACTTGAATTTTGTGCGCCCATTTTGTCTGTTCGAGTAAACGTGGTTGTAGTAATGGCTTGTGTCATGGTTGCAGTTTGCAGGATAGGGTTTGGCAGAAATGACTGTCCAGGGTAATAATGTCTATTGAATTTCTGTCGTTTTGAACTAAGTATTTTTCCAGTTAGCTACTGCCAAAATCTGAAAAATACTGCGAATCCCCTGGTTCTACGTATAGTAGGCTCCCCATCTAACATGAATCTTCATTCTTTGCTATATAGGATCGACTGCAAGTTGACCTTAACAGCTCTGTAACCGTGTAACAAGAAATTCTGCGCGATGACCTGTACCCTGTGTAGTTCACAATATAATCTATCTTTTCAATGCACTAACATATGATTTTCTTTAATTCCAGTAAAAATAAGCGACGGTGACCGTCGCTCACCGTAAGATGCGTTCGCTGCTCGCGTACTACGCTGACGCAGTGATGTCGGCAGCGGTCCGCGGCGCCGGCTGCGCGCTCGACTGCAGCGGCCGCGGCGACTGCATGAACGGCACGTGCCTGTGCGAGATCCGATACTCGGGGGACGAGTGTGCCGGCCCTAACATGCCTTACCATGCGTGTAAGTATTGCAGCATCAGCTTTTAACACTCCTTATATCCTGAGGGTCAGGAGACTCCCAAGTTACTCGGATAGAAGACTGCACTCTAGTTTTCAGTTCAGCTGTTTTCTTGAGAAACTGCAGAGTACGTAGGGACTAACTTTTCTTTCTTTAAATTTAATATGGCCGTATCCGTGTTTACCATTTCCTTCTCATTTACCGTAAACAATGGATTTCAATCGAACGTAAAACTGATAAATCGATTTGTTATCGGCTAACGTACAATACAAACAGAACCACACATTTATCGAATTATTAAAAACACGTTCATCGATTTTTTCAAATGATTTTTGCTAAAATACGAATTAAGTGATCTTAGATGAGGATTTACCACAAATATATTTTCGCGTTTTTGTAAAATTAAGTGAGAATATATAGTTGAAGGATTGAAAAAGGGATGAATGAAAGACAATTGCATGCAGCAGAGATGAGAATGTTAAGAGGAATGTGTGGTGTTACGAAAAATTATGCGGAAATCGGCTGGCATGGTATGGGTATGGGCATGTGATGCGGAGAAGTGAGGATCATGTTGTGAGGAAGGTTTTGAGTATGAATGTAGATGGATATTGCGGAAGGGGACGACCAAAGAAACGATGGATGGATTGCGTGAAAGTCGATATGGCTAGGAAGAATGTTACTTGTGAGATGACGGCAAATAGAAGAGAATGGAAGAAGAAAACATGCTGCGCCGACCCCAAATAGATTGGGATAAGGGCAGGGAGATGATGATATAGTTGAAGGATTGATCAATAAAATTACTTACGGCCGTTCCCAATAACCTATCTATCTCTGGATTTGCTTACTAAAGATAGAATTTTGACATCAGCCCCGTACAATTAATGTCAAAGTCCTATCTCTAGTAAGCAAATCCAGAGATAGACAGAATATTGAATTCCGCAGTTAATCTTTTCATGTTATCATATCACTGAAGAAGTTGTGGCCTGAAAAATATTTTTCAAAGATTATAAGCCCTATTTTTTAAGTAAAACATAAACATAGCCCATATTAAACCCCCTATCTCTCTTATTCCAGGTATAGGTGGCGTGTTCCTCCTAGTAGCCTTCGTCTGCGCAGTCCAGCTGACGATATGCGTGGTGACGGAGTACCGGAGGCTGAAGGCGCCCACCTTCCTCCGAGCCTGCAAGGTCACCACGCAGAAGATGCTCTACCTCGTCGCGTTCCTCGCGTCTCTCATCCGAGGAGCTTATTTTGTGTCACCGGTATGTCTTTTCTATTCTGCTATACTAAAAATGTAAAGCTGAAAAGTTTGTTTTTTGTACGCGCTAATCTCAGGAACTACTGGTCTGATTTGAAAAATTCTTTCAGTATTAGATAGTCTATTTATCGAGAAAGGCTATCGGCTACTTTTTATCCAGGTGCGTTCAGTTGTTCACACGGGAAAGCGGGTGAAATCGCTGGCGAAAGCTAGTAAAAATATATTTCGCTAGAAATACATTCTTGCCTAGTACTCATGTTACTCTTTAGAGGTGACTCCCTGTTTTCCCGCTGGTTCACCCGCGTCCGGTGGGAACTACTACCCGTATCTGGACAAAAAGTGAAACATTTTTTCAAGTCTGTTCAGTAGTTTCGAAGCTTATACGGTACAAACAGAAAATGTTTCCACTTTATTATGTTACTGTAGAAAGCGGCGTCTAAAGTTCAGTACTTTTTAAGTTCTTCGAAGGAGCAAATCAGGATCACTAGTTCAGAAAGAGGGAAACAGCCAGAGAGAGTAACAATATTACAAGGTGGAAGGTTATTAAAGTTTGCTTTTACGTACAATGCTTAACAATGCGTAAAACAAAGAGACTAACATCAAAACAAGCAGATTAACAAAGGAGAATTTAGCACGATCGATAAGAACCGAAAACGTAATTCGTTTCACCTTCCGAATCATGTTATCAAGCTCTGTTATTATCGATAGTAATAAAATACTGCGCGTATTTTTGTTTTTAATTGTTGTTATTGTTTTTCTAGTCGGCGTTCCAAGAGGGCTGGGCCACGAGCCTTCTGTCTGCTTACTATCCTCTGCTTATGTCTGGATCGTCCCTCATCGTCTGCTTTTGGGCTGAGGTAAGTTTTTATAGAACTATTTATTTTAAAGTTAGTCTGGATAAGTAGGGCTGTTTGTTAAGTTGTGGGCAGGATTCCATTGGAGAAGAGTCTAAGATCGAGTTTGTGATGTGCATGCGAAATTGGGACAGCCTTCTAGTTAGAACTGGCTGTTTTTATATTAGTTTTTTTATAAATGCCTTATTAACACAAGCGTAATTTTATATATCGGTGAAGTCAACATCAGCAGAGTAGATGCTTTGAACTGGTCTTCAAACGTATTGAAAAACAACGCCATCTATTGGTGACGGGTAGAAGCAGAACCTGTATTGCGCAGGTACACCTGTGTCTTACGTTGAAACGTCCGTATAGATCATTATAAGTTTCTGACATGTGACGCCAGATGGCGCTGGAGTACTGTCATTAAAGTTAAGATTATTTTTGGTGTTCCGCAACAGGTAGCGCGCGTGTCTCCTTTAGTAAAAGTTACTGTGTCAGGTTATATTACGAATTTACGAACGTATACGCAAAGCAATTAACATAATTTTCAAAATACAAGTGTGTGTTTTCAGGGGGCACGTCAGTGCCCCCGCCAAGTCGAGGAATACAAAGCAGCACGGCCGACGGCCGTACCATCCTTTTCTCGAAGCAATTCGGGCTGTTTTCGAACCCCTATAATTTCGTTGTGGATTAAACCTTGCATAAATAGTTTCATATCCTCGCTAAACTTTAGTATGAAAAACTATTACTATTGATGAAAAACTATTACTATTGATGACTCATCAGGGATTTAGGGATTTAGGGATTTGTAGGATTCGAAGAAGATTTTTCCACTCTTTTGATCAAGTTATTTTAGTGGCTAAATAAAGATGTTACAATTTGAAACTCAAACTTGAAGCGTAAACTCACAATTTAAGTCTAAAGCAACCTCAGGTAACCATAATTACTAACTCCTTCAATTTTGTGAGAATTCTTCACGTGTTTTTGTACCTTTATTTATATCTGAAGAATGAGACAAAATACAGGCTGTATAATAATTTTGTTATAATTTCACCGGTGTTTGCATCTGTTGTCCTATTTTGTGGGACTTAGGCATATCTGTTATAATATTAGGCGGTATTTATTCGAAATAGTAAAAACTTTCGCTTCAGTATAACATTTTTCGAAAAAATATTGTGCCCACGCCCCTAACAAACCACTTCGTGTACCTGTATGTGTAGTCTAGATTCTCCACGATAAAAATGTGTCTTCGGAAATGATTTCGGTAAATTTTCTAGTACGGACATGATTTAAATTTTTACTATGATAAATCAGCCGAAATACTAGCACTACTTAGACTGAGAGGAGCGTAGCGGAGAGGACTGCTATAGGAGACCAGAAAATTAACTTTAACATTATTCATCAATAAAAAAATAAACAAAGCACACCTTACATATTAATTAATTTCCTCAGACTCACATGTCTAACACACGTTACAAAAACAATTAAACAATTCACCATGACACCTAGTCGCGTGTTCTCAACGAAAATCGTCTGCCAACGATTACGTCGACATATCTCACCATCTGAGATCCTTATCCAGATTGTCACTGCTCTTTGTAATTACTGATGATGCTGTGAACAATATAGTTGTTAGCTCATGTAGTTTGTAATTTACACATATAATTGTTGCTATATTTAATGGGGAGTTGGTGCAGGTTGTTATCTTAGTCTAATAAAAAAATAATTTAAGAAATCTCATTACATTTGCGTAGTCATCATCTTCTTACCCTTATCTCAATTTATTTGGGGTCTGCGCAGCATGTTTTCTTCTTCTATACTCTTCTATCTATCGTCATCTCACAGGTAACATTCTTCCTAGCCATATCGACTTTCACACAATCCATTCATCGTTACTTTGGTCGTCCCCTTCCGCAATATTCATCTACATTCATGCTCAAACCTTCCTTGCAACATTTGCGTAGTCAAAAATAATAAGAGGCGCTATGGCGCTATGTATGTCAGTCTCATACAGCGGCCAAACTTGTGAACATAACAGCCTTATTTTTGCGGCGGGTTTGTGAATATAAAAGCCCTGGTATTTTTCTAGAGGTCCGTTCTGCTATCACATTACATTTGAATTTTCGAGTCACTAACTTTTTAGCTACAAAACGGGAATTTTTGTGCTAATTGTTCGGCTAGTGTTTACCAACCGCAGTTTTGGAAATGGCATAATTATTGTACTTTTTAAAATATTTCTGACCTGATGTATGACATTTTTGAAATACAGTATTTTGTGTGTATGCTGTCTCAATATTGTACTGACAATCGCATTATTAGTTAGACTTTATGTGGTATCGGGTCTTCAGTTCTGCGAACAATGCCATGTTTGTTTTTTAGCCCACGTCTTTTAACCGTGACTGGTTTGCTTTGAAACTTATTTTATTCATGGAACTGACTTAAGATTTGTTATTTTTGTGTGTACACCCAGAATATGTTTTCCTTCTAAGCCTGCTATTTTTTGAACTGCCTAGTATGTAGATACTAGCGTCTGCCCGGGATTTCACCCCTACCCCGAGGGAAGTACTCCCCGCATATGGATAAGTAAAATTGTTAAAGTATCTTAAGTTACCTATTATTATTTGTTATTTTGATTTGTATACTGTATTACTGCCAAGTTTTGTCAAAATCCATTCATACATACTAAATTTCGCGTTTATAATATTAATAGGAAGCAGGATAAGGGAGATACTAGAGCTTATCCCCCAGTATGTTATTGATTTGCTATAGAAATATACATTAGGGGAGGTCCCTCTCCATCGCAAAGAACTCACAAGGCAGAGGTCACGGGACGAATTAAAATGAACTAATATTGGCACAAGTAATGAGCCAGAGCTATCTTAGATAAATAGCAGTGCGCTTAGTGCTAATGTGTAATCATAATTAAGTAATGAGCTTTGAAATAATGGTCGTGTTGTCGAAACTAGATCTTGTTTTTGTCGAAGGTTCCAAAGCTGGGCTCCTTGTAATTTCTAGTTACAGGATTTGAAAGGTTAGCCCCGCTGCTTTTATTCCCTCTGCAGCTCTTTATTTGCGAGGGTTGCGGAAGCTTAGTCCCTTTACGGATAGGTTAGGTCCAAAGCAAAAAAATGCTTCAAATAATTATGTTACTACTATCACTACATATTATAAAACAAACTCCTCCATGTCTGTTCACAACTTAAATTGCTGCATGGATTCTTATGTGGTTGTCACCGATAGATAGATTTATGAGGTAGGTTCAGATATACAAACATAGCCAACAGATTGTATCGGAATTGTATAAATATGCAATAATGAGATCGATAATCATACTTTGTGATTCCCTCACTCTCATATACGTACTTTAATTAGCAGAGATGATATGGTAATTCATGGAAATATCATCATAAATAAGGAAGTATATACAGTGCATTAGATAGGGAAAATTACTTATCTCATCGTAAGAAAATCCCAGAGAATGAAGAAGCAACAATATATATTTTTTTATGTCTATAATGATAATTTATTTAGCGCAGATTCACGTTTATTTGTTTAAAAGTTTCTAAGAAGTTAATGACTGTATTGACTTAACTATGCTTATGTAAAATAGAGGAAACAATTTTATATGTTTGTTCTCTAAAGACTCCGAAACTCCTGAAGCGATTTGCTAAATCTTTCACTGTTCTAAAGCTGTAACGAAACAGAGGCTGTATTTTATTCAGGTCCGGGTTGAGATAGAACATATTATGTTCAGTCATCCTTACTATACCTAACAAAATGCAAAAATCTTTGTCTGTCTACTAGTATTTTGTAAAACGTATGCGAAACATGCCTCAAAAATTGATAAAGGAGTTAGAATAGACATCATCTAGAATCTGGGTCACATCTAGGATCTGTCTTTACAAAGAACTAACTAAAATGAAAATGTATTTCTTGAAGTTAAAAAAAAACCGGCCAAGTGCGAGTTGGACTCGCGCACGAAAGGTTCCGTACCATTATCTGTGAAAAAAGTACAATAGGAATGGTCTAGTGTGAGTTACTTAAGTTGCACATTATTTCTAATAGACGGCGCTACTAGTATATAATTTTGCAATTAATTAATATTTATAAATCAACAGCCTTAATATTTTTTTTTTATTTTATTGTGTTTGTTGTTATAGCGGCAACGGAAATACATCATTTGTGAAAATTTCAGCTTTCTAGCTATCACGGTAAATGAGATACTGCGTGGAGACAGACAGACAACGACAATTTTTAGTATTTATTGTCATAGCGGCAACAGAAATACGAGTATATCGTCTGTGAAAGTTTCAATTATCTAGCTATCATGATTGATGAGATATAGCCTGGTGGCAGAGAAGTTTAGGGTCCCGTTTTACCCTTTGTGTACGGAACCTACAAGCTGTAAAAAGTATTGACTGTGACCATTTATGTAAGTATTCAAGTAATTGATATTATATTCATACAACATTACAATCTAACGTGATTTGTTTTTAATGATCAATTTATTTACATAATTAGCTTTGATGGAGACTTTTATTTATTTGTTGTTAATGTCTATAAATAAATACTTCGTCATGCTGTTATCTATTTAGTTAGGGGTGAATAAGACGTACCTAAAGGTTAACTTAAGTAAGAATGCGAGGGTTCAAAACGTGGCTAGCACTAATGTGCTTGTTTACAAATCGCAAGATTTTATAGTCCCACTGCAGAGCACAGGCCTCTTTCCATACAGAAAGGGAATGCGTGTTAGGGTTGGACTACATCTGGCAGCACGGAATCGCCTTTTTCCGTCGCCCTTTCTCTTTCTGACGCTTAGAACTGTCATTTGCTAGACCGAGACAGAAAGCAAAATGCGATAGCACGCGGTGGAATCCTCGAGGCGATCGGCATTATGCTTTCTGTTTCTTCTAGCAAATGGCAGTTCTAAGTGACAGAAAGAGAAAGGGCGACGGAAAAAGGCAATTCCGTGCTGCCAGATGTAGTCCAACTCTTAATCACCACGTGTGCTCAGGTTCGATTGGCGACCCCAGATTTTAAGTCTATGTTTCCTTCAACGAAGTTTTCTTTCATGTTAGTAGGTCATTGGTGTCCAAGATACGTTTAGAAAGTCCGTGTAACTTGGAAAAAATATATTGTTATTCATCTGAACTGAGTAGAGCCAAAGGCTGGGTACTTAACGGTAGATACGACTTCGACATTACTTGTATAGAGCTAATGTCAAAATTCAACCCCTAGTAAACAAATCGACAGATAGATACCTTATTGAAATCAACCATTCACCAGTAGGCTGCCTCAACTTTTCACGTTTTCCTTCGGACTAAAATCGACGGTATATTATTATCGAGTCACGTGCTACTTAATGATCACGAATTCACGAACAAAATAATCATTGGCAGGATGTTAGCATCGCCCTCGTATGTTTTAATAAATCATTTCCCTTCATTTACTTATAAGTAACAAGTTAGGAGTATAATCACAGCATGCTATGCTGTTCAATGAATATTCGTTGGTTTTAATATTGTTTATTAACTTGGGTGTTTGTTGGTTTCACTTGCTTGTAGGACCTCCATCAATAAACATTTTGTCTCCATGTTGTCGGTCATGTTAGTCTGGTCACCAGATTTGAGGTCGAAATTATATGCTTGAACCTCCTCTTAAGTCATTCAGATATTTTTCTATCTACGTATTGAAATTATATTATTTTCTATACATTCCTGACTCATTGACTGAGTCAACGCGGGTCCCAAACCCGTGAACCTATAAAGCTGAAATTTGGCACATTTCAAGGGTTGATCTTAAGACTCACGCGAGGTTATAAGGATTTCCCGAAATTCTCACAGGAACGGGGAAAATCGGAATTTTATGTTATACGCGGACGAAGCCGCTGGCAGAATCAGTATTCTGTATGTACCGAGTGATAAAAACTCCTTCATTACAGATTTTGAATTTATCACAAACTAGTATCACTCGAGTTTCGGGAGAACTTTTTCCGGTAGCCGGACAAAATATAGTCTATGTTTCTCGTTAATAGTCTAGCTTTCCAACAGTAAAAATTTTTTTCAAATCAGTTCAACAGTTTCGGAGCATTTAGGCACATGAGTCTAAAACTTATTTTACTTATGTGCTTTGGGTCCAAACAAACAATAAAAAAAATCCCCTATATTACATTAATATAGACAGATACATACATACAGGGGTAATTCTCACGAAATTCCGAAATTCTTGTCCTTTGAGCTTAAAAAAATATATAAGAGACATATAGCGGCTACCAATATTTTTTTGCAATCTACTTTACTGTAGCTAGAAGTTTCATTTATCAGTTTTTAATCATACGTGTAAATAAAAAAATAATTGCCTATATGATACCCCTAAAATCATTCCCTCACTATGTCCCGTCCTCCAAATTAAATTACATTTATATCACTAAACAAACAAAATAGTGTAACAAAGCTTTACAACATTTTTTTTTCGATTCAAAATATGATACATTAATAAAAAAAAAACACAATTTGAGTTAAAAATTTAGGAACTGAATTTAAAAAAATAATCTTCATGTGTCTGATAAAAATAAATCATTACCTCACAATTTTTTGTCAGTCAAATTGTCAACGCATTTTTAATTAAATTTGAACGCAGCCATTCGGTTTTGATAGTAGGCAGTACTGTCAATGTATCAATATGGCGAATTTTACGTGAGCTTGTTAAGGTTTGTGCTGCAAAAAGATTTAATGCTTATTTTATTAATATTACATATCTGATCGTCATTCCATCACAGCTTGGAAAATAAAAGGTAAGTACTTTTGAAACTTATTAATTACACAATGAAGTAGGTCTTTGGGAGTATTAAACTTATATAAAA
>NWSH02000150.1:2201878-2213433 GCA_002382865.2 Heliothis virescens
AAAAAAACTCTTTTTAAAGTGCAGTTATAATACGAGTTTTTTTTTATTTATCTCTGTTTCGTCATTCCCTCACCGTCATTCCCTCATATTAATATGTAGTGAGGGAATGATGGTTTATGAGGGAATGACTTTTGACTGGGTTAGCTTTGCTTAGCTGCTTGTTTGCTTTGGCTAACTATTGAATTTTGCGCTGCCATTTTGTTATAGGTTCAAATAATGTCCCGAAAAAGAAGATGAGCGATGAAGAAGCTAAATAAAAAATAAGGAATATAATAAAAAGGAACAAAATCTTGGTGATGGCAAATAATCAAAGATGAAGAGTTGTATGTTGTATTCTTGGTCAATAACTCCTACTAATGTAAGAAAATAACATTGTATTATTGTCTTGTAACTTAATAAAAAGGTTATTTAAAAATAACAATAGCAATATCATTTACTATTTTTCATAAATGTCTTATAACGGTCATTCCCTCACCTAAGTTATCATTCCCTCACTTTTGTTTTTTTTTTATTCTCATAAAACACGTTTATACGGGGGACCACTATATAATTTAAACTTAGTTACATCAATACTACCTACTCCATAAAAAATATATACAAATTCATATCAAAATTATAACACAGTTTGTATTGACTGAAATTCGGGATTTCGTGAGAATTACCCACAGACAGACGTCATGAAGGACGTTTCATAATAAAGTAATGCAGGCTCTAACTTTAGGATTATGAGCTGCTAATTCGTTAGTCAAATGTAACCTTGTAGAGAGGTTACAGATGTTGATAGTTAATACCGTTATTCATCTTAGACCTTGGAGTAGTCTCGTATATATGGTTCAAGGTCTGTAGGAAGCTGGTGGAAACCTGTATTTGTTCACCGTTAGACATAGTGGTTACTGCAGTTTATAGGTTTACAGTTAAATGCACTAAAGAGGTTGTCTATACTATTACTGTAATGTAATAAATAGGAAACATTTTTTGGTTCGTTTGTAACCGATTTGAAAAATCATTCTACCGTTGGAAAGCTACGCTGTTTCGGAGTAACATACAGGCATCTGGGTACGGGAAGAAATTGCAAACACGCGGGTGAAACAGCGGGAAAACGGCTAGTCTATATTTGTGAACGCGCTGATCTTAAGTATTAATTTAGTCTATTTATTGAGGAAGGCTTAAGGCTACTTTTTATCTGGGTACCAAGTACTTGATCTCACAGGTGCATCCTCTAGTTAATGTATGACGATGATTTAACAGAAAGGTATTTTTCAAATCGGTCCTGTAGTTCCAGAGATCGTTCAAACAAACTCACTAGCCTTATAATATTTAGTTAAATTGCTATTAACGTCTGCTGTTATGCCGTTTAAGGTATCCACGTGTTAAGGTGTCATTATAGAAACAGATCACATACAAAAACATTGTCTGAGTGTCTGTAGACCATACAGATTTTGTCTAGAATTCCAGATCTATCTACATGTAGGTATTACATAATCCCTCACTCTCATCGAGCTATGAGACTATGAGAGTGAGGGAATAGGGAGTGCACCTATTTCTGCGTAAATGTGCGTGCACTGTAATATGTCCTGCGCAGCTGGCTGATCTCCTTACATGAGACCAGCAGCCGTGGCCGGCAATCGGCTAGGATCATTACATAAACAGTTTAGCATTCCGTATTTTTGAAAGAAGACCAGAAATTAAATTTTAGGCTTTCGTAGATATTTATTTTCCAAGAGGAATGGCTTTTATAAGTTTGAATAAGTTAACCATTTTATTTTAAGCGTACGTAGGGACCTACTTCTCTCACCCGGATAAAGATGTCCATTCTCAGGCTCTTGCCTATTAATATGTCCACCAATTAAATCGGTGTTTTGGCGACTGAAAGACACAGCTATTCTCGAATTTATAATATTTAAGGATTAATAGTGCAGTAAGTGTTTTCCCTACGTATCATATTATTCAAACAATTCAAGCACAGTCATCACTGTCTTTGCGTAACTTTAGTGCTTGCCCACTGACAACAATAGGCTGTATCTATACTGTAACATGTAACCCCATGTTATCATATCGAAGCGTCAAGACGACTTTGCTTGACCATACCCGTTCAGCTTTTGTATCGCGCGCGTTCTAATCGCAACTTCGCCGGCCATTCAGCCAGTGTTGCAACACACCCTACACGGAATACGCGCGCGCGCGAATTTTAACGCGTTCTTTTTTCGAACTCCGACCTCTTTTTTATTCGAAATTTAAATTTATAAATTGACAGTTGATTCCTTGTGATTTATTTGTGAGAGTTTTTTTTTTAAATAGTGTTGTGATTACCGGTGTTTTCGGATATCTTGCAAGGTGAGTGCGATGAACTCGAATGCACTTCCTTGTTCGAGTTGTGAAAGACAAGATAATTTTCTTTTTGATTTCTGAATTTCGCCGTGAACTGGCCCTTTTTTAAAGTTCAAGGATATATTGATCCAAAAATGGAATTTTAATTTTATTTATCAATGAGCTTTGTAATTTTTGATTTTTCTTATCTTGTAATTTTATTAATGGTCCTACTTAATAGTTTTAACAAAATTAAGATATCATGGAAATGATTTTTATTTAAACTTGAAGTCTGAACTTCGCAACGCGATAATTTTTATATTATTGTCATACAACCTAATAATTTTGTGTTTTAATAAAAAAAACTTCAATTGCTTAAAATTTTGCTATGTACGCTACGTAGTTAGTGTGTCCAAAAAATATATTTGAATAATACGTATCATTTATACAAAACATATTCAATAACGCCATTTCATTACATGCGTGACAAATGTATGTGTAACGAGTGACAAAAACTAGGTTTTTACATTATATCGTTCATTTTAATAAACGATTTAAATTGTTCGAAAAGTTTTGGACAAGAACTGTCTGGTCATTATTTTTATTATTAAACGTCTAGACTATCGGTGGATTTCTATAACTTATCTATCCATTAATTTAAGATTAGAGATCGAATTTTGACATTAGCTCTACATAAACTATATGAGTATCTTTAACCGCAAAACAAGTGATAGATAGCTTAAAGCAATCCGCAGTATACTAGTGGTGTTTACCAGACCAAATACTATGAAATAGACTCAGTTTTTATATCTTATTTCACGCTCAATTTCAATGGAATGAATCTTTGAATTTACCTACTTGATTCTTTCAAGAGATAAGATTTTCTCTGAAATGTATTATGCAATTTGATGAGTAATCTTGTTACCAGTTTTTATAAATTTTGTCGATATTTGTTTGTCCGGAACTTAGATTTAGGAAAAAATTGCCCTCTGGTTGCCTTATGAGAGTTCAGCTAGGTATTATTCTTGTATAAAGTTCGTTTACTGAAGCAGGAAATATGTCTCCAGGCTTTCAGTTTTAAAATAAGACATATTGAATGGAATTCAAGCTTTTTCGATCATGAGGGGTTGCCCTTAACAAAATTAATTTAAAAAAATAAATAATAGACATATCACTTAGTAATAACTCGTAAAATTGTAAACAATTGACACAAAGAATTTCTAATCATTCACAATACCTCTCCGTTGGATATATCCGCGCAAAAAAACCAGATACAAACAAACATTGAGCAATGAAAATAACCTTCAACTTCGCCGTAACATGAACTCGATATCACGGCGTCTGCGTTCTAGTAACCGCTTAGAGCATTTAACCAACAGGATATAACAATATAGCCTTTTATTTCCGAAAAGAACCTTAAACCTAAAACAAAGTTTTCACAAAAATCTAGATTATATCCCGCAATTCGGCGTGCCTCTTGGCATAGGCCTCCTCCAGCTCCCTCCATTGGGCCCTGTCATCTGCAACTGTAGTCCTCTAGTGGCCTACAGTCGCAGAGCAGGATGTAGCGTGAGTTCAAATCTTTATGCGAAAAAGTCTGCCAGTTTACGCGCAGGAGCTGATGTGACGAAGCAAATAGGTAGTCAAAAATCAAAATCATTTTGTCAAAGTAGGGTGAAAATCAGGACTTTTTAAACAACAAAAAGTAGATACAACACCCCCCAAGACGTCTGCCTTTCACTACTACCTTTGTGTTATTGCTGGGAAGAAGTGGCGCAAAAAAATTCCCTGTAACACATGCCACTCTGGTTTGAAGAACCATAATACAATGTAATATTATGTGTATACAATATTACTAGATGAATGAAATTATTACAAACATATTATTATTATATTAATTTATTATCACACCGCGTGTTGGTTAGTACAGACGACAGCGTTAGTATACGAATCTGTCAAATTTTACCAATCGAATATTAATCTTCCACTATTGTGATAAGGTTGAAAATCGACTGCAGAAATTCGACAGATTGTGGTAACTTGATGTGCTGTCGTCTGTCCTTTCATCTAACAGTCAATATAGCTCACTCACGCTTCATCACTTCATTACGCATGCACACGACAAAAATTAACACATACGAATATTACTGGCGTAACTTTGACAGAACTAACTTTGACAACAGGGAATGGCGTCTCTAGTTAATTAAATGCTCCAAGAGTAACAGCGTAAACACGCAGTTATCATAACATTATACATAATTATTAAATTATATAACGATACTATGTCACAGTGTTTTGACTTAATTCAATAAACCGATCGTTTGCCTCGTGCGAGTTTGTTTTTTCAACATGGCGTATTGTAGCTAGCGGATATTTTGTCTTCAACTATTCACATCACTGTTACGACACTTTTAAACAGAGTATAATGAATCAATTAGCAAGTTCACTGACAATGTAAACGCTGTTTTCTTACGGCCGTTCCCAATAACGTATCTAACTCTGGATTTGCTTACCAGAGATAGAAATTTGACATTACTTGTATGGGGCTAATGTCAAAATCCTATCACTAGTAAGCAAATCCAGAGATAGACAGAATATTGATTTCCGCAGTTAGACAAGGGTAACACGATCAGTCTGGCGTCATTCCATTCCATCAAGGAGAATTATCGTGTAACCGGTTGATTGACGGACTGATGGTCCAGAATACACCGTGTTTTTCGTCCGTCCAGAATGACGCCAGACTGGTCGTGTAACCCTTGTTTTAGAAGTTTTCTTAAAAGAACTGTGTATGATCTGATCGTTTTTTTGGTGCAGTTGACAGATACTGGCAGCAGAAATAAGTCAGTCGTTCCCTGAAAACTGACAGCTGTCAACTGATAAAAGATTCGGTTGTAAGTTATGAATTCCCCGACGTTATGAATTTTCACGTTCAATTTTCAAAGTAAATAGTTGTTTTAAGAAAAAATGGACGTTTATTGACAACATGTTACACTTCTTACAATATCAGTTCAAAATTAATATAATATATGATATTTACAAAGTACTTATCTATTTTATAATATTTACACACTTAAAACTAAAAAATTGCGTCAAAAAATTCCTCCTGATCGCTGCCAACCGGGAGTGTACCCAAAAGGCTGGCGGCATTGTCTCGTTGTATTGCAATGCTTAGTCGTTGACCGAAATAGAAGCCAGCCTTTGGGTCACGGGAAGTGTCAACCAATCACTTTGCGATGTCCTTGAAAAGGAGACGTGCAATCGGTCCCCACGACCCGAGAGTTTCAACCCCAAACGGCTCAAAAATAAAAATATCTTTTTAGAAATATCATATCCGTAGAAGATCAACTTCTTCATAAATCATTTCTTAACTAATCCGACGGAACTCAAAAGTAATTATTTGTTTAATAAATTATAGTTTTGGCGGCAAAATTAATTCACGTACCACGTTTTATTATCACCGTATCCTTGACTTGCCTCACAGCCCGCACTTGACCGAAATTCTACATAAATATTATAATTTCTAATGTTAATACTATGTTTTATTAAGGTTGTAACTATTATCTCATGTTTATCAATAGAATTTTTTAATTATCTTGTCAATATTTGTCATTTTTTTTTCCTTGAACTTACTAAACCCAAATTAAACGCGGAAGAGTGATTTCGCGCTTAGTCCGGAATTGTTACTCACTATATAAAAGATCAAAAATTAAATCATTATATTCGATATAATTTATCAAATAGATTTAAATACTTGGTTTCCTACTGAATGTGAATCGATAAACCGCTGACAAAGGTGTTCAAATACTTCTGCCGGTTTCAGTCAAGGCATATTTTGTATTGCTCATCCCTACTATCCTTATTAATATTATAAATGCGAAAGTAACTCTGTCTGTCTGTTACGCTTTCACGCCTAAACCAGTGAGCCGATTTTGATGAAATTTGGTACTGAGATAGAATATACCCTAAGGAACAACTTAGGCTACTTTTTATCCGGGTACGGGAAATAGTTTCCTCGGGGAGCGGGCGAAGCCGCTGGCAGAAGCTAGTAGTAAGTTCACAATTTGATCAAGAATAGCATAGAAAAAAAATTCGTCGATATTAACTGCAGTACGTTCTACTTCTACATACCTATCTTTAATAGTCTGAAAGACGCTATTTGCTGCGCAGTACATTTAGGAAGAAAATTGTCTCCTGCGCAGCTTCACGACCAACATCGGTTTTGTAGTCGTCATTCGTAGTGTGTGACGTTAAAATTTACGATGGAATGCCTGCGCAATGCTATCACGGCTGTCATTGAGCCTAATATTTGATAAGATTTATTATCAGATAATTAATATGCAAATATTATGTTAGTTGCCTACGCAATATTGCTCTCACGCCCACTGTGCATATATTATTGTAAACATAGTAATTTTTATATCGACATGTAGATGATTAGGCAGGTTTTTTTGAACCATGGTTTAAGTTGCAATAAATTGCCAATCATCTTCCTGCATTCCAATTTTATTTGTAACTTTGACGCAGCATATTTTCTTCTCCCATAATATGTACATCAAAAGTCTGACCGTTTTTTGATGCAGTTATCATCAGCTGTCAGTCAGTACAAATAAGTCAGGCATCCCTTGAAATCTGACAGCTGTCATCTGCACAAATACCCGATGGCACCTGCCGTGATCTCACAAGTAACATTGTATCCAGCCATATCACATNAATTATATCCTCAAGTTGGGGACGAGGCAACTTTTTGGATTTCTTTTAAAACGAATAAATAATGTTCCGATAGTGGTGCACATTGCCATTAATCTATTAAGAAACAATGGGATAAGTTGATGGAGTCGTGATATATAAAATTACGAGCTTCTGCCAGCGGTTTCACCCGCTCCCGGATAAAAAGTAGTCTACAGCTTTCCTCAATAAATGGGCTTTCTAACACTGAAAGAATTTTTCAAATCGGAGCAGTAGTTCTTGAGATTAGCGCGTTCAAACAAACAAACTCTTCAGCTTTATAATATTAGTATAGATGAGAGTACTTTTATTGGCAACTCAATTTTATAGTAAAAGTACTTTCATACATAAGATGTCTAGGTCCTTGGAGCCGGTCGTCAGCTTTCCTCGAGTCGTCTTCCTGTCTAACCGGGCGACCTCACAGTGTCATGCACCTGTATTTAAGGCTACTTTCTTTAACGTTATATTTACGTAATGCATTGATTTTTCTGTGGGAGTAACGTAAAGACTCATTTACTTGAAGGTCATTTTGTTGGTAAGGCTTTTTAATACGAAGATTGGTGTGCATCAGAATGGCTGGGCGTTAAAAATAGATAAATAATATCATATTATTCCTGAAATCTTTGTAGTCCAAAATTAAATACTGGAAGGAAGTAATTACGTAGAAACAGAAACTCTCTGATTTGTTTCGAGAGATAATATGGAGAGTGACCATTCTGGTTCACACAAGGATTGTTCCATTTCTATAGGACTTTGACCATTCCTAAACAGTTCTTCAGTATTATGTATTTATTTAATAGTTCGTATAACATATAGGAAGTAAACCCAATTTTGTTTTTGTATGATTATTTTACATTATTTTGTTAAAGACAAAATGGACTAAAAATATTTTATTAATTAACCAATTAATTAATTTATTTTTAGTCAGTTTGGATTCGTGTTCCATAATTTTTTTTTGGCTGCATTCAAACCAAATCCGACCCAAGTGTCATCAAAAAGGTTTTTCTTTGTAGTGTAATTGATTAGGAGTTCAGGTATTCTCATCCGATATTTATTAAAATAGATTTGAAAATAATGACCAATCATTATTTTTGGCCCATTTGGTACTTAAGATCGATGTTCTTTCCTAAAAAATATGAAGGTCTTAAGGCTTGCATGTGTCTTTGACCGTTCATTTGCCTGCTAAGTATAATTTTATCAAGAAGTATGATTTATTAGAACAAGCATTTATTTATAGTATCAATAAAGAGGAAAATATTTGATATTTTTATTTAAAGTTATTGGTATTGACAAAAAAATATTTATTTTGCATATGTATTTTTGTTTCTGTGCACAAATTGTCTGTGCTCATTTGTCGTGTCTGTATTATGGGTTTATGTGAAAACTGGGATGTTTCTGCTCAATGGGACAGAAAATAGCACTAACCCCGCCTATACTAGATATACGTTTCAGGTCAAGGCCATAGAAATATTTGTGCTGGATTGCTTGAAATATAATATATAATATTGATGTTAATACTCAAAAATATACTAGTGTTGCATATCGGCCACTTTTGTCCAGGTTCGCGTAATAATTTCCACACGACGCGGGTGAAACCACGAGCGGAAACTAGTCTTTAATAATAATAAATAACGCATTTTAAGGTTATAAAGTTACTAATTTAAAGATTAAGCAGTAGTCACGTTTTTTTTAACATTATGTTAATATATTTTTTAATTACCTACGCTGATTTAGTTTAATAGGTTGAACTTGGCATATTCTGATTTAGTTATCTCATTTGATTAAATGGGCCTGTCATCACTGTTTGTTTTATACTATCCAAATTAGGATATATGGCAATGATAATTTTGAAGTGAGCTTTATTCAGATTAATATTGTTTTTAAGTCTTTTAATCCTAAAAATACAATGTGTCTTGTACAAGATTCACTGGAATAATAACCCAAAAAAATATACAGGTACTAGGCTGCGGGAGACTTGTTCGAAATAGTTACCGCGGCCCAGGTACACAAAGGGCTCAAGAAGGAACACGGTGGGTTTTAGGCAGTAAGAGTTTGATACTCCCTCACGCTGCACGCACAGCGGGAGCGGTCATCTGATGATTTCCCATCTAAAAAAAGTACTTACTTATATAAATACTTACTACAATGGTAATATACCAGCAACCTTAATATTCGGCTAGCCTCGCCTTGGGCAATTACGATACCTACATCAAGTTCAACCAGTATGCTAATTGTCTAATATAATAATTATGTCAAATAATGAGTCTGTTTTTTAGGGTTCCGTAGCCGAATGGCAAAAAACGGAACCCTTATAGATTCGTCATGTCTGTCTGTCTGTCTGTCTGTCTGTCTGTCCGTATGTCACAGCCACTTTATTCCGAAACTATTAGGACTACACAGTTAAAACTTGGTAGGTAGATGTATTATATTAACCGCTTTACGATTTTCGTACAAAAATAAAAAAAATAATAATATTAGGGGGTGCTCCCCATACATGAAACTGAAACTAAAAATATTTTTTTTCATCAAACCTATACGTGTGGGGTGTCTATGGATAGGTCTTAAAAAATGGTACTGAGGTTTCCAAAACCATTTTTTCCTAAAGTCAATCATTTTAGAGTAAGACACTCCCAATGTGCCAAAATGTGTGTCCCCCCCCCTGTAATTCTTAAACTACCAAAGTGAAAAATCTGAAAAAAATATATGTTATAGATCTCAATTAAAACTACCAACCAAAATTGGTTTGAACAAGATACAGTCAGTGGTTTTTGAGATATAGCACTTTTTCAGTAACCGAAATTATAACTTTGTTATTCATATATTTGTATGAAAAACAAAGTTATTTTTTGTTGTCGAGAAATCTTCGTGTTTTGGCCAATTGTAGGTAGTAGGTACGTTTATTTTTCATAGATAATGTAACGGAACCCTTCGTGTGCGAGTCCGACTCGCACTTGGCCGGTTTTTTTTTGCAAGGAATAATCTGTATCTCTCTTCTCATAAGGCTCTCCGCCCATGTCAGACTATGTAAGACAGATAATCGGGCCAATTTTGTAGTAGGACGTTCATACAAGAATTTTTTGACCGACTTTTTGTAGGGCGTGTGCGTTTCTCTATTGTTATCAGTGTGTACTATTTTTCTCCTACAGAAAAATCGGTCACGGATTTATCAGACGTGGGTGGCAAGCTTAAGTATTACAGAATATATCCCAAACTAGTTTCTGCCAGCGGTTTCACCCGCGTCCCATGAGAACTACTCGGCGCACCCGGATAAAAAGTAACCTATAGCCTTCCTCAATAAATGGGCTATCTAACATTGAAAGAATTTTTCAAATCAGACCAGTAGTTCGCGCGAGATTAGCGCGTTCAAACAAACAAACTCTTCAGCTTTATAATATAAAGTATAGATTACTTCAGTTGTCAAAACACGAAAAATATTTATTTTCAAAAATAAACATAATAAACACAATCTTCGTATTTAAAATAAAAGATAAGAGTTCAATGCTTTGTTTCGAAATAGGTATGAAATAAGTTATTCATTAATCATTTGTAATATGCTGGCAATACGCCATCTTATTGACCCATAACTTTATGACAGTGACGACCTTGGAAGGGCTCGTATCTATTGAACCCTCGTATCTTGGTAAAAGTAATAACCTTTGAATACATAGTAGCCCTTTGAGTCATGAAAGTTTAATAAAATTATATGGAGGCTCCATGTTTGCTGTATCTTTAAGATTGGAAGCCGACCCTAACGTAGTTGGGAAGGTTTGGCAGATGGTGATGATGTAGAGCGAACTTTGATTTGTGAATAAACAAAGACTAATATTCGTAAAAAAAATGTTTTCGGACTGGTGGACTATCTTTTTTTGGACAGACCATATAGCAGACATTCCAGTATCTTGTCACAAGATGTCCGATTTTTCTTATTGGTACTTATTTCGATCTGATCTACAACTAATATCGGTTACTATAAAATGAAACGTTTCATTATTACTCATATTGCATAACGGTACTTAAATGCGGTTTTCATTATCATACCTACAAGTATTACATTCACATGTAAGAAAATATTAAACGATCTATTTTATCGATGAGTTATGCAACTGCAACAATGTATGGTCTAACCGTTTTTTGGTTCAGTTGACAGTTCCTGTCAGGCAGTGTAAATAAGTCAGTTATCCTTTGAAAACTGACAGCTGAAAACTGCGAAGACCCGATGCCACTATAAGTGCTATTAGTCTTTTATTATATGAAACAGCTTAAAAGATAGATAGATAAGAAATAAAAAAAAATGTCTTTTTGTATGTTTGAAAGTTTGTTTGCACTCATCAGGAACCACTGGACGGATTTTGATGAAACTTGGCAGACATTTTTTTAATAGCCTTTTTATCGTCCCACTGCTGGGCACAGGCCTCCTCTCACATCGAGAAGGATTGAGCGTTAATTGGCATTGATTGGCAGACATATCGATACCAGAAGTATCAATTAATGTAAGGGACAAAACACGATTTTTCAGGAGAGCC
>NWSH02000150.1:2213533-2228872 GCA_002382865.2 Heliothis virescens
CCTTATATACTGCCTTATGTACTCTCTTATGTACTGCCTTAAATACTCTCTTATGTACTGCCTTATGTACTCTCTTGTGTACTGCCTTGTGTACTCTCTTATGTACTGCCTAACATACTGCTTTATGTACTCTCTCATATACTGCCTTATCTACTCTCTTATATACTCTCTTATGTACTCTCTTATATACTGCCTTATATACTCTCTTACGTACTGCCTTATGTACTGCCTTGTATACTGCCTTGTGTACTCTCTTATATACTGCCTTATGTACTCTCTTACGTACTGCCTTATGTACTCTCTTATATACTTCTTTATCTACTCTCTTATGTACTGCCTTAAATACTCTCTTATCTACTGCCTTATATACTGCCTTATCTACTCTCTTACATACTGCCTTATGTACTCTCTTATATACCACCTTATCTACTCTTATGTACTGCCTTATATACTGCCTTATCTACTCTCTTATATACTGCCTTATATACTGCCTTATCTACTCTCTTATGTACTGCCTTAAATACTCTCTTATCTACTGCCTTATATACTCTCTTGTGTACTGCCTTATGTACTGCCTTATGTACTCTCTTATGTACAGCCTTATGTACTCTCTTATGTACTGCCTTATCTACTCTCTTATATACTGCCTTATCTACTCTCTTATATACTGCCTTATGTACTCTCTTATATACTGCCTTGTGTACTCTCTTATGTACTGCCTTATCTACTCTCTTTTATACTGCCTTATGTACTCTCTTATGTACTGCCTTGTGTACTCTCTTATGTACTGCCTTATCTACTCTCTTTTATAGTGCCTTATGTACTCTCTTATGTACTGCCTTATGTACTCTCTTATGTACTGCCTTATGTTATCTTTATGTACTGCTTGTACTCTCTTGATGTCTGCTATGTATTCTTATTGTGACTGCGTTATTTACTGCTCTTATGTATGCCTTACGTATCTATATGGTACTTGCCTTGTATACTGCCTTATTTAGTTCTAGATGTACTCTCTTGGTGTACTGCCTTATGTACCTCTCTTATGTACGCCTTATATACTGGCCTTATGTACCTTTATATACTGCCTATGTCTCTCTTATGTACTGCTTTCTACTCTCTATATATACTGGCCTATCTACTCTCTTAACGGTATGTGCCTTATGTACTACTCTATTAGCTGCTTATGTACTCTCTTATATACTGCCTTATGTACTCTCTTATATACTGCCTTATGTACTGCCTTGTATACTGCCTTATCTACTATCTTAAATACTGCCTTATGTACTCTCTTATATACTGCCTTATGTACTCTCTTACGTAAATTGGGAGTAACTTCAGCTTTACAATATTAGTTGGTGTATATTTTCAAAATTATTATATTATATTGCCTTTTATTAAATGCTCTATGCAGCGTCGCTAACCTTTTGCTGCTATGGTTGTATTCAGGAGGTTTTCCATTCCTTTTTCGCCCGACGGAGGTAAAAAACAAATAAAACAACACCATACTACTTACAAATGTTTTTTTAATTTAGATTTATTCACGACCATCCAGATATACCTACAAGTTGCTGGAACCTTACATTAATATTATTTACATAATTCGCCGAAAAAATATTCCGAATCACTAACATTAAGAAGCTAGTCACTTAGAATTGAGATCAAATTGTTAACACAGGTAAATTTTTTGAAGAAGTGAATCTTAAAAACATCGATAAAAATAAATATTGATACGTTATATACTATTGTCAACCGGTAATTATACATGTCTAATTAGGTACAGACAACAGCAGGTCACGGTACCCGAATCTGTCAAATTTTACCAATCAAACATTAACCTACCGCTACTGTGATAAGGTTGAAAATCTATTGCAGAAATTTGACAGATTGTGGTAACTTGATGTGCTGTTGTCTGTACGTTTTGGAAGCGTGCTGCCTGCAACTGCGGAGCGCACGTGCATGAAATCGGTCGATATCTGAGGGCGACTGCACGTGCTGCTGCTGCCGCTTCGATAAAAAACGTTTTCATGTGGGTAGGTAAATATGTATATGATGATATAATGGCTGATTAAAGATGAAGGAAAACATCTCGAGGAAACCTGGACTATAAAGTCCGAAATCACCAACCCCCATTGAGCAGGCGTGGTAATTATCGCTCAATCCTTGGATGTTGCAGTCTGCAGCTAGCTTTCAAAACGTACAGACAACAGCACATCAAGTTACCAGAATCTGTCAAATTTCTGCAATAGGTTTTCAACCTTATCACAATAGTGGAAGGAATGTTCGATTGGTAAAATTTTACAGATTGTGGTAACTTGTCCTGCTGTCGTCTGTACCTTCAAACCTAGTTAATTATTTACTATAACATGAAATCTATCAAACAGATTTGCACCTCTAGCCATCTTTAACTAACATTAGAATAGAATAGCAAAATAGACCTTTGATTTTACAAAATATATTTAATGGCGCGAAATATATATTTTACTAATTGACAGAAATCTAAAGCGAAGTCTAGCGGCCAGTCTCACAGGTTGCAAATAGAGTTTTAGATAGTTATCTAACAGATACTGCCCAGGGGCGTATTTTAAGATTGCGCACCCCTGACTCCTGTAGCTTTCCACCCCATCAAGGAATGAAATCAAGCACCAGAGGCGCCCTGCCGGCCGCCCCTCGCAGCTTGCCGTCCCGGGCTATAGCCCTTCTAGCCTAAGGGGAAATACGCCCCTGATACTGCCATAGAAAACTATGTAGTTAAAATTGAAAAAATCTCTGACAGAATCTGTCAGATAGTTTATCTAGAACTTTATCTTGAACCATTGAAACTGGCCGTAAAGAATTTTTAAAGATTGGTTTCACTAATCCTTATAGGAATGCTAACGTTTTATTATGAGATGATGGTTTATATTTTTTTATGTTTTTGAAAATTATCAAAAACAGGAGTGATTTCGACTCCTTTTTTGATAATCTTGCTGTTGAAATCAAGGTTTTTAAATATTAATCCAGGATAGGAACATTTCGAAAGATGAAAGAAAGTTGGTTATTTTTGTTGTTTTCCAACTTCCAGAAAACTGTCGACTTTTTCGTTTTCTTGAAAAATGTTTCTTCAACTAGATTTTCTTATTTTGCTACCTCATTAAACAAAAATAGAACTGCCTACATTTTTGTGTTGTCTTTATTTACAAAAATAATAGACTATTGAATGTTTTTACAATAGCAACAAAGTTGTTCAATGAACAACTTTGTTGCTATTGTAAATGATTAATGTAATGATTAATTAATGTAAATAATTAATGCTATTGTAATATGAACAATGTTCATATTATAATAACTTCTACAAGTTATTTGAGATTTCTACAATATTTGAACTACCTTTGGCCAAATTTAATAATTCGGAGAAAAACTAGAATATTTACAAATACGTGTTGCCTATTTATTATAGATAAAATTAAAAGTATATTTATTTTTCAATATTATTTTTAACATTTTTGGCGAATTATTTTAGAAAAATACTCTTGTCACACACCAAAACTATTTTAATTAAATTACTAAGCTTAGTCACATTATTTACATTTTAAATATGTTATTATTGCATAGTCAAACCTGGGAATAAGCGGTAATCATACATAATTGAGTGTTAAAATTAACATTGAGGCACAAGTCCACCAACAACATAATCTTCAGTTTTTTGAAATCATCTGTTTATTTTTTATTTTATTTATTTATTTGCAGAATGTACAGACAACAGCACATCAAGTTACCACAATCTGTCAAATTTCTGCAATAGATTTTCAACCTTATCACAATAGCGGAAGGTTAATATTACAATGGTACAATTTGACAGATTCGTATACGTTGACATGCCGTCGTCTGTACACAGTTACAGCTACACAGAGTCCCCCATAACTACATACATCACCCTGTTAGGGCGCAGCAAATTATCTTAAAACTAAATTTTAACGTTTATTATAAATCTTCACGTTCAATTTTCAAGGTAAACCGTTGTTTTATGAAAAAACGTTTGTGTTGTCGGTGAAATTGGCCTCACTCGACTATATTTCAAAATAAGCTCATCATTTACTCTCATACTTTTGAGTTACGAACACACAACGTAAAAACTTTTTTGGACAACCTTTCGATTACGGGACCTCCGTCAGTGTCCCGTAGGACATACTCCGTGCACCCGGATAAAAAGTGCGGTAAAACTTCTATCTTACACTGAAATAATTGCTCAGATCGAAATAGCAGTTCTTGAGATAAACCCCTTCAAACTAACTCTTCAGCTTTATAATATACTAGCTTCCGCCAGCGGTTTCACCCGCGTCCCATGGGAACTACTCCGCGCACCCGGATAAAAAGTAGCCTATAGCCTTCCTCGATAAATGGGCTATCGGGCTATAACTGGTCCGATTTGAAAAATAATTTCAGTGTTCCAACACTGAAATTATTTTTCAAATCGGACCAGTAGTTCCTGAGATTAGCGCGTTCAAACAAACAAACTCTTCAGCTTTATAATATTAGTATAGGTTTTTCCCATCCCCCATCTTGTAGAAATTAAAATGTTCTCTTATCAAATCATCTAATGTACACCTTAACATTCTGTTTTACGCTTTGACCACCCTTACCATCAACTTACTCTATAAATGCGTGCTTCTTGCAACCCTTGATTTTCAAACTATGGATTTTCATAGCAAATCGCGCAATGTGCTAAAAAGCAGTAATATTTCATACATTTTGGCACAACAACATACACATACGGACATACAACTATTCTTCTAGCGAGGCGGAGATTGAAATATCATGTATTATAATAAAATTATCAGCCACTTTCAGAGGTTCCCAATAATAAATAACTGCTAGATTGCTATGTGACAAATATTGCCATTGAAAGTTGTCAAAATTAAACATATCTATGGCATTACGTGTCAGATAGCTATCCAGTACTTTGTCTGGGACCTCTGACACTAGCCCTATAATTTGTTAATAATGTAAGTGATGAAGCAATAAAAAAAAAGCAAAAAAAAAAATTATTTTTCAAAATGACGAAACAAATAAAAACAATTGACAACTGAAAAAAAGGAAAAGCCAATCAAAATAAAACAAAATAGGATAAAAGTAATGTACATTTATTTAATTTTTTATTTTTATAATTTTTAAAAAGGATTTTCCGTATAAGTCAGGCAAAACCGCTGTATTTAATATCACAACTCGCAGCGATTAGGAACGACCCGCCATAGCCTCTTCTACTTCTACAAACCGAATATTTTTAAAGTTAAAATATACTATTAGTTTCGTGAATAGTTATTCGTTAAATAAAAATTATGCTTTAGTTGCGTATTCCAAAATATCCAAAAAAAAACCAAAAAGGACCTTTCAATTCGATTATAAAATTATACACATTAACCAGCAATGTTGACAATAACCAGACAAAGTTGATAATAAAACAATGGAATACGCTACTTTTAAAATAAATAAATAAATATTATATCACCGATAGTATGCACTAACTTAACGTTAAAACGAGTAACTTCTCACGAAACTGATGCAAGTACGTATATCATTATAATTGAAATTAAAGAAAATTAAGAGGGAATGGATATCAAATGTTTGATTTTACATTTTGTAGGCACGACACACTGAAAACAGCTATTATTTGAAATGGCAACACAATAAAAAAGAATCCTTTGTCTTTGACTGCATTCGACAGGTCAACCATGAGTAGTTTTTTTTTCTAATCTATATTTTGATATTTATTTTTTCTATTTTAATACGTTTTTTTTTGTAAGTGTGTCCGTGCCTTAAAAAATATATTGTTGACATAATTACATCAGAAACTACTAAACATCACCTAAACGTCGACTGTCTTAATTTTATATTAATTTAATTTACAACAAAACAGGAATTTGGCATGAAGAGAGTAAAATAAAAATATTTTACATCGAATTTCAGACTTCAAAGTCAATTATAAATACAAACAAATCAATCAAGGCAATACTAATGTGTGGAATATGATATTACTCCAAGATATCGAGGAGAATATTAAAATAAAAATATATTTGAATCGATTCTATACATACAAGTATTTAGTCGATTAGTCCGTGAACGCGTATTAGTCGAATAGTCTGATTCGACTAAACTGCCAGTACTCACAATATGGGTATTCCGATCCCGAATAGTTACGAAGTTTCCCGATCGAAGTGTAGTTTTAGTCCATATTTTAAACGTTCGTAACAGTAGAGTTCAGTGAGAACGAGCACAAAGAAATAAGTTCGTATCACTGTATCACATAACTTCACTGCGTTTGTACTGACGTATCACCGTTTTTTTAAATAGTTATTTAACCGTTATTAAAACAGTTATTTGTAACTGGAGTTATTTGTTCACTTCGCCTTTGAGTGCACGTTCGAGGACGACCTTGGAGGCTATTTCCACTGTGACCGTGTTGCTGATGGTGGATAGCTGTCCCTGGTCACTGTGACCGGTTATTTCGGTCAATGGCTCGGTTAAAATGCGAAGTGATGACACTTTGGCGCGCTGGTACGCGCTTACTGTGTTCATGCCCAGGAATCTGTGGAAAAAAATGTTGATTGGTATTTTTAGGTATGCCAATGATCAGCTTAAAGCTTAGGCTTCACCAAATAGCAGATAATTTTTATCTAATGTTGGAAGCATCATCCGCAGCGGCTGTAGCATGAGATTTGATCCTCTATGCCAGAAGCTTCATATAAAGGCTTATGATGATGGCGTCCTAGCCGATTACCGGCCACGGCGGCTGTTCTCATATAAGGGGATCAGCCAGCTGCGCAGGACATATTAAATAAAGTGCACAAGCATTTGGTGTGACACAGGTGCACTCCCTATTCCCTCACTCTCATAACCCAATGGTACTACGTCTTCGAGCTACGAATGGGTCATGACCCTATCTCCCTATACAATAATGGCCATGTCTCAGACCCGTCAACATAGCAAGCAGTCATCTCTTAGCTTTTCCTACTACGAGCTACGAATGGGGTCTGACCTCCCCTTCTCACTCTATCTCCCTATCCTAAATGATGACCATATACCAGACGTAGGTACTACGTAGTAATCTCGTAGCTTCTCCGTCTACGAGCTAGGAAAGGGGCGTGGCCTGCTAGTATATAAGGGCTGACCTGATGGCGACGTAGCAGACGAGCAGCGCGGCGCCGGCGGCGAGCACGCGCGCGACGGGCGAGGCGGCCAGCTGCACGCACACCCAGGCGGCCGCGCCCGCGCCGCACATGCATGCTACGGCTAATGCCGTGCGCGCCCAGTGCGCCACTGTGAACCCGCGCTCCCATACCACCCTGGAAATAACATTAATTTTGATAAAAAATTTAATAAATGCTTTTCTTAAACCCGATTACTAAGATGAGAATCAGATGTCGGCAAAGTTGGTAGCTGTCTATTTTGACGCTGGGTTTGAGCTACGCCGTGCCGTGCCGATCATGTGTGTCATGACCTTTACATGTCAAAACAGACAGCTACTGAAAATTACATCAGATTTAAATATTACGTTTTTTAAGTAAGATACAACTTAAAGTCGTTTTACCTGTTAGTCTCCTGGACGATGTATGGGGTGTTGCACACTTTGCACTTCAAACCATCAGGACTTGTCGCGCTCTGAAAACACAACAAGGCAAATTAAGGAAATTATTTTTTATATTTCTATTTTCGAGAAGAATTTATTAATTTGTTTGACATCATAACTACAGAACTACTATGGGATGTCCAGCTAAAATGGACTCCTGGATCAATTGGTTGCAACTGGAGTGAAGGATAGTCCATTAGATAGATTCAAGAAAACGGATTGTGTACCAATTCTAGAGGCAAAATGATTGCTACACAATACGATGACAATAAAAAGAACCCGTCGAAGTAAGAACCTCCTCCTTTTTTTGAAGTCGGTTAATAAGCAGAGCAGTTACCTCGACAAGCCACCGGCTGAGGCAGTCGTGGTGAACGGCAGACACGTCGCCGGTGCAGCGGCACGGCCGGATCAGCGGCTCGGAGCGGGAGCTGTCGTAGCAGATCCAGCAGTCACGGGCCGACCCCACGCTACCGACCAGCGAGTCCGTCTCCACATTTTGCTGGAATTAAAATATTCTTGTTAATTTGTGATAGAAATGTTTCGAAGACTGTGTTGTGTGATAGGAATTGAGGACCTCGCAGAAATAGGGAGATATACAGATCTCAGACTCGAATCTGTCCAATCGAACATTAACCTTCCACTATTTTTGATAGGGTTGAAAATCTACTGAAGAAATTTGACAGATTGAGGTAAGTTAATGTGCTGGCGTCTGAACCTCTAACACTTCTCTTTTGCTGCAAGGTCTCTAAATTAAAGAACACGGCAAATTAATTAAGGTTAGGTTACACCATAACAGTTTTACGGCTGGCTATGGCTAAGTTATCGGTATAGTTACATGGTGCAAGTGCAACCCACATGATGTTACTACAGAACATGTAAGAACAGATTTCTAAAAAAAAAATCCTGGCCACGCCTAAAATACGTTAAATTTTTGTCAAAAACTGACGATAATCCTCTGTCAGTTCTATACTTAGTTCAATAACTACATCCCCAACATCGAGAAACTTCTAATGGCGTCCAAGACCGATTGTCGGCCACGGCGGATGTTCTCATATAAGGAGATCAGCCAGCTGCGCTGGAAATATTATAGTGCACAAGCATTTGCGCAGACACAGGTGCACACCCTATTCCCTCACTCTTATAATCCGATGGGACGGCAATCCGACACGACCGGAGAGAGATTAGGCGCAGGACCGACATTAACGTGCTCTCCGATGCACGGGTGTATCAATCACCAACTTCCAACTCCGGGCTGCTTTGTGAAAGTTTTGAAAACCCACAAAGCGATTTCGGCCTGTCCCGGGAATCGAACCCGAGACCTCGTGCACAGCAGTCAGCTATGCGACCACTAGACCAACGAGGCAGTTCATAACTTCTAATAAACACACAAACGACCACACCAAAACTCACCAACGATTTACTGGGCAGCTCCGAGGCCGTATCATCAGGCTCCTCCTTTATAGCCAAAGGAGGTCTTAAAACTTTAAGGATAATCCTGGTGACGAGGTAACGCCAGTACTGAACAAGTTGTACCACGCACCGAGCCTTCTCTGTCCAACACAGTCGATAGAACTGCATAAGACTCTGAGGATACACCAATAGGTTTCAAGGCTGGTCAAGCCAAAAATGAGAACATTGAACGCAGCAATATGTAGCTAAAGACGACCCATTTTCGATCAAAAGTTTGAATGCCGAACAGATTTCAGTCTCTGTCAAATTTTACCAATCGAAAATTAACCTTACACTATTGTGATAAGGTTGAAAATCTATTGCAGAAATTTGACAGGTTGTGGTAACTTGTGCTAGCGTTTGTACAATGGGAAAGTCCAAAACATCTGGGAATTCTATCAAAAATTGTATATCACAAAAGCGTAAGCATATAAAGCTTGAAGACCAACAAAATGAACCAATGATACACGGAGTTCGTTTTACAACGAAGTTTCCGATACAAGTGTGAACATAAACACATACTATATCTAAAAAGGTCAATAATTAAAAAAAAAAACAAATTCGTCCTCGTTTTTGAAGTCGGCTGAAAACCGCATCTACGTGCCAACCGATTATAAAGGGTTTTATGACTTCATACCAATTTATTTAATTAACGAAGTTGTTATAATTAAACCTTTTACTGTTTAGGAGCTAGATCTAGTAGATCCCCAAGTAATATAGACTATATTTTGTCCGGGTACGGTAAGAAGTTCCCGCGAGACGCGGGTGAAGCCCTATCACCTAAACTTCGCCATATCATATAGGAACTAACGTTGTGCAAAGACGACAGTAGGTCAACGTATACGAATCTGTCAAATTTTACCAATCAAAAATTAACCTACCGCCATTGCGATAAGGTTGAAAATCGATTGCAGAAATTTGGCAGATTGTGGTAATTTGATGTGCTGTCTGTACAACATACAAACATAAAAGTGTCAGAAACAAATTAAAAAATTGTTTCGTAGCACCAATCAAAAGATACCAAACACGAGGTCCTTTCTCAAGGTACATACATATCGATAATATTCATTAATTTATCAGCAGTTAGTGCCAACGACCGATCTCCTGCGCACAGTTTATCTCGCCACTGTTCTACAATAAAATGCCCTTGTTGTCATTCAACCACGTAATTATCGCCATTTTAAATTGGATAAAAACTTAATTACTTATTATTTATATCGATCTAGTTTGTAAACTATATTTTGCTAAATTGGCTAATCGGTTGGCTTCAAATCTAACCAGATGCAACTGAGAACCAGTGTTTTACATGAAGACCTCAACCCAGTTACCCGGGCAACCCGATACCTCTTCATTTGACTGGCTGTCGGAATTTCTGGCTTCTGACTACTCGTAATGATTGCGAAAGTTTTGCAAATAACACCTTTTCATCCAAGTTTGTAAAGAAAATATGTTAAATGGCAACCAAACCGCGATTCGTTCCCTAACGACTTGAAAAATGTGAATAACTATTAGAAAATATATAGTTACAATAGCTCAAGTCACCATAACGGTTGAACTAGAGTTATCGTTACCGTCGCTCGTTATATCTAAAAAGAACCACGTGGTATTGCTTAAAGTTTGAAACAAAAGACCAATGATCATAACACAATGTTTAACTTAGCCACAATTGGTTACTTTATTAGAAAACAAAGAGTTTTCAGCTAAAGCAAAACCGCATATGGAACCATTTAGTTGAAATGAAACAGTTTTTGACCTTATTTTTTTAGAGTTTTTAAGACTGCTAAATCATGAATCCAATTTCCTTACGAATAATTTACTTATCCGATCTACTATCTACTTGGAAGTGGTTGGAAAATGTTCGTCGCCTGAACATTCTAAACTTTAAAGAACAACAAAGTACGGTCAGCATCAAAAGTAGCTGAGCAAATCAAAATGTTTAAAAGTGCCTAACAACGTCTAGGATCATAATTTCTTAACAACACGAAAGCCAAAATTTACTTGACATCCTAACCTTCGAAAAAAGCAGATGAGCAGTCCGGTAAGATATTAACAATACGGTGTTTAGCAGTTTTGAAACTTTAGATTTGTTCAGCTACTTTTGATGCTGACTGTACCTATTTACAAAACCAATTTATGTCAACATAGCTTCCGCCAGCGGTTTCATCCGCATCCCGTGGGAACTACACCGCGCACCCGGATAAAAGTAGTCTTTAGCCTTCCTCGATAAATGGGCTATCAAAAACCGAAAGAATTTCTTAAATCGGACCAGTTCGACTTCGACCTAACTTCCACACTAAATGACAAAGATATTATTTTTATGTTATCGCCTTAAGGTGCTCTTACCTTGGCGTCATGATGGTGAGCAAGCAGATCCGCGAGGCGAGCATCGTCGAGCTGTCGCGCCAACAGCCGGCGCGGGTTCAGCAGCCACAGGCGCTCCGGAGCCATGGAGTTCCACAGCACGCAGGGGAACCATAGCGCTACGCCGATCTCCGCCAATCGGAACACCAGGTCGTGCCAGTTGCGGGATACCACTGGCACTCTGGAGATTTAAAAATAAATTATATTTTAGGGGGTTAAAGGGGAAGATATTTTAGATGCCGGATTCAGGAATAATAAATGACAGCATGCCACACCAGGTCGTGCCAATTGCACTGGTAGGTACTTTGACGGTTAAAAAGGGAAACTATTTTAAATAACTGGCATAAAAATACGGAGAGGCCGTCAGGCGGATTAGAGGAATCTCTGATATTAGGACTGTGATAAAACCTGAAGCGCACTAGATAAGAAAAATATGGCAAATCAACTTCAATCGTAATTTTTTGCTGTATTTCCACATTCGAATAGGAACATTCGGGTCCAATCAGCCCATATCGTATAGGGTACAGGATAATATCAAAGTGTATTTCTCACTTCGAATACACCGTTCGTAAAGAAAGAATTAGTTTACTGACTCGAGTATATCTCGATGACGCTGCAGTGTCAAAGGTCTTAGAAAAACAAGAAATAAAGGAGAGCGTTAATCTAAATAAGCTGTTCTTTTGTTTAAACAAAGCGTAATTATTCGGTGATAAAATAACTTTGTTGAAAACAAAGACTGATAGAGTTCTTACAAAGAAAGAATTATAATGGGGACGAGATATAGGATAACAGACGATTATTCCAGTAAACGATTCTTTCCAAATTAATGCTGTCCCTTTCAAGTAATACTTTGACGACTTTCGAGAAGATAAATAACCTATTTTATTAAACACCATCATCATCTTCCTGCCCTTATCCCAATTTATTTGAGGTCGGCGCAGCATGTTTTCGTCTTCCATTCTCTTCTATTTGCCGTCATCTCACAAGTAACATTCTTCCTAGCCATATCGACTTTCACGCAATCCGTCCATCGTTTCTTTGATCGTCCCCTTCCGCAATCGCAATGAATGAATACCTATTTTATTAAACGACTTCCTAAAATATTTGTTCGTTTTATCAGTACAAAAACACGAATCAAGTCAAGAATAACCTTCTTCACATCAGGAACATCCACACATACTTGCACACACACAATATAAATAGATTCTTCCTTAGATGACAGTTATTGCTAGTCAATCCGTTAATATGAAAAGTATCAAGTCACAATAATTCCACTACTACGTATACATAACCGCACTTTTGCAAAGAAATACAGAACAGTCTTTCTACGGCACAAAACTTGCAACTACATGAATGGAACAATAGCTAAGACGATAAATTGGGGGCTGTGGGCGTAGGACTCGGTATTCGCAAATAAACGCAATAGTCCAATAGACTAATAGTACGCTTCCTTTAATTGAGACCTGCTGCGGAGATAATGGTATAGCTTCTGTCATTAGGCCTTGACATTGGAATCTTGGATTGACCTTAAATGGACAGCGAAAAATAATCCTAGGGGCTTTAGCGTAAGCCTGCTTAGATTAGTCGGGCAACGCAACGGTTTTTGACGAATCCTTATGTACTGGCTTGACCAATTAATAAACAAATGGGACAATATTGTTAGTGAAGATTAAAAAAACATGTAAACTATGTTGGAAAGTGGTTTAATTAATTCCACATCATCATCAAACTATCATCGAACTATTTTCCAATTTTGCACATATAACGTTACACTTTGTACAAAAGCTTTTTAAAAGACACCTAGCTTCAAATACTTAAACGTTTTCAGGTACCTACTGTTTTCCAGAGTACAAATGACTTAGACTTTTGTCTTTAATTTAGGCAACATCGATATATTAGAGCTATCAGCGCCGTTAAATTCTGGTAAGAGTTACATAAATCAAGCAGGTTGAAGACACGTAATACTCACTTAGTCTTCCAGAACTCGCTGAGGGTCTCTGAAGCCAGGAAACCGGCGATGAGGATCAGCATGAGGGCCTGGCTGATGAGGCCGAAGCGCGACTGGTGCAACTGCGACACGTCTACCGAACGAGGGTCCACCGTGCCGTCCGCTGCCAAGTCCGTTTGTATACCCTGGAGACATAACAAATACATTTTTAATATTTTCCACGTCAGAGACAGTGGCGTAGCTAGGTAACCGCGGGCCCCGGGTCAAATAGATAAATGAAGCCCCTTAAAGGAAAAAAGGAAAGGGATACGTAACATGCGCGAACAGAGCGAGCTTTTTTTTAGCGAAATGTTTAGAAAGTTGGGTCGCAACCTGTCTTTATTATTTATTGTAAAAATGAGAGTACTATAATTAACTGGACTATAATTAACAGCTTTTATTGATTAATATTACATTTCTTGAACAAGTAAATTGTATAACCTAAACTACTATTTGTCATATTGTTAATAAATCACTTTTTACTGAAGTTAAAGGCCATAATGATTATAATGATTATCTATAAATGTAAGGTATTCCCCTATTGCAAGATTATTATGTAATGTAATGTTACCAGCCTTAGAAGAATATCCTTATTAGCAAAAAGTTGAATACTGTTGACTAATTAAGAGGGGCGCAAACTTTTAGTTGTAAGTATAACTACTAACTACGTTGTAATTCGTACAAAAACCAAAACTTTTTATATCGATAAGTTTGAGAGAGTTTCATATCAAATTATTTCAAGAAACGTTGGAACGATTAGAAAAGTTATTCCATTGATAGAAAGTCCATTTTATGAGGAAGGCTATAGACTACATTTCATCCGGGTGCGTAGAGTAGATGCCACGGGAAGCAGGTAAAACCGCTGATAGACGCTAGTGGTACTTATTTTCATTAGATGGACGATTAAAATATTCAGTTCGCAACGAGTAAATTTTTGTTAGCAGTTTCCTCAATGATTATATAATTCTCTGCGATGTTTGTACATACAATTAATTATAAAAACAATATGAGGCATCTAATTTATCACACATACTGGATAATTATTATAGTCTTCAATCACGAAGCATATCAATTAATTTTACATATTAATACATAGTGTGCAATAAGGATAATGTAGTAAGTATGAATAGGCGATGTCTCGGACACCACCGGAGAGAGATCAGGCGGAAGACCGACATTAACGTGCTCTCCGATGCACGGGTGTATCAATCAACAACTTTGACCCTCCAGGCTGCTTTGTAAAAGTTTCTTAAAACACACAGCAATACCGGCCCGAGGCGGGAATCGAACCCAAGACTCGGTACACAGCAGGCGTGGTATGCTACTACTAAACTAACGAGACGGACAATAAGTCTCTGTATTATGTCCTGCGCAGTTGGCTGATCTCCTTATATGAGAATAGACGCCGTGGCCGATAATTGGCCGGTAGGCCATTAAGTGACTATGCTGGCGTCCTAGCCGATTGTCGGCCACGGCGTCCATTCTCATATAAGGAGATCAGCCAGCTGCACAGGACATATTATAGTGCACAAGCATTTGCGCAGACACAGGTGCACTCCCTATTCCCTCACTCTCATAACCCGATGGGACGGCAATCCGACACGACCGGAGAGAGAGTTAAGTGACTATACTTGTTTAGTGACAAGGGTATCCTGGACATCGTCTCCATCATCAGCACTGGAAGGACCAGGCCGGGGTGATATGATGGTGCATACTTTAGTCTCCTTCAGGAACTCGCCGCGGAGCTGCCGACAAAAATAAAAATGTATTATGGATTTTTGAAAATGGGATAATGTTTGAGCAGTGCTTTCAATTTTAAATTGAATAACGTTCCCGTTTTCAGACGTAACATGTCTTTTTAACCCCCGACGAAAAAAGAGGGGTGTTATAAGTTTGACGTGTCTGTCTGTCTGTCTGTCTGTCTGTCTGTCTGTCTGTC
>NWSH02000150.1:2231901-2242973 GCA_002382865.2 Heliothis virescens
AAAAATTAAATTAAAAATTTAAAAAACCCCCGACACAAAAACTTAATTTCCCTTTAAAAAGTAAAAAATAATAAAAAAATCGTCGCGTTGGGGGACCGCTCCTAAATAGATGGGCATGTCATTAAGTGTAAGTAAGAAATAATTAGGAGCGGTCCCCCAACGCGACGATTTTTTTATTGTTTTTTACTTTTTAAAGGGAAATTAAGTTTTTGTGTCGGGGGTTTTTTAAATTTTTAATTTTTACTTTCGACCCACTAGAAAATTAATTTTCAATTTGCTTTTATGTTCCTGTTTTTAGATACCTATACAAGGTCTTACTGATCATCCATGTACCATCTATCTAACACTGAAAGAATTTTTCAAATATGACCATCCTGAAATTTATTTATTTTATTTATTTAGCCTAGCCTTTTCCCAACTATGTTGGGGTCGACTTCCAGTCTAACCGGATGCAGCTGAGAACCAGTGTTTTTCATGGAGCGACTGCCTGTCTGACCCCATTTACCTGGGCAACCTGGCACCGCTTTTAAGACTGGTTGTCAGACTTTCTGCTTCTGACTACCTGTAACGACTGCTAAAGATGTTCAAATGACAGCCGGGATCCCACCAGTTTATCGTGCCTTCCGAAACAAAGAACTCGGCATGACAAGATGGTCACCCATCCACGGACCGACCGCGCCAAGCGTTGCTTAACCTTATGATCGATCGATCCGCGCGGCTTTGATTTAGCCACGAGCTCTTATAATAATAATACGTAACGTAATAGTAGTATTTTCTCATATGTTTTAAAATAACTTGTACTGAATCTACTTACTATTACACATCTGTTACATAAGTAAGTTCTACAATTTTGTTACATGTTTAAGTTCAGAAACAATGGCCACGTTTAGGCTGCTGCAATGAGGTTTAGAAACAAATGCAGGTGCAATTAGTAACGGAACAATGAGTAATGTCTGTGGCATGAACCATACATATAAAGATGATTTGAAACCCTGGAGGCGTAATGTAAATAAGGAAGAATGTGAAGGTGTCAACTGTGCAGTTAACTAAAAAAAGTAAAACTTTAAAATAATGTCGCTTTCATTAAGTATTGAAGTTTTTTGAAAGTTTATTTATTAAGATCATTTATACTTAAGATTTATTTATTAAAGACAGTCAGGTCAGTATATAGAACCATATCGTATTTTTTTTTTTTTAACATTTTTGTTCAAGACATTTCACCGAATTCCGAAACCGATTAGATGCGCAGTAGACAATTTTATCACAGTAGAAAGAGAGGAAGTAGTATCTCTTCATTCAACCGCGCGCGGCTTGTGTGTATGTGCGCGTCATAAAATCTATGGGTCGCCACACGTACACATGTGCCTACTTGCTCTTTTTCTACTATGATTTTGTTCCTAATCTACTGCACAGCCAAACATTCAACTTACTACAAAAGACATTGCATAACATATTACAATGTGGCGAGCACTTCATAGAAGAATCCGATACAATGCAGATACCATATACGTGAAACAGACAGGACATACCTCTGACGACCACATAATCTGCCAACCCACAGACAATAGCACATTATGGCCGCAGAAGCGAGCATTAACTGCTCTGTACCTATATCAGGGATGGCTTACATTTTTGTGTGACGACGATTTTTAGGAATATTTTCCGTGTATTTATGACACATCTTTTTAGTGTGAACTTGGGGTTTACCCTGGTAGTAGTAAGGCGATACCTTATGAGACGTAGGTAAACTTCCCAAAGGTGACATGTTAAATGTGACTAACAGAAATAACAGATCAATTCGGTAATTGAGACACTATGAGATCATGATAATATAACTCGAAACGTACAAGTGTATCTATATGAAGTTCAATTCATACGTAAACTTTGAAGAACTCTCTATTTTTGAAAGGGAAAACTGCCACTGGTGCTTGCAAATATAGGAGATAGACAATAAAAAATCTAGCAGGTATTTATCATTTGCAACTTCTGTTGTACAAATGACACACTTATCACAATCTGTCCGATTTCTTCAATACATTTTCAACCTTATCACAATAATGGAAATTAATGTTCGATTGGTAAAATTTTAAAGATTCGGGTAAGTTGACCTGCAGTTGTCTGTACCCAAAAATAATCTAAAATCTTCTTTATTTTTAATTGTTACAAAAAAACGTCACCAGTTGCCAAATAAGTTTTTCTCTTACACAAATCGTCTGTGACTCACATAAGTTCACCATCCCTGCCTGTACCTATTATGGTAACATCGCTTCACTAATAGGTCTACCTTGAGCTGAACTCAAAGACTCAAGGCCGAGCCGTTTTCTATTCAAACCCTTTTGTCAATACCTGTTGATAATGGCGCGCTATTGTAAGAGATCACGACTCTTAAGACATTATGCTGATACTTTGTTAATGCTTCCGGGGTATATGTGTTGTGTTTGAAACTTTACTGTGAAGTAAGACGAAAATATTTATAGGTTAAGAAAGTATCAAAGGAAGAGCTCGTCAAAGCCACGCGGATCGATCGATCATAAAGTTAAGCAACGCTTGGCGCGGTTGGTCCGTGGATGGGTGACCGTGGTGGGGATACATCATACGTCATACGATTTAATGTTCAAATTTAAATGACACGTTATTTGTCGGGTTATAGCGGAGCCGGTACAATGTGCCATGACCATATGTCTCCCTTTCCCCTTTTTCCTATCTATCTCCTTAACTCCACTAGTGACTAAGACCAAGCCAACGAATTGTCAGCCAAAAGGAATACAAAATAAACTATATATCCTGCTTACCTTGAAGTATACCTCCACACCGTAAATGAGGAAGAACGTGACGACTATGAAGAGCAGCACCGCATAGCAGCCGTTGAACACGTGCTGGTAGAAACTCTGCAACAATGCAACACTCATTTGTTATTCGTTGCCATGACAACCGGCTAAGGGGGGAAAATCAGCTTCTACTAGAAAGCAAGAATAAGAGAAGGATTGAGCATTTATAGTAGACTTTATAGTCCAGGTTTCCTCAAGATATTTTCCTTCACCTTTTATCAGCCATTGGTGTCTAAGATATACTTAGAAAGTACATACAAACTTAGAAAACTTGCATTGGTACTTGCCTGACCTGGAATCGAACCCACACACTCATACTTGAGAGGTTGGTGCTTTACCTACTAGGCCACCACGACTAAAAATGTTACCGAAGACATATTACAAAATACTTGAGAAATCACGTTTAAAGCTTAAGATTTATTATCAACAAAAAACAATACGAAAATTCCTTCCCATTTATTAGTATTCCACAAGTGGAGTGAACAATTCTTACCAAATTCCATGCATTCTGATATTCCTAATATTGATGCACCTCGTGGTGACTGAATTAAAATTAGATTCCAACAAGCCAAGGTATTTCTCAGCGACTTCGAGAGCCACAGAAATCGGTGGCAAAATTTACACAGTCAAATGACTTGCAGACTTTTATGGTCTTAAAATAATTACAACAGGCGTTATTCACGTGTTTTAGAAAATTCTCCATCCATACAAAATCTTTGTTCATTAATGTTTTGATTTACGAACAATTAATCCAGAGCTGAAATAGAAAGTTATTATTTAGTTACAATATCCATACCTTCTCCTTAGGAGAAGTGCCAGCCACATTGGTAGTCAACACCTCAGCAGCAAGGAGGGAGAAACTGATGAAATTGAAGGTCACGAAGGCCAGGAATGACTTCGATAAGAACCGGGGCCTCTCCCAGCGAATGTCGCGTAGATGGAACACCTGGGGACAATGGAAATTAAAATTTAATGGAAGATAGTATACAATTTATAGTAATGATATAGAGCTGAAGGGTTTGATTGTTTGAAAGCGCTAATATCAAGGTTAATGACTAATTTGAAAAATTCTATTTATACTAGTAATATAGACTTGACGAGTTTGTGTGACCGTGCTATTATCAGGGACACTGAACCGATTCGCAAAATATTCTTCCTGTGTTAGATAGCCTATTTAGCTAGGAAGAGCAGTTTGATTTTAGCCAGATGCACCGGGTGAAATTGGTGGTGAAAGCTAGAGTTGCATATTCCGACATTTTAGTTAAATGTAGTCGCTCTAAAGATCTTTCTACCCCACCGCAAAGGTTATATTTTTCATTGACCTAACTTTCTCTTACCAATAGTGTACAAAACACACTATTAATCAGCTGTATCCAGATAAACTGGAAGACCAAATAAGTTGGGAAGAGGGTAGACTCCTCTGTTACCAATATTATTATGTCATTCATTAGACAACTATTACAAAGTCGGACAATTCTCAGGAACATGTCATGCATATCGATGACGCTAATTATCTTAAAGAAGAGCTTAGAATGAATGTATGCAGCCCATGTATTTAACATTTACCCATAAAGTATGGAGTCATTATGTCATTTGTAAAGCACGTGAGCGTCTCTGTTTACCTTAAGAATAAATACATCTTATACCTATAGCACAGTTTAAATATATGTAGAACAGTTGGGAAGCTACCTACTAACGTTCGTAATGTCACACTCACACATGCATGCACATTGACGAGCATTTATGTACCTTTACCAGTGCTGTCAGTACTGACTGTCGCGTCAAGAGCGATGGCGCCGTTCCGCATTTGGGCAAAATAGGAACAAAAGTTTGACAGACATTTAAGTCAGTACCTACTGCCAAATGACAACCCTATGGCTTCGATGGTGTTTACGTCATCATTTTGACAACAAGGCTTAGCTTCATTACTGTTGCACCTTTATTCTGTGCCTATAGTGCGAGCTTCATCTTAAAAGAATCATCAATCTGTATTTAATATAGCTTCTGCCAGCGGTTTCACCCGCGTCCCGTGGGAACTACTCGGCGCACCCGGATAAAAAGTAGCCCATAGCCTTCCTCGATAAATGGGCTATCTAACAATGAAAGATTTTTTCAAATCGGACTAGTAGCTCCTGAGATTAGAGCATTCAAAAAAAAACAAACAAACTCTTCAGCTTTATAATATTAGTATAGATTATACTTTAGCGGGAGAGTTTGTTAGCTTGCTTGCACACGCTAATCTAGAAACGACTGGTTCGATTTGAAAATATTTCAGTGTTAGACAGACCATTGTGGATCTTCTTCTTCTTATCGAGTGAGCTGCAGGTTTAAACACCTGACAAGCCCTAGTGTCAGAGTTTTCTCAAATCCGCCTGAAGGCCTCTGACGTGAAATTATAACTACGATTGCTACCGAGTAACAATCGAGGACGACGGCTTTACGTGCCCTCCCAGGCACGGGGGTGTAACACCGCCAACTTTCAAACTCCAGGCTGCTTTTGTGAAAGCTTCTACAACCCACAAAGCGATTTCGGCCTGGCCCGGGAATCGAACCCAAGACCCGTGGCACGGCAGTCGCGCTATGCGACCACTAGACCAACGAGGCAGTTGCCATTGTGGATGTTTAGACTATACTTGTTATAAAGGTGCACGTTCCCATGGGACGCGGACAAAAGACATAAACATCTAGTAAATCTTTCTCAATGCTTGTCCACTCTTACATCCGGCCCGTGCGACTTTATTTTGTAACAATAATACTGTCATTCACATCGGTATAGCTCGTCTCATGTGAATGAAGCGCCCTTCCACCACATTTATGCACACAATGTGAATGTGTGCGCTAGCCAATGGTCAAATACATAATATTTTATTAAACCACATGTATTGTTTATTTTTTTTGTACACTACATTCATGCCTGATCTCTCTCCGGTCGTGTCGGATTGCCGTCCCATCGGGTTATGAGAGTGAGGGAATATGGAGTGCACCTGTGTCTGCGCAAATGCTTGTGCACTATAATATGTCCTGTGCAGCTGGCTGATCTCCTTATATGAGAACAGCCGCCGTGGCCGGCAATCGGCTAGGACGCCATCATCATCATCATCATCATGTATTGATTTTGAATAGATATATTATATATAGGTTCTTCAATCCATACAGACAGAATTGTGTTGCTGGGGAGTTTGTTCCACCATTTCTTCTTCCCAGCCAAAACACATAGGAACTGGTGAAGGGCGGGCGTTTTTGGGGCTGTCTTTTGTATACTTGTCCTTCAAAAAGTGCTGATTTTCAGCCTACTTTGAATTAATGCTTTTTAACATTAATATGGGCATCATTTTAACTTGGACTAGTACTATACTTAATTGAGTAAAATTGTGGAACCCCAGTACGCCAGACAGGCGATCTTTTTCATCTTTCTTTATTATTCTTTCATCAGTTCTAATCGTGCAACTAATATACTCTTAGACAACAAACTACTTCGTTAATACCGTTTAACCAATAAAAAACAAAAACAATACATAAACGTTCGCTAATCGTAATACTCAATAGATTTTGTAGCCTCTCTACATTTATTTGGATATCGATATATCCCGGCTTTCAACACCGAAATCACTCGTAATAAGGTGATTACTATGAAATTTTGATCGCAAAATAGTTCCGTCTTAACATAAATTAAGTCCAAAGGAGAACCACAAATCCAGCACAAATAGTTACTATTAATTTAATCGTGTTAAGTAACTACTTAACGTTTAGAAGTACGCCCTTCACACTTCCTAGTCGATAACCTTATAAGTACAACACTATTACATAAAAACTGTCATCAGTATGCACATGTTTGTTTATTTATTTTGATAATTAACTTAATGTTTTTTTGTTGGTCAAGGATGGAGTAGACTTAGTGTCATTTTGATATATTATGTCATATTTGATAGAGGGTCTTTCCTGATTAAAAATTATAGTTTGATAGAAAATTTGGCACATTGAGCTTTTTTCTTTAGTGCTGCTTGTCGCCGGATCGATTGTACAGGACAACTTTTTTGCCGGTGGGAAATCATCAGATGACCCTGTGCTATAGCGTGGTGCGCTGGGGTGCAGCGTGAGGAAGTGTCAGACTTTTACTGACTAAAGCTATCGTGTTTCTTGAGCCTTTTTTTCTTTTTTTCTTTTCGAACAATCCTGAAACTCCGGCAAGCTTTATCGATTCTTGCACAGGACACTTTAAGTTGATCCTGATAGTGGTATTTTATAAGTGTCAACTACTACACGACCTAACCTACTAACTACGTTTGGAAATAAACACAAGCGAAATTCTTGGTGTGATAGGACCACGTTTAAAAAAAATCGTACACCTCTAAACAAGCGCCAGATTCAGAAATTGCTACTTTTTATAATAGATACATTTTTGAATATTCTTTTCTAAGGAAATATGATAATCGATATCGATGTCAAAGTACGTAAATATACCTCTAGAGATGAAGATATGTCAATAGCATCGAGAACCGGGGACGTATACGATGGTCAAGGTCAAAGATGGCAGGCTATTTGTAGCCTTTCCATGTTTATTCTGAGGGACCATTTTTTTGCACATATTGCATGCATTTAATCCAGTATCAGGCGCAGTTTCTTTTGTTCGAAGCTTAACTGCATACGGGGGTATTTTGGAAAAAGGTGTGGTATAATTTTAAGTGCGAATATGATAAAGGAACACGTGCCATTTTTGACGCCATTTTTTAACATTGTTCGGCAATGATGAAATCTATACCATAAATATGGAAGATCTTGAAGTTTACTTCATTCTATGGCAGCCATGTCAAATTCCGGCACGCTCGTTTCCGTAGTGTAGTTGATTATAAAAGTAATTAAAAGTAAATAGAACACATAATAAGACAACATTAATTTACCCCAAAGAACTAGACAAAATTGTTTATAGTCTAAGACAGGGGTTACACGATCAGTCTGGCGTCATTCTGGCATCAGTCACAGACTGACGAAAGACTGACGGGCAAAAAACACGGTACATTTTGGACCATCAGTCCGTCAGTCACCCGGTTACACGATCATTTTCCCAATATTCATGACCAGACTGATGGACTGGACTGACGCCAGACTGATCGTGTAACCCCTGTCTTAAATTGCATCAAAACGCCCTTGATCCTTCAAAATTTTAGGTACATGACCTCAAACGTGACTGCTGCGTGTTCAAAAAACACGTGAATATTATACATATAAATCTTTTAAACATTTTTACCTTTTTGAAATCATTTTTTTTTTTCTTGGTCTTTTGTGAAAACAAGGAATGAAGGTTCTGAGGGCATTTTGAAAGTTGAAACCTTTAAAATTTTCATGCGTAGGCTTATTTTTTATGAGGTGGGAAATCATCAGATGACCTCTTCCAGCTTTGGGTGCAGTGGGGAGTGTCAGACTCTTACTGGAATAAACAAATCTTTATTCCTTCTGGAGTTCCTTGCGTACCAGAGCTGCGGTAACATTTTCAAAAAATCCGCAGGGATTAAATCGTACTTAGGCTAAAGGGAAGCTTCATTTGTAGATGAGGAAAGTATAAAAAATATTAATTATTAAATAAACCAGTTGTTAATTGGCAAGCTTAATCATTGTGCATTGATTAAAATAAAATCTGACCCCCAATATACTTCCTAAACTAACGGTTATGCGATACTGGCCTGTCTAGTATTTACAGTACTGCAATGTACAGTTCGGTGGCTGTTTTTTCAACACACATCAACTGAAGCTGATTTCAGTTAAGCTAAATAGGAATGACTACTGAACCGATTTAAAAAATCCGGGCATGGGACCGAGAAGAAGTTCCGGGTGCGGGTGAAACCGCAGAAAAACGGCTAGTGTCAAAAATAGCAAGCAATTCTCATATTTATATTAATAATGTATTTAAAATTCATATTAGGATTGCAAATGGCCCTTTCCTTTTAAAGGGTAGAAATAGTATTTTTAAAGGGTAATTCACAAATTCAAGGGTAATATCGTACTGCTTAACTTTTAAGCAGAGGCTAAGAAGATATTGGAGGAAAATGGCTAGGCAAATAATTTGATACTTTTCAGTAATCAAACGGTATTTCGCAACGGAAACATTTTCCCATCATTGTTAAATGGCCAGCCGACCAAAAAATGTGGAATAGGTCAATGTTTACTATTTACAATTGTACATTATGTATTTATGACTATCACTGTAGTATGAGTCACCAAAATATGTCAACAAATTAGTCTTGTCAACTCGCGTCAGTATAAGGCAAAAAAAATATGTATTTTTGCTGTTATTACTACTAGAAATGGCTTCGAACTATTCATAGTTTTTGAATGGTTGAACTGTGAACTCCATAGTTTCCATCTCCATAACTTTTTGGCACATCTGACGTATCTTCAAATGATATCCCGCTGTAGCTGCAGCAGTGTCAAACTTTTACTAACTGCGGATTTCAATGGTCCATCGATCGGTCGTATTGATTACTAGATATAGATTTTGAAATTAGGACGTACGAATCCTCTTAAGTTATTTAGTGTAGAAAGCAAATTAACAAATAGATACGTTATTGAAATCCATCGTAGATATGCTTAAACCAACCAATGTTCCTTCTGGAACCATTCATGTACCAGGGCCACGGTAACTCCACACGGCAAATAAGACCGCGACTCAAGCAAACAAGTGACTGCGATATTTGCAAACAATTAATCATTTGTACCGCCATTTTCCCCAAACAAAGCGATCTTTCTAACGGTCGTTAAAGTTGTTTGTTTGTCACCAATCGGTCAGATACGGCTGTATATATGCATGAACGGTACTGTCGGTGATAATGGCTTGTTTAATTACAGTATTCTCATTGGTGATTCAATTGTTTCGCATATTGGCAGTACTGTGAAGGTTGGTTGGTCTTCCTGGTACCAAAAGTATGGCAAAGGTCTAACCCTGTTGACACTGTCCTTTGTTAGGAAAGCCTACGCCGTTTGGCAAAAGTGTCAAAAATAATCAAGGTTCATGGTGAACGGCTCAGCTCTTAGGGCTTGTACACAAAACTGCGATGCGATATCGCATCGTAAAAATCTGTGAGGTCGCGTGACGCATCGCAGGAACTAGCGAACTGATTCCGCAATGTTAGGTCTACACTTGATGAAAGACTTCTTTATATTTTCTTAATGCATCTTATAATCAATCATTGTGCCAGTGCCGAAAAAATCTAATCTAGTATAAAAATGTTCAGCGCGGTTGACGGTTGTTTAAGGAACGACCATCCGAATCATAGGAGGGTTCGAAATCTTTGCCGCACGAAATTGCATCGCAACAATTTGCGTAGCAGTTTCCTGCGTTGCGGATTCGTATCGCGCCAATTCGCAGTTTTGTGTACAAGCCCTTAGTTTTCAAAATCACTTTCATATTTGCTATGTACAGACGACAACAGGTCAACGTATACGAATCTGTCAAATTTTACCAATCAAATATTAACCTACCGCCATTGCGATAAGGTTGAAAATCTATTGCAGAAATGTGACAGATTGTGGTAACTTGATGTGCTGTCCTCTGTACCTACATCAAAGGATTGGCAGGAATAAGGAAGAGCTTGTCTTGACGGATTTGTTCGTGTTATGGTCATAAGAATCTATGTGCGCGAACAATTTGTCCATAGCTGCTATAGCTAGCACGTTCTCCGGTAAAAAATTAGAACTGTTCCCACCCAATTTGTTACTATTTCCTAAAGCGAGTACACCGGTGGAATCTCGCTTGTACAAATGCTACGGTTTCTTCCATAGGCTGTCGTATTAGTCACATAATTAATACTTAAAAAACAATAGACTATATTATCAGGTGACACAATAGAACATATTATTACACGCCTCGCTAAATGAGTGTTCTCTTAACTGATTGACGGCTGACAGAGTTGTTTGCTTAATAGTTTCTATGTAAGTATTACTACTATTAGGCCCGGCGCCCATTATCGGCATCGGTAAGGAAGAGGGTCCTTCGGCATCCTACATGCGCACACTGTCGGAAACTATGCTTTGGCATGCTGCAACGTTCTTAGGGATGACGAGGCGTCCTGCCGATACAGCAATGTATCAATAAATGTATTTTCTTTCTTCTGTTTTCAGCAGCCTCAAGCATGCCGAAGCGGTATTTTTGTTAATACGACCATATATAATGGAAATTTCAACTTTATTGACATGGGTTGTTTGCATTTTGCTCCATTCTTTTGTTTAGCAAACTTTTGAAACACGAACATC
>NWSH02000150.1:2250133-2267317 GCA_002382865.2 Heliothis virescens
GCAGCGTGACCATAACCTAGATATCACGTTTTGTCTTGTCCCAATCTCCTCAGCAATACTCATTCATGGTATTTCTTTTCACGTTAAATGGTGCCACTGCATGATGCACACAATAGCTTTAACTCGAAATTAATCGAGAACTTGTTATAAAACTTAGATTTGACACAAAGAATATCCCAAGAGTATTGTAAGTAAACAAAACTTTCGGACTTCGCTACTTTTTACCGCGTAAATCTTTTGTTTTATATTTTTTTCAAATTCAAATTTAGAATTTTCCAAAAAGGTTTTCAAAATAGTTTTTCATCAAAAGATTTTAAAACTGGCCAGTATTTTTTGAGTTAAAGAACTTTATACAAAATATCCATATATGGTGTTGATTTGTTTATTTTAATAGATAAAGAAAATGAAACACTACAATAATAATTATTATTATAAAGTTTAGATGTAGACAGATTTAATGTGGGTCCTCAGACCACGGGTTCGTCAGATTTTCTTCCACACCAATAACTGGATATAAAGATCAACATCCGTTTCCACTCGGCGTCATCATTTTCGCGTACAAAGTAGAGAATCTCTCTCGGCTTACCGTTTGATCGTCACGTGAGGATTCGGGTGAACACTGTACACCTCGCTTGAATCAAAGTCACACTACAGCTACAGCGACAATTATAAGTCAGCGTGTGGCCAAAAAGACCAACGCCGCTTTTTGGTTAAGTATCCCGAAAAAATAAATACACGTGATATGTTATTACAACCCCCCCTCCCCTATGTGATGTTTCGTGATTTTATATAGACCCCCTCCCCCCCTCTTCGAACCTCACGTGATTAATGGACGGCCCCTTAACCGATCTCGATGACTTTTGGTATATAAGCTTCAAAAAATAAATACACGATTTTCACCTGGCGATAGGTAACACCGGGAATCATGATCTTTCATCATGATACCGTTAGGACGTTATTAAAAAAATATACGTAACTGGTTTCGTAGGCAGAAAAATAAATATTTCAACGAAACCGGTTTCGTAGCAAGAAAAATAATTCTTCGTACGTACCTGGTTACGAGTAGTTACGTAGCGTTGGTTTCGTAGGCGGCGGAAGGGAAAAGACTTAAACCATTTAGAGCCAATATGATGATGATGATGTGATGGCGTCCTAGCCGATTATCGGCCACGGCGGCTGTTCTCATATAAGGAGATCAGTCAGCTGCGCAGGACATATTATAGAGCCAATATACAGAAATACTAGCTTCTGCCAGCGGTTTCACCCGCGTCCCGTGGGAACTACTCGGCGCACCTGGATCAAAAGTAGCCTATAGCCTTACTCGATAAATGGGCTATCTTACACTGAGAGAATTTTTCAAATCGGACCAGTAGTTCCTGAGATTAGCGCGTTCAAACAAACAAACAAACAAATAAACTTCAGCTTTATAATATTAGTATTGATTATTTCTAATCAGACCAGAGGTTCCTGAATGCGTATAACTTACACGAGTGCCCGAATCAATGAATTTATTCAGGAAAATGTATGCGGTGTTAGTATCTAAGATCAATAAATGCAAAAATGCAAGTTGTTGCGACTTGGCATCTCAAGTGCTTGAGAAGATTGGCTGGCGGCCAGGGTAACATTCACTTGATTGAATTTATACATCAAGTTATGTTAAGTGCCTTTTTTCATGGTTCAGGCGCGTGTAAGGGGGGTTGCACCACCATTTGACGTTTTCCTCGACGCGCTACTGTTTTGAAACGCACCTAATGAAGCGCTCCTTTATTATTCCTCGGAGCGCACCTTTTAGTAATGCTTCCGATAACAATATAATAAAATTTTAACTAAAAGGAACGCTCCGCTATCTATTGAAAGCAAAAATGCGGAAAACATTTTTTTTCTCTCAGAAATATTAATTAAATATGTATAAATATAATTTAAGTTCAGACGATAGCAGGTATACACGAATCTGTCAAATTTCTATTGTGATAAGGTTTAAAATAGATTGCAGAAAGACAGATTGTGGTAACTTGATGTGCTGCCGTCTGTACCTACTCCAACTTCCGCATTTAGTGTGAGAGGAGGCCTGTGCCCAGCAGTGGAACGATAAAAAGGCTGATGACGATGATGATACTCCTATACTTACAATTTCAAAAGTTTAGCAGTTAACTAAACAAAGAACATAGGAATACTATCGTAAAACCAAATTCCAGGGTAACAGGTGCGAGGTGACATTTGCATACCGTTTCACTCACATTTGCATCTCATTGTGCGCCACTTTCAGATAACTGCATATTCAAATTACATGAGAGTTTGTCTAGCTGTCTGTTACAGCATTTTGGTATTAGGGAGTTCTATTGAAAGCTGGGTGCTTGAAACTAGCCAGTAAGGTTGGGATTCTACCTACTATGATAGGTATGAATTATAAAAGCATCCATCTCTATATGAAAAAAGTTTTTTGGCTGATCCCCGCAACATTTTTAAGCATCTGATTTGATAAGTATGGTCAGCAAAGAAAGTCTGTTGAAACAGAAAAAATATATACCTTACGACAAAAATCTATACTTTCTAATATAGTAAAGCCGTTGAGTTTGTATGTTGATATTTTCTGTTAGCCATTTTCCCGCGGTTTCACCCAAAACATGGAGGAACTTCTTCCCGTACTCAGATAAAATATAGCCTATGTTGAAATGAAACATTTTTAGGTACAAGCAAACAAACGAAAAAAAAATCATCTTTATTATATTAATATAGGTTTATGCACCAATTAGTATTCAACAGATCTAAAAATTCAAAAGTCGAAAAATCTTTGATCATTGATGGGTTCTCCGTTATAGATAGGCACAGCTCACGGACCTACTAAAAGCATATATTAAACACTAGCTTCGACAATGTTCTAGAAAGGTTACAACGCCACCCGATTCCCAGCGCGTTACAATTTTCATTGTAACATCGACCGGCTACGGGGCTTACGTGTAAAATGTTGACGCGCTTTCAATAATGCAGGCTCTTGCAGTTGTCTGGCAGTGCCTTATGTGTTACCTGAATCATTTAGCAGCACTATGAACGTACAGACGACCACAGGTCAACATACCCGAATCTGTAAATTTTTGACCAATTGAAAAATCTGTTGAAGAAGTTTGACAGATTGAGGTAGGTTGCTGTGCTGGTGTCTGTACAGACAACAGCACATCAAGTTACCACAATCTGTCAAATTTCTGCAATCGATTTCGATTAGCAAAATTTGACAATTTCGTATACGTTGACCTGCTGTTGTCTGTACCTATCAAGTTATGTGGTTTCGCAGGTCGGTAATTCTTATTAGGTAGTTCTAATCTTTGATATGAATATAGAAGTGGGTTAATTTTCAAATGAAAAGTACTTTTGGAGGGTCCACCTTTTACTCAATGGGCCTTGCAAACCTCTCTAAGGTACTTACAAAAATAAGATCATTAATCCTCCTAACTAACTGTGACTCACATAATAGAAACAGTAGTTCTATGGTTTGGAGTCAAAGGGCAGGCCTCGTCCTTGCTAAACCCACGCTTTGTGCCATTTATCCCACCATGCCATGGCTATGGATCATCATAGTTCTTTTAATTCAACATTATCTATTCAACTGTTTTGAGTGGTTTGTTAAGAGGAATGTGTGGTGTTACGCGAATGGATCGAGTGAGGAATGAGTATATAAGAGGAAGTTTGAAAGTGGCACCGGTAACCGAAAAATTATGCGGAAACCGGCTGGCATGGTATGGGCATGTGATGCGGAGAAGTGAGGATCATGTTGTGAGGAAGGTTTTGAGTATGAATGTAGATGGATATTGCGGAACTGGACGACCAAAGAAACGATGGATGGATTGCGTGAAAGTCGATATGGCTAGGAAGAATGTTACTTGTGAGATGACGGCAAATAGAAGAGAATGGAAGAAGAAAACATGCTGCGCCGACCCCAAATAAATTGGGATAAGGGCAGGAAGATGATGATGATGATGTTTTGAGTTTTTTAATATTATTCAAACAAATTTTAATGGGGCTATGAAAACTATCACGATAAGATTATTCTACTGAATTATTGGACAATTCCCAAAATGTCATTTAGTGTAGCTAATAATCTCTAACCTCAATGCTATTTAAGAAAATAAAAAATGTCTAACCTCATCAAATTAACTTCGTTTCTTTTTTTAACATTAAAATATCTATCATCCATGCATACAGCTACGATTAGCGTGGCTGCATCATCATAAATCAGAAGAAACGTATAGAACGTAAAGTACCTATAATTTACGTTTGTATTTTGAATACATTTTTCCAGCTTAATAAATAAGTACCTATTCAGCTTATAAAACCGTGTTTTTTCGCTAGTAAATATACAATAAAATTGTATTTACATATTGATGAGATGTTGAACACTGAAGTTGATATTGGCATGTATTGTACGAACAACTGACTATCGATAGCTTTTTAATAAACATCACCATCGCTATTCAGTATTCAGGCAATCTTATGGTTACAAGATATTTACGTATTTTTTGTTATTAAGACTGGCTGTTTCTCCTGGTTGCACTCGCGTCCTGTGGAAACTACATCTCGTACCCGGATTAAATATAGCTTGTATAGTGGATATGCCTACGTCACCCGGGGAGAGTGAGGCTTCCCTAACGTGAAAGATTTTTTCAAATCGGTTCAGTAGTTTCGGAGCCATTATAGTAGATACAAATACACAAATGAGCCTTGAAAGGCGAGCACTGATAGAAAAGTGCCTGTATGAAAGAAAAGTAGTACATTTTGCACTGACCCTATATCTATAAATATAGTTACCGGCTTGAGCAAGATGCAATGCCCGCGGGCTTTAGTCATTTAACAGAAAATTGCCTAGGTCTTGCCATTTACATTTTTAGCCTCTTTTAACATACCATCCTCGTTCTCTTATATGTTATTTTCTTCCTAATTTAAAATGATTTCAATTCCTAAGTTTAACATCGTCTTTATTTAATATTTTATTATATGTATAGATCACTTATCTATGTGTCGTCAATCAATCCATGACCATAGCCAACTATTGCTAAGTTGAATGGAAAGCGCACCTAAGGCTTATGAATAATACATGCATACTGGAACTTTCAGTTCTTTATACCTAGAAGTGGCTATTGCGACGTAAAATACATAACATAATACGATTATATCGTCGCAATACACCTTGACATTGTACGAACTATAGAACGCAATAAACCGTTAAAATTGTATGACGCAAATTCATAGGAACCCATTATAGATAGAAAACCTTTCATTGCACCAATTCTTATACCTCACACTTCAATTTAGAACCTTATTTTCATGTGCTAAAGTTCAAATTCGTTTGTAGCGTCGTTTTCAGAACATGCGACCACTAGATGTGACCTCACGCTACGAAAATAGCCGAAGTTTCACGAACTCGTGGGGACAGGAACAAGATGGCGTAAGGTTTCCCGCGCATGCTCACCCCTTGTTGAAGTGACGTCAGATCAAATTAAGGATGGGAAAGGTACAACATCCCTTATGTGTTATCGATAGTTATTTAATGTTTTTTTATTTAGTTATTTAAGTGTGTATATATTAGGTAAATTAAATAAGAAGTAGTGATGAATAGTATAAATATTTTTACGAGTTATATTTCGATTAAGAAGAATGATTTGTATGGAATGTGCTATTTTTCAACAACTAAAACAATGTTTGGTAGTATTTATAAGTATATTTTTAATTCAGTAATTTATATATATTACGTAAATATACTACCAAATTGTAGATATTTTGAAATAAATTTGAAAATACTAAAGCAATATTTTTTCAAAAATTTTTTGTTCTTCAAATGTAGGTTCAAACAAAAACTAGTTTTAATATATTGTCAATGTGGTTTAATAAGGAGCCTCTATGTACCAAAGTCTATACAAACATATCAATTAGATAAAGACTACAACACGGCGATCAATTTCGAAGTACCTACGCATCTTTGTGACAGGCCGTTGTCTTCGTAAACATTATAATTAAGATACCGAAGAGTTATTAGCGTAAAAATAGCTACTGATGAGATGAGAGGGCCAATTTGTCCGTAGTATTAATTATTTTAAGACTTGTTACCTGTTTTTGTTGATATAGTATAGGTACTATAAGGCCGGATGAGCTATGTAGTATTACATTTTTTTTTTGTATATAGTAAAAATCTCTGTAATAAATGAATAATTTTCATTCTATGCATCTTTTGTTATATGCGTCATAGCATCTGTTTAAAGGCCTAAATTCTATACTTAAAAAAGACAGGTGATTTGGTGATTTTATTCATTGAACAATAAATATTTGATCAAATTATGAAAGCTGAACATACAAACCACGGCTACGTATAGAATATGTTAATTTTTATTCCTCTTAATATAATATAGCTCTACGCATACACCAGACACGTGATTTTTCAAGATTTTAGCTTTTACAGTATGCAGATAAAACAATGCAAATATGCGTGACATTCTTAAGATATTGTTGTTATACAAAATGTTTAGAAAACCGGTTACAACCAGATACAACCGGCTAGTGTTATTGTTAATATTATCGGTAAGCAATGAATCGATTACTTTTTATTACTAATTAATTAGTTAATTATACGCTTCGCTATTTTTACAGTTGATAAGTAACAAGATGTACTCGTATGTTTGTTTGTGGAGTATAATGTCACAACAGATGTTTGTATAGTAAAGCCTCTATTTTCATATATTTGAATCTTTTGACTAACTTATTTATATAAACAAAATTATTATTTTTTTTTGCTATCGAATTATGTGGAAGTTTTGCTAATTATTTGTAGATTTCATCAAATTATTCACAAATTATTTATTTTTTCATCAATCTGTCTGATGAAAACATGAAAATGTTGTACCGACGCCAGCACGTCAACCTACCATAATCTGTAAATTTTTCTCAATAGATCTTATATAATATAGATAGATCTTATCAAAATACTGGAAGGTTAATGTTAAATTGGTAAAATTTTACAGTTTCAAGAGGTTGACCTGCTGTTATAACAAGCAATTTATTGATAAAAATAGATTTTTTAATAATAATATGATAGAGATAATGAAAAATTACAAGGTACAAGTATATCTTAGAGCCACGAGGCGCGCTGTTATTAGTAATTAAGATATAGCGCCAAAGGTCAGGTGCCAGTACCCCACGCGGTCTATTAATACAATCATGGTGTACTCCTTGCACATTCTTATTGCACAAGTCATTTACATTTTACGGCATATTTTTTTCACTAAATTTAGATAGGTATTGTCGAAAATTGCAACAACGTGAAAGTAAAATAACCAAAAATAAGACAAGAAGTGAATATAAAATATATATTTTTTTATTTAATATGTTAACGTAAATTTTACTTAATTTGCTAAAAAAAATTGTTAACATTTTTTAAAATTAATTAATATTTTAATTAATTAATACGCATTTGCGTATTAATTAATTAGAGGAATTCAATGTCACCAATTGTCATGACGATACAAGTAAAAAATATTTTTACGCTAAAATTTCACGGAAATTCTCTTAACATGCTACGATTATAAATTTGCATAAGAAAATGAGGATTCCACTGAAATTAATACGCCTACACAAATTATTGTTCCAAAAAAAAATTCAATAGAACAATAATAAATTAAACGCAATAGGATGGCTACCGTGAAAACCGCGAATATCGATATCCTTAAGCTAGTGTGTCCCATCTCTAGTACGTAGTGGATGTCGGCAGTCAGTCGAGCACGCCCGACGCATTGGTGCGCGCGCCGCGAACCTATCTGAAAAAAAAAGGAATTTCGGAAAAAAATACGGAAATAATCCAACATTTTCATAATTTATTTTGTTTATTTGAAAAAAAAAAGTTTGTTTAGTGATAGCGTGAAGTTTGAATTTTGTAAGTTTCTACTTTTAATAATATCTAATAGCATATTTATACATTTTTACGTAAGTTTAATTTAATTAGGAACGTGTCTGTTTACAGCTTTTTATTACTTCCGTCTATGAAAATCTTTAAAAAAAAGTGGTTTTCAATCAAATAAAAGTCCCGCAATTTTAAATTCCCAGGCTCCGTCCCGGATTCAATAAAAATAGGCAAGCTTACAATACATCACAATTATGTGATTCAGGTGCTGAAAATGACTTTAAAACACATTATTTAGAACAAAAACATAACTATGTTATGTAAATATAATTAAGAACAAAAACAATCTCATAAAAAAATAAGAACCAAAGACAAAAAAAAAACTAAAACACACGTTCTTTTTTTAAGCTGTCGTTTTTTATGCAAATGTAACACTATTCAGCCTAATAGAAAAGAGGTTATAAATAAATAGGTTCTAGTCCACATGTTGGAAGGTGTATTTATTGATTGCGGGAGGCGAGGGGGTTGCTAGCGGGAGGGGCGGAAGGGGATGCGCATAGGAGCCATGGGGAAGGTCAGGATGGTTGGCTCACGTGAATATTGCACGTGTCTTATTCAGGTGTACCCTGGTGTACATATGAAAAGGAATTGAGAGTTCCATTTTCAGAATTTTTCTAGAATTTTTGCAAAAAGTTTCAAATATCAAATTATTGGTGTTTACAAATACGCAAAAATCTTGATTTTTATTCTATCGTGTTTTTGTGTCTTTATGTAGCTAACAAGCGTATTTTTAACACAAGAATGGTAGGTATCTGAAATGACTGTTTCAATATGAAAATTCCTTCACAGTTATGTACGAAACTATTCAGGTTATATTCTTAGCTTTCTCGTGTGGGCTTAGAAAGTACTTACTTATGATAAAAAAATTGAATGTTGATATTTGCTGCAGAACTTTGTCTCATCCATATTCAATGTATTTCGAAATTATAAAGAAATGTTCCCTACGGGCATTTAATAAAATAACCCTTAAATAATAAAACGAAATTCTATCCTACTTTCTACTATTCTATCTGACTAATATAAATGCTGGCAGGCAGTAATATAGTTTACATATAAGAATAACATATAGGCTACCTTTTTATTCGGGTATAGAGTAGTAAGAGTAAGAGTAAGAGCAGTAAGAGTTCCTTCGGGAAGCGGGTGAAACCGCTCGTGGAAACTAGTACTTACATACTTTGGTAAGAATTTATTCTGTATCCTCATCCCATCACTCATAACGGCCATAACTCCCGCCAAAAATTGCAAATGGCCGCCCATAAACTTCATGACTCACATCAAATCTATACTCATATTATAAAGCAGAAGGGTTTGTTTGCTTGAACGCGCTAATCTCAGGAACTACTGGTCCGATTTGAAAAATTCTTTCAGTGTTAGATAGCCCATTTATCGAGGAAGGCTATAAGCTACTTTTTATCTGGATGCGCCGAGTTTTTCCCACGGGACGCGGGTGAAACCGCTGGCAGAAGCTAATTACAAGTAATTCAGGAACACACGTCATCACTCAGAAAATGCATTAAACGAACATTGTAAAGCGGACAAAGCTTTGTGGAAATCAAGGGCAATATACAATGGTTATATAAATAGCACCCGGTCACAATTAACACTGATTGCGTACAAACAACAGCACATCAAGTAACCACAATCTGTCAAATTTCTTCAATAGATTTTCAACCTTATCACAATGGTGTAAGGTTAATGTTCGATCGGTAAAATTTTACAGATTTGAACAGGCTGACCTGTTGTGTTCTGTACAACCTACGCGCTATGAATGGGAGCTGAAATAGCCATGATTCGTCATGTTGATACGTTTCGAATTGGTGCATAACTGCATTAATTAACATGTGACATTATTAATGTAGAGACTGGATTTCACTGGTGTGTTTCAACTGTGCGGCACTTTGACGAATGTTCATATCAGTCTCACCTAGGGGCCCACTAGGGCTAGAGCCTGTCGGGGCTGCGGGTTGTTCGAAAGAGTTACCGCGGCCCTGGCACACTAAGGGCTCCCGGTGGAATACGGTGGCTTATAGTCAGTAAAAGTCTGACACTCATCTGATGATTTTCCATTGATAAAAAAAAGAAAAAAAGGTCTACTCAACTAAGCAAACAGTATCAAATTGTGCGCGAACATTATCTACAAGTAAACATAATTCGTGCACTAATGTGCTGGACAGTGCGGTCAGCCGAAAGGCCTCCCCCAAGTTTCGCCACTTTGCTCGATCTTCGGCAACCTGCATCCACTACTTCCCGGCGACCTTGACCAGATCATCCGTCCATCTAGCGAGGGGGCTGCCCACGCTACGTCTTGCGGGTCGTGGTCACCACAAGAGAACTTTTTTACCCCATCTGTTCTGCGAGCGATGTGCACTTTCATATTATGTTACGCGCATATTTTAGACAGCACACGGGTTTTAATCGTGATGAAATTATAAAGGTTTACGATACCTCTTTTCTCCTGACGTTTCGGCCGAATTGCACCGACCGTGGTCACGGGTGGACTGTGGTATCGTAAACCTTTATAATTTCGTCGCAAATAAGACCCGTTTGCTGTCTAAAATATGAGTACAAGTCGCGAAAGTTTAAAAACATTTATGTTACGCACAATGTTAGAGATACAAGCTTCATACGCGTACTGCAGTGTAGCACAAAATTTTTGCAAACGAATGTGCCGAACGTCATTTTGGTGGAATCCCGCCTTTATACCTGGAATTTATTCATCTTGTTGATCTAGTTATTCACGGCATATCAGGCTACAATATGGACTTAATTTTGCTTATTCCTTACAAAACAGTATCATATAATGTACATCTGTTTCTCTCTGTTTAATTTCCATTTTGGGAGACTTACGGCATGCTTACGGCCAATTTCACAGGTTTCAGATAAAGAACTAAATAGCTATCTAACAGATAGTGCTGTAGTTATTTTTTTATTTTGATTACTTTTCTATGGCATGATCTCTCAGACAGCCATCTAGTTCTCTACCTGTGAAACTGACCGTCACCTAGCCTTTTCTAATGATTTACTGTTTAAATTATATTATTTCTTTACATATATTTACTATAGAAGTTATACAATCTACATATATACAAACTTAAATTACTAAATTAAAATTAATAAAATATAAACAAATTAAAATTAGGTATGTTTAAATACATCCATATACTTAAAATAATATTTCAACTCCGCCTTCATTTTCATCATGTCATTAAGTAACCCATAATCAGTTCAGTAGTTACAGATATTATATCATGCTAACAAACACACATAGTATTACATCTTTAACAAAAACTAAAAGATAAAGATAAGCTATGAACAAACAATTCTTATTGAATGAAATCGCCTCACTCTATGATATTCTATGATAGATAGACGTTCATACGTCTTAGCTCAGAATAAAATGATGGATTGGCTTCGCGAGCTAAGGATAACTGAATTTGATCGATTATAGTAGTAAAACCAAGGTCTTAGATATTGACTTTATTAAATGTTGGTTTATTTTCCTTCATAACTACCTCATTGGTCTAGTTGTCGCATAGCCGACTGCTAAGCACGAGGTCTCGGGTTCGATTCCCGGGACGGGCCGAAATCGCTTTGTGGGTTTTAGAAACTTCCACAAAGCAGCCCGGAGTTGGAAGTTGGTGATTGATACACCCGTGCATTGGAGAGCACGTTAATGTCGGTCCTACGCCTGATCTCTCACCGGTCGTGTGGGATTGCCGTCCCATCGGGTTATGAGAGTGAGGGAATAGGGAGTACACCTGTGTCCGCGCGAATGCTTGTGCACTATAATATGTCCTGCGCAGCTGGCTGGTCTCCTTATATGAGAACAGCCGCCGTGGCCGATAATCGGCTAGGACGCCATCATCCATTTCCTTCATAACCAGCGAAATAATTGACTATTAGAGGTTTGAGTGATGCTGCCCGACCACAGGGGTGCCTTTTCACGCGACAAATGTTCTGCCGTGCGTAAGACAATCTAAGCGTATATGTGCGGCAAAATCCACTAGTGTGAGAGCGCTCTTAATGGCAATAAGAAAAAGTACTTTGGCATCATTGATTTAGTTATTCATTTAATAGAGAGTTTGTTCGTTTTAGGCGCTCCATTTGACGAATGCATGCGATGCATATTTAATTTAATGGTTTCAACCGCAGAAGTAGTCGTTAGTTGAAGATAGCATACTCATTACAATGACGAATGTAGTTTAGCCTTTTCCCAACTACATTGGGGTCGACTTTCAGTCTTACCAGATGCAGCTGAAAACCAGTGTTACATGGAGCGACTGCCTGTCTGACTTCCACAACCCATTCATCCGGGCAACCCGATACCCCTCGGTAAAGAGTGGTTGCAGACTTTCTGGGCTTCTGACTACCAGTAAAGACTGCCAAAGGTGGTCAAATGACAGCCAGGACCCACCAGTTTATCGTGCCTTTTGAAACACGGGAGAACTCATCATGAAAAGATGTCGTCCCACCCATCACCCATCCACGGACCGACGGCGCCGAGCGTTGCTTAACCTTATGATCGATCGATCTGTCAACAACGTCCTGAAAACGGAATTTAAATTGATTTTATCGCAATATAAGTTAAATTTTCAATGTGAACGCTCCATTTGCAAATGGCGGCCGGTAACGTCCAGTCAAGGTTTCAGCCTTGCAGTTAAATTCTAGATCAATGTTCAGGTTAAAGGTATCATTGTTTATTATTTTACACTGATAGCCAGCAGGTTCCAGATAAAGTTCTAGATAGCTATTTAACAGATAAATTAAAAACATTTATATTACATTATCTGTCGGATACCTGGAACCTCTGAAACTGATCGTTAAACTCGAGGACAGGATATTTGGGTGTTATGAATATATAGCTTTTGCCTACTGTTTTGCCCGCGTCCCGTGTGAAGTACTTATAGTTCCCAGATAAAAAGTAGCCTTATAGCCTTCGTTGATTAATGGGCTATCTATCATTAAGGAGGTTTAGCACTGAAGAACTCGTTTTTCAAATCGGTTGAGTAGTTCGTGAGATTTCTTCCAAGAATAATAACAGACTTCATCGTCATAGTATCAGTATTGATTTGTGTTTTAATTGCAATTAACGATATCTTTGTTTTTTTTTTGTAACTACTCAAGTGAAGCATAAGTACATCTCATCATCTTTCTGCCCTTATCCCATTTTATTTGTGGTCGGTGCAGCATGTTTTCATCTTCCATTCTCTTCTATTTGCCGTCATCTCACAAGTAACATTCTTCCTAGCCATATTGACTTTCACGCAATCCATCTATCGTTTCTTTGGTCGTCCCCTTCCGCAATATCAATCTACATTCAAGAGTTCATCCCACTAACTAATATAGGTACCCACAAATAATTTACACCCTGAAATTATAGAGTATTCAAAGGGTGGGTCCCAAATCGTGATGACGTAATAAGTGACATCAGCGCAAAGTTTTCCGCCTGATACACTTGCCCTCGTTATAAACACGATGACCCCACAAACATAGTTAGCTTTCATATACTAACTTAGTAGTAAGCGGATAACTTGAGTTTGTTAATGATATTGTAAATACGGATTGTTTGTTTGGCTGTATATACTGAACCATCATCTTCCTGCCCTGTTCCCAATTTTGATTATGGTCGGCGTAATATGATTTTTCTTCCATTTCTCCCTGTCACCCGTCATACTGTCATTCACTCCCTTCTTACAACTGTCATCTCTCACGCAATCTATCCATCCTTTATTTGGTCTTCCTCTCCCTCTCGCTCTATCTACATTCGTAATCAACATACTTTTTGTTGCATGTGTTTCATCCCTCCTTATTACATGCCCATACCATGACAACCGCTTACCTCTCATGTTTTCTGTAACTGGTGCTACTTTTAGACTTTCTCTGATTGTGCTGTGTATAGTGACACATAATATTAAGCTAGTGGCCGTGGGTAAAAGTCAGTACATGGACTACTAGCTCCCGTCAGTGGTTTCACCCACGTCCTGTGGGAACTATTCCACGCACCAGGATAAAAAGCCTGCAGCCTTTCTCAATAAATGGACTATCTAACTCTGCTTTATAATATTAGTATCGGACGTGCCAGAATAGAAAAAAATACTTTAAATATACAAAATCACATATGCTGCAGCTAGCACGAATTCATAAAGTAGCCCAATTTTACTGTCCATAAGTGTACCCACGAACCATAGCTTCCATATAACCTTGTATGATTGCAATAACTTTGTATTTTTACTGCTCTGAATGTCACGGTGCAAAAGTATACCTACATTATAGCAAGAGTACGGTACCATAGTCTATGGTGGTACCACCTAGGATATCGCGTGTCTTGTCTATGCATTGCAATTTGCTTTATTTTATAAATTAGAAGTTTTGTTTGAACACTTTTTTTGCAGTTAGTTTCCACGTTTTTATATTTGGCGGTCGTTATAGTTGCGATAAATTATTTAAAATTCTTTAAATTTACATAGGCAAAAACGCAGTGTATACAATTATTTTTTAAAATTATTTTATGTAAATTTGATTATTTTTTTGTGTTTCTTACTATTTGGACATGATTTGTGTGTAAATTACTTTTTTTCTATTTCATCTTAAAAATCTTGACTTTGATTCCATTTTTAGTCACCTTTTTAAGTTACACACATCTTTATCATGGTGTCACGTCGTCGGATGAGTGAAAAACTTTTAACGGCAAAGTTATAAAGCAATAGATAATTACCAAGTTACGAGGACTGAAATAGCGAAAAAATAAATATTCCAATATCGTAGTTTTTACAAAAAGCATTCTACAATTATCTAAATTTAGCAGATAGGTCCGTTATAGGGTGTAGACATTATCTAAGAACGGATTTTACGAAAATCTGGCCCTAGGGGTGTAAAACGGGGGTTGATAGTTTGTATCGAAGTCCTATGTTTTTGAAGAAAGAGACATGAAATTTAGCAGATAGGTCCGTTAAAGGGTGTAGACAGTATCTAAGAACGGATTTTACGAAAATCTGACCTCGCGCATCCCGTTGTTTCTCCGGGCTCCTAGAATTCGACATCAGACGTTTCAGATATTTGATTACGAAGACCCGTTGTCGCTGGTATAAGCGACATGGTCCGCGAACGAAGTCGCTGGCAGAAGCTAGTAGTAGAATAAGAGCCTTTTAACACACCTTAACGAACTCTTTCTAGAACATTCTCGCACCTGCTAGAAATTAAAAGTTCCCGTCCCACCCAGCTACATAAACTTGTATACAATACAGATTATAGCTTCAATCTCTTATCAGAGTGTGAAATTGCAAAAGTTCCAAGTTTCAAAGTGCGAAGTTTTCTTGTATTTTCTGTACAAGTTTGTAATGCTGTACAAAGAAACTACGTTGTTGCCGTGAACAGCTGGGCGATTTTATTTGTATTTTTGTTTTTGAAACTAGTTGTTGGCTGCGGTTTTGCTTGCGTTTTGAGAGGAGTGAACGGATGAAAATTGACATGCAATTGTCTCCTGGATCAGATTTTGTCTATTTCAAAGTACAAGTCAGCTGATTCATCCGACTTGTAGTTTGTATTAAGTAGGTTAGCTTCTGCACGATATTTCGAATTTCTTGGAACTAATGCGCGCGTCTGGCTAAAAGCTTATAGCCTTTCTAACTCTGTAAACATTTTTGAAATCGGATAATTTCTATATGAGTCTTAAACTTACTAGAATTTACTCTCTAAAGGACGATGGGCACTTTTGTATGAGCATTGTACCCACTTTTCAACATTCCTCAACAGTGTTCATCGCTGTTGAGGAATGTTGAAAAGTAAAGTTTAAAAATACAACAAAATACCTAAAGTGCTCATCAAGAGTTTTCATTTGACATCGGTCTCATCACTGTTGCACGTTGTACAGTCACAAGCATAACTTTTTTAAATGGTCGAAAACACCATGTTGGCGCTGGATTCGGACTCGGCTGCTGTATAATGAAATAAAGTGCTCATCAAGAGCTTTCATATGACATTGGTTTCATTACTGTTGAGCAATGTTGAAAAGTGGGTACAAATTGACGCATGGTCCTTTACTAAAATTCAACATTGCTAAAAACTTAGATTATAAACTAAACACATTTCAACATTTGTCTGGTCAAAAAAATGTTTTGCAAGTCGATCAATACAAAAGAAAATAGGTATTGCTGATCACAATAAAAACTAGTTCTCTTTCAACGTTCCATTTTCAAATAGCCGGTGTTCGAAAGTGGAGGGAAAGGGGATTTAAAAAGGCGTTCGGATACACACCTGGTGTTACCGAGAGAATGGATTCCGATTGTAAAATGTAACTAGCTTCTGACGTCTGTTTCACTCGCATTCCGAGGGAACTACTTCGCGCAACCGGATAAAAAATTGGCCTACAACCTTTCTTGATAAATGGACAAGGACAGACACCACATCAAGTTACCACAATCTGTCAAAGAACAATGGCAGGATCCCATACAACAGTTTACCTGAGATCGATTTGAAGCGTCTACGTACGAAAAAATGTTAAAATCATGGGGTTTCTATTACTTAAACATAATCATCGAGAATTTTCATTTGAGGAGGCTACAAAAAAATATAATTAATATTTTTAGCTTATGAGGTTATGTCACTATAAAACAATAGATCACAGCAGATCGTCCATAAGAAAGCAAAAGTCGTCGTAAAAGGCAGCGAATCAAGTCCAGGTGTATAATGCGAGGGTCAAAACTAAAGATAATTCACGAAAAACCTATAAAAACAACAAGTGCAATATTGCTTGAGCAAAGCAAGCTTTGCAAACTCTTTGCAAAGCAAGCTTTGCAAACTCGTTTTTTACGACTTTGACAGTTTGACGTCTGTGCTATCACTTAGTGTTGCCATTACATTTTCTTTTAATTACTACTAATGAGACAATGAATACCAAAATAAATAAATTAAATCGCGAATGATTTCACTCAAAAACAAAACTTAACCAATACTATTCCAATATAACCAATAGTTATATTTATAACATTACAATGATTTGATTCTAGGTATGAACGATTTTAATAACTAATATTATAGTTATATTTTTTTAAATGGTAACTCTTGCAAACACCGACCAAAACTACACCGGAAATAAATACATTACACAATCAGTAACTTATTTTTCAATATGAATACTGAGGCTTTTACACTTGAAACTAAAACCGTATAAAAACAATATAAATTACATTATTATGTTTATCGTAAGTCTCGTTTATAGACGCTTCTAAAACAATCCAGGTATAATC
>NWSH02000150.1:2278544-2297974 GCA_002382865.2 Heliothis virescens
GAATTTCAAAAAAATGGTGAAACACGTGTTTACTTATTTATTTCAAGGAGTAACTTCACGAAGTTTCATGTCGAAATTCGTAATTAATATCCATTCCCCATACAAAGCTTCAACCCCTATTTCAACCCCTTAGGAGACGAATTAAAAAAATCGTTTCTTATCTTGCGTGAAACTGTTATGATGAACCTCTGTGCAAAATTTCAGCTTTATTGGTTTACGGGTTTGGGCCTTGCGTTGATTAGTTCACCATACAAATTGTCAACCACATTTTAACCGAAAACCCCATTTTAACCCTTTAATGGATTTATTTAAAAAAATGTGAAACACGTGTTTACTTATTCATTTCAAGGAGTAACTTCACCAAGTTTCATGTCGAAATTCGTAATTAATATTCATTCGCCATACAAAGTTTCAACCCCTATTTCAACCCCTTAGGACACGAATTTCAAAAAATCCTTTCTTTACACGCGTCAGAGTCTTAAGATGAATCTCTGTGAAAAAAATCAGCTTTATAGGTTCACGGGTTTGGGCCGTGCGATGTTGAGTCAGTGAATCAGTCAGGACTTTGAGTTTTATTTATATAGAAGAAGAAGAAGATAGAAGATGAAGATAGAAGACTACTCGACGCACCCGGATAAAAAGACATATATATAGCCATCCTCGATAAATGAGCTATCCAATACTGAAAGAATTTTTTAAATCGGACCAGTAGTTCCTGAGATTAGCGCGTTCAAACAAACAAACAAACAAACTCTTCAGCTTTATAATATTAGTATAGATTATAAAGCTGAAGAGTTTGTTTGTTTGTTTGAACGCGCTAATCTCAGGAACTACTGGTCCGATTTGAAAAAATCTTTCAGTTTTAGATAACCCATTTATCGAGGAAGGCTATAGGCTACTTTTTATCCGGATGCGCGCAGTAGATTCCACGGGAAAGCAGGTGAAACCGCTGGCGGAAGCTAGTAAATAAATAAACGTTATCCTCAAGACTTGTATATAAGTTTAAATTTTTTGACCTTTACCATTTATACAACTATCTATTTTTAAGTTAATTCGGTATTTCTACTACCAAAGCTTTTAAACTAATTAACAACGTCGATGTAATTATAATTAATGGCGCGGTTTCCTAGGCTTTCATACGAGTATTGATTAAACTTGTGGTTAGCTATCAATAGCTTCGTTCTAATTTATAAAAGGTATTCGTGGTTTGTTTAATTAATTAGTAAGTCTATATATATCCGTAATTATATGGTAAATAGCTGTTTCCTATAGTTGTACATTGTACCTATACCGAGGGAGTTTCCTCACGCAATGGGATCATAATAATTCATGTGTCCTTTTTCTAAGTTTTAATATACTTATCTCTGTTCTTTTTTAGGGTTCCGTACCCAAAGGGTAAAACGGGACCCTATTACTAAGACTTCGTTGTCTGTCTGTCTGTCTCCAGGCTGTATCTCATTAACCGTGATAGCTAGAATGCTGAAATTTTCACAAATGATGTATATCTGTTGCCGCTATAACAACAAATACTAAAAATTTAAAAAATCAATGATTAAGGCTGTTGATTTATATTAATTAATTGCAAAATTGTATACTAGTAGCGCCATCTATTAGAAACAAAGTTGCAACTTAACTAACTCACACTTGACCATTCCTATTGTACTTTTTTCATAGATAATGGTACGGAAACCTTCGTGCGCGAGTCCAACTCGCACTTGGCCGGTTTTTGGTATGATTCAGTACAAACATTCTAGAAAAAAAAAGAACCGTGGGACTAGGTAATTAGAATATTAATATTACTATAGATCATTTAATAGTTTAATAGTTATAACGGTATTATTAGCTTCCGCCAGCAGTTTCGCCCTCGTCCCGAGGCCACTATACCGCGCATGAAATAAAATAAAAATAAAATAAAATATAAATATATATAAATAAAATAATGCCCTGAAACCTTCCTTGATAAATGGGCTATCTAACACTGAAATATTTTTTCAAATCGGTCCACTAGTTCCTGATATTGGCGTGTTCAAACCAACAAATCTTTCAGATCTATAATATTACTTTAGATTTCGTGATTATTTGTGAAACCAACAATGTATAGGTACCTACCTACGTGTGCTTCTCATCTATTATCAGATATTATTTTAAATAATAGTAAATTCTAGCAATTTCTAGCATTGAACTTGATTTTCAGAAATAGCACGTTTCCACAATTAAATAGACGTTAGCTTCGCGTGATGTTCTATCATTAAACATGAAGTCAGTCACAGTTTATAGAATATGATTTGAAGCTGTTTTTAGTATGAGACATTTTTGTTTATAATTATTATGGTGCAACAATATTTAATTGAGTTGAACATTATTTTGTCCAAGAACAAAAAATCCAAATTGTCTATGATTTTCGTTCTGTGGCTCTATTATTAAAACTATCATTGATACAATATTAGATTAGATATTAAGTATTTAGTACAAAACTCGTATTGTATTACTGTAGAATTTGTATTATAAATAAACGTTTTCGCGCTATGGGTTTAAATAAAAAATACTGAATTGAGAATCTCCTAATTTTTTTACAGGTCGGTTAATAAAATTACTTACGGGCTTAAAACCAAGCTCCAAGTCACAAAACACATATTTACATATAATAAGCTATAGTAATTAGACTTCCGTACCCAAAGGGTAAGACGGGACCCTATTACTAAGACTTTGTTGTCTGTCTGTCTATCTGTCTCCACGCTGTATCTCATTAACCGAAATAGCTAGAAAGCTGAAATTTTCACAAATGATGTATTTCTGTTGCCGCTATAACAACAAATACTTACTAAATTTAACAATAAACGTGTGAAACAGCAAATTATAATTTTGTTATTAATACATTTGTATGAAAAACAAAGTTATTTTTTGCTGTCCGAAAAATGTTTGTATTTTGGCTAGTTGTAGGTATATATAATGGTACGGAACCCTTCATGAGCGAGTCCAACTCGCACTTGGCTGGCTTTAGGTATTTTGCAAAGTAAATAAACGTCTAAAGGCCCATTACGTAGATTATTTATCAAAAGCAACCACTCATGTCGACATCGGGCATAAGACCAGAGAGTTCTGTATGCAGTCATAAAGTATTGATTTTATAGAGCGCTGAGCACGTCATACCATCCGCAATCATACAAATAATACTCTCACTGTTAGTTAACTTATGTTTACGTAATTTTATGTGGATAATTAGAAGCTTTGTATACTTCAAACTTTCAGTCGGTATATAGTTTGATTGAGTATTGAATTTTATTTTTTCACTAGATTTTTTCCATTTACAACTATCTATCCATATCAATTATCATCTCAATAGGATCAGCAGATATAGCGTTAGTAAGGCCTAGCTAGCTTATGCTAGCAGTTTTGGTCGCATCCCTTAGAAACTTCTTTACGCACCCGATTAAAATGTAGCCTATAGTCTTCCTCAATAAATGGGCTATTACACTGAAAGAATCCTTATAATCTTTCCAATAATCTTCTTCTTCTTATATATAAAAATCAATTGCTGTTCGTTAGTCTCACTAAAACTAAAGAATGGCTGGACCGATCGGGCTTATTTTGGTTTTAAAATGTTTGTACAGATCGCGGGAAGGTTTAAACGATGAGAAAATATATGATTATATAAAAAAAAGAAGTAATACGAAGTTTACCTGGTCAGCTAGTTCCTTATAAATTATCGCGTTAAAGCAAACAAACTCATATGACAATTATAAAATTTGTAGATTATAGTCACATAGGCCTCCCCGGGCCTTCCAAACCTGTCACAAGGATGGTCATCAAAACACTCAAAAGAGAATTATCACCGTTCAGCAAAACAGTTTCCCGGTTCTTTGTGATATCCTAGGGGAGATCAAAGGGTTGTACCCCCCTCTATCGTATATGTGTGTGTGTGTGTGCATTGTGCATGTGTGTGTGTGTGTGCCTGTCTGAACGGGGTGAGGATCAAAATGCAATTACGTGACATGGAGTTGTGAATTTTAAAATGGAGTGGCTGAAATTTAGTTGTATGTTTTGTTTTATAGTTAAAGTAATTAATTAGTACACTAATGTTTACAAGGGAAAGTGTAAATCTTCATTACAGTTTAAAGTACTTATCTATTTTATAATATTTACAAACTTAAAACTAAAAAATTGCGTCGAAAAATTCCTCCTGATCGCTGCCAACCGGGAGTGTACCCAAAAGGCTGGCGGCAGTTTAAATATTGTACAATTATGACTTACATTAAAAAATGCTTATAATATTATTATTTTTTTATTCCTGATAAATATTTTATAGTCGTTAATCGGTCTTTCCACATGTGCAGTCTAAATCCTGTCACTAAATATTCATTCCAAATACCAAACATCCTGGCTCATTTTCAAACAGTACTTATCTAATAATTACGATGAAGACTATTAAACAAACCTGAAAAAAAAATACACTCAACTCATAAAACCTATCATAGATTCGTCTATCTTACCACGATACCGTCAAACATAGCACATGACCACTCCATTCCTTTCACAATCTTTGGCACACTACATAACATAGCTATATACTACAGTTTCGTCTGCACTCTACGCCCGGGGAAACGCAGTTTGCACCTGCGTGGCTACCGGCGGCCCGGGCAGAGCTGCTGCAGCCACTGACATATCATTCTGAACTTTAATTGTATAGACATAAGGTTTAAAATCCAATGTGATGCAGGTAGTAGGGTAGGATTACCTATCCAATCGATTTGTGAAGAGATGTTGAATGGCACTTATTGACATGAGTATTTATTTGGAATCTGTTTTGAATTATATTTTATGTGATTGATAGGTCGCTTCTTTGAAAGTGGCACCGGTAACTGAAAAATTATGCGGAAACCGGCTGGCATGGTATGGGCATGTGATGCGGAGAAGTGAGGATCATGTTGTGAGGAAGGTTTTGAGTATGAATGTAGATGGATATTGCGGAAGGGGACGACCAAAGAAACGATGGATGGATTGCGTGAAAGTCGATATGGCTAGGAAGAATGTTACTTGTGAGATGACGGCAAATAGAAGAGAATGGAAGAAGAAAACATGCTGCGCCGACCCCAAATAGATTGGGATAAGGGCAGGGAGATGAGATGAGGTCGCTTCTTTGAAAATTAGTTTTAACTAGCTTCCGCCAGCGGTTTCACCCGCTTTCCCGTGGGAACTACTGCGCGCGCCCGGATAAAAAGTAGCCTATAACCTTCCTCGATAAATGGGCTATCTAACACCGATTTTTTTTTTCAAATCGGACCAGTAGTTCCTGAGATTAGCGCGTTCAAACAAACAAACTCTTCAGCTTTATAAAATTAGTATAGATGTGGTTTTAATAGTAGTTTATTACAAGAGCTACTAGACTGTTTTATTAAATTACAATATACTTACTGTTTTTGAATATGTAGCATCGTAGGATAGACTCTAGACGCGATGAACTGAAAGCCCGACCACCTACAATGATCAGTTATAATTATAATAACGGTGTGCTCACACGCCCTTCTCAAAGTAGATAAGATACTGTAGCATGTGGCTGCGAGCACACCAGCAAAAATTATATCACTGCGGAGTTGAAGCGGTTGCCGTGGCTGAAAATGGTCTGGAGTAATCTATCAATAATATAAAACATCATAAAATTATGTCACATATGGTGGTTAGACAATCGAATTTTGTGGGTCTGATCGTTTTAATGTTCGCACTACCATTTATCACCATTCTAAGTTATAGTTTCTAAACACACTATGCCGAGAATACGCGACCGAAGTTCGGCATGATTACGCTTGCAATGCTATTTGAATTACTGGCGACACATTATGCCGAAATCACGTTGCGTTATAACGTACAGCCGAACTTCGGTCGGGCGTAAGTTCAGTGGCAATTCGGCGGCAACGTATTACCGAAGTTCGGTTCGATACATAAAATTGCGCACGGCAACGTTCGGCATAGTGTGTTTAGACACTTAAGCTCGGTCAAACATTCGGCCAACTAAAAGTTTAGTAAAATAAAAACTTGCGTTATGTAGGTAAAGCGCCCTTCCTAAAGTAAAATCCACAACAAACAAATTCCTGGATTGGAGCTGTTATAAAAAGCTATACTTAATGATTTTCTATTTCTGTCTCCCCATTACAAGATATTTTTTATATCGAAATTATAGAACACTCGTGTTTGACGATTACCTCTTATAATTATAGCTAGATTAGACATGAAAACTTCATGTATGTATAGGTTTATTCATTACATTCTATTCTCAGAAATACTAGCTTCTGCCACCTGTTTCACCTGCCTGCGTACCGTAGGAAGTACTTTACGCGCCCGTACAAAAAGGAATCCTAATTATAAATGGGCTTTCTAACACTGAATTTTCAAATCTGACCAGCAGTGAAAGTTTCTAAAACCCACAAAGCAATTTCGGCCCGACCCGGGAATCGAACCCGAGACCTCGTGCACAGTAGTCGGCTATGCGACCACTAGATTAACGAGGCAGTATAGATACAAAAGTCCGTCGTGAAAACGTCACGTGTGTAAACCCATTAAAGTCTATTCTTAGAAATCGTACCTTAAATACTTTAACCTTTCCTAAATATACCTTTTTAGGTTTCAAAACGTAACATACGTACTCATTAGGGTTTGTACAGAAGGTTAAAATGAATGTATGGTAGTTTTATGACTATTTAATTAAACCATTCTGGTTTTCTCTTTAGTTTTTTGAAGTTAATGCAAATTATCGAAATAAATGAATCCGATGTTACAAATTTACTTAATGTTCTTTAACTATATAGCCATATAGTATACTAGCTGTTTTCCCGCGGTTTCACTCGCATCCCGTGGGAATTACTGCCCGTACCCGGATAAAATATAGCCTATGTTACTCGTGGATAAAGTAGCTTTCGAATGGTGAAAGAATTTTTAAAATCGGTCCAGTAGTTTTTGAGCCTATTAATTACAACCAAACAAACAATCAGAGTTTTCCTCTTTATAATATTAGTATAGATATAGCTCCATATAAAATATGTTTTAATTGGATTTTATGAATGCCTATTTGCATAGTTCTAAAAAAGTTGCTTATTAACGTTTTTAAATTAAGTATCTGTGTTATTTTCATGGGGAACTACCAAATTAACCAATAGAAACCACTTATTTCTTATTTTTTTATACAAATATAGTCTACACCAATCCGTAAATGATGAAAATTCAAAATGAAGTACTACTACGGTGCATTCGTAGCAAAAGAGCAAAGGTTACCGTAGCAATGTCTACGCCGGCTACGTCGCAATTTCGTAGCAGCTCCGTAGCAATTTAAAAATCGATAACGCTCAGCCCAGACGAAGCGGCGATTCTAAAAATAGAAACTGATTGTTTATGGCACCTAATATAGGTTGAGGTTTAATATCTAGTCCTTCCTTGCTTTTGAAAGGCCTTTTTGTACGCGATATAATGGTTTTGATAAGGTCAAATGATTTATCAATGAAAATACCTATTCTATTTTATTTCCGTCTTTCTATTTTTTATAAATATTATAGCTAGCTTCTGCCAGCGGTTTCACCCTCGTCCCATGGGGACTACTCCGCTCACCCGGTAAAAAGTAGCCTATAGCCTTCCTCGATAATCTAACACTGAAATAATTTTAAAAATCGGACCAGTAGTTCCTGAGATTAGCGCGTTCAACCAAACGAACTCTTCAGCTTTATAATATAATATTAGTATTGATAAACATTCAGCAAAAATTCAAAATTCGGCATACATTAAAAAAAAAAAAATTTTTCTTTGAATATTAAAATAAAACCTCTTATTAGAAAACCCTGTGTTTTACCCATGAGCTTTTTATTTATTTAATGACGAGCTCTGCATACTAAAGAGCCCACAGAGAGTGCAACACTCGTAACTGGTGTGAGCTAACCAGCTACTTGTTCAAACATTTCCACTGAGCACTGGACGCTGCATTTATATTGCGTGCGCTCATATTAAAGTGCACTAACGCAGAAATTATGTTTTTTGGATGACGTCAAGTGAGGAATATTTTTTATGGATTCTAGGAGACATAATAATAATAATATAACCTTTTATTCAGATCAAAACCAAACATTTACACTTAAACTAATAAAACTAAAAAAAAAAAAAACTACGCTAATATTTGTTGCTTGGTAATCTGTCCTAGATCTGTTTGCCAGTCGGCAAAGGCCTCCTCCAACCTTTTCCACTCTGTCCTTTGTTGAGCCACTCGGTTCCACATGACTCCTGCCACTTGCCTTAAATCGTCATCCCATCTCTTCGCCGGTCGCCCTCTCTTTCTTTTGCCGTCTCTGGGGTACCATCGTGTCACTCTTTGACTCCATTTGTCGTGTCCTCTTATCACGTGGCCAGCCCATCTCCATTTAAGTCTTTTGATTTTCAATGTTACATCTGTGGATTTTGTTTTACCTCTGATTATTTGGTTCTTCAATCTGTCAGACCTTCTGACACCGAGCATACTTCTTTCCATAGCGTATTGGCAAGTTGCTATCTTATCCAAGACTTCCTGATTTAGAGTCCATGACTGGCAGCCGTATGTAAGGATGGGTAGTATGCAGGTGTCAAAAAGTTTGCTTTTTATACTTATGTGAAGCTTTTTATCTTTCATGACCTCGCTCAAGCTCCAGTACCTCTTCCACCCATTTGCGATTCTTCTTTCCACTTCTTTTCTCATTGCGTCTTTTGGTGTTATAAGCTGTCCCAGGTACACATACTCGTCAGTATAATCAATTTTGGTGCTTCCTAGTTCAATTATGTCTTTCGTACCATTTGTCATTACTCTAGTTTTCTCAGGATTTAGTGTCAGTCCTACTCTTTTGCTTTCCGTGGCCAGTTCTTGTAGCATCTTAGTTAGATCTGCAGAGTTTTTTGCTAGTAGCACTATATCGTCAGCGAATCTCAAATGCGACAGCCGTGCGCCATCGATATTAATTCCAAGATCTTCAAGAGTAAGTCTTCTGAAGATTGACTCTAGGACTGCCGAGAAGAGTTTTGGAGAGAGAGGATCTCCCTGTCTGACGCCTCTTCCCACTCTAAAAAGATCGCTTTTTCTCTCAAGTTGGATTCTTGCTGTGCTGCAACTGTAGATGTTTTTTATTAACCGGATATATTTGTGCTCTACTCCTTGTTCTAATAGGGCCTCCCATATTTTCTCGTGGTGCAGAGAATCGAATGCTTTGTTGTAATCAATAAATGCGATGTAATATGTTAGCTGGTATTCATTGTATTTCTCGAGGATTTGGCGCACTACATGTATGTGGTCGATTACCGAATATTCTCTGCGAAATCCTGCTTGCTCAATAGGTTGTTTTTCGTCTAGAGTCCTTTCGATCCGCTTTAGAATTATTTTTGCGAAGATCTTGTAAACGTTGGTCATGAGGCTTATAGGGCGATAATTTCCGACATCATATTTATCACCTTTCTTGTACAATAGGATGATACTGGATTCTGTCCATTGCCGGGGAATAGTTTCGGTATCTAAGATATCATTGAACATATCTGTGAGAACTGGTATGAGGATTTCCTTGTTGTATCTTAGTATTTCGTTATTAATTCCATCAGGCCCAGGGGCTTTCTCTTCTTTTTGGGTGTCAATGGCTATCCTGACCTCAGCATGGAGAATGCAAGGAATATTTGAGTGGTCCATCAATTCAATGTCGGCTTGATTGTCATAACTGTTGCTACTATAAAGGTTTTTGTAATTAGATGTGGCTGTTTCTAGTATATCTTTTCTGCGACGATTCCATATTCCTAGATTATCTTTCATTTTTACGACCCAGTTCTTCGTGTTGGTTAATTCTTTTAACGCCTTTTTTGTTCCACCTGTTCTGCGTATATAGTCTTCCATTGTTGACATTCTGCGTTTCTTCCTATCCTTTCTTATGCTTTCTTTGATTTTTTTACAGATGTTGGTTAGTTTCTTTCTTCTGTCTTGTGTATCTCTTGCGCTAAGAAGTTGATTTCTTTCTTCTAATAATTTTACGGTGTTTGTTGATAGGATTTTTCTTTTGGCGTTTTTAGTGTCTGTTACGCGTTTTGTCAGAGTTTTAATGGCATTCTCTATGTAATTGTATTTTTCTTGGATTCCAAGTTTGGAAGTATTATCTTTGAAGTTCATGAATTCTTCTCTCATGGCAGTTGATATTTGTTCCATTTGTTGTAAGGTGATCTTCATATTTTTTGCATTTTGTCTTGGTCTAGGATTACTTGGTTGCTTTGTTGTAAGTTCAGCTCTAACAAGCCTGTGGTTGGTGTTGAAATTAAGTCTTTTAATGACATCTAGGTTGCTGAAGTAACTGTTTCTGTTGGTCATAATGAAATCAATTTCATTTTTTGATTTTCCATCAGGCGAGATCCACGTCCACATTCTTTTCCTATTTTTCTTGTACATAGTATTCAAGATTGTTAAGTTGTTTTCCATCGCAAAGTTAGTTATTTTTTCTCCATTTCTAGATCTTATTTTGTTGCTGTACGAAAATGGTCCTAGTATTGAGCTTTCTCCCGGGCGTCTGGCTCCAATTTGTCCATTGAAGTCGCCCATAACTATAAGGTTTTTGTGGGTATGTTCTTGAATCGATTTGTTTAAGGCGTGGTAGAAATTGTTTATTATTTCTAAATTTGATTGTTCTGTGGGTGAGTAGATTTGAACAATAGACCATGGGTCCTTATATCCTGGTAATTTCACATTCATAATTGCTATGCGCTCTGATATTCCTATAAATTCTTCTATGTACTTTGTTAAATATTCCTTGACGATAAATCCTACTCCGTGGTGCCCTTGCGTCTCACCTATCTGGTACAGTACATAGTCTGGGTAGGACGTAATGGTTTCTCCCAGTCTCCTCACTTCACTCAGGCCTACGATGTCCCATTTTATTTGTTCCAGGGCGTACATTAATTCCGTAAGATTGTCTTCGTTTCTCAGAGTAAGCACATTAAGGGATGCGATGTAAAGAACAGATTTCAGTTTTTTAATGTCTTTTCTCTCATCTCTAGGTGTTGGAGGGTTGTGGTCTCTTTCCCCCACGAGGACCAGTCGGCTTGGGGGAGCATTTGTATTACATTTGTTTTTTGTATTCGTGTCCGGTTTGGGATGTTCGATTTTTAGTTTTTTGCTGTGGTTTTCTCCGATAGTGAGAGTGTTCTTCCTCGAAGGTATTGAAAAGCATCAAGTTTTTGCATTTTGGGCTCGTTTTTAGTATTTCCATTCGGGTTTTGTGGGCTGGGAGTATCTGACCGTTTTCTTTTCTCGTTATCTTTTTTTTCTTTGTTATTCTTCTGTTTGTTTTTTAGATAAATATCTTTAGGCAAATCTTGGGTTATATATGATCCTGGTTTCATTTTCTTCTTGTTTTTCAGTATTTGGATTTTTTTCTGTAAGGTTGTAGTGGCGAGAAGGATGGGCCTAATTTTGTCAGCTTCGTGTTCTTTTTTACCCAGTCGTTGAATTCTATTGATTTCTCCCTCGTTGAGTTGTACATCAATTTCTGATAGCGTAGATATTACCAGTTTGCTCAAGTCCTCTGTCTTTTCGTCTACAGTTTCTGCAACCCCGTGTATTAATACGTTGTTCCTTTTCTCGTGCATTTCGAAGGTTTCAATCCTCTTTTTTAAATTTTCTACTTCGCTTTTCAGTTTTATGTTTTCCTCAATAATGGGATTAATTTTTTCTTCAACCTTTAGCAACACACTTGCAGTTATCGTTTCTGATATAGTCTTTGTCTGAATGTTTAGTTGTTCGGTCACTTTTTCTAAAAGCAATGACATCTCTGGTGGCAGTTCTGAAGTCATCTTACATGCACTAATCTTATAGTTGTGTGGTTTTAAATAAATTTCTGAACGCAACGTTTTATTTTTATGTTGGTAGCAATGACACTTCGGTGACGTTGACTTTGTTAACGTTGACGTTTGTTGGCTTGTCACTTTTGTTATGACAACTAACCTCAATCTTCCGCGCCGCACCAAATGTCAAAGCGAATCTTGCGTGAATTTTAAGCTCTGCTGATATGTATTGTTGGTTTTCAGCTGTGATTCGATGCACTTTCACGTGTAGAACTTTATAAAAGCACTCGGGTGAGTAGTTATGCGAGATTGACACAATTTTTCGATTGAAACTGAGGAGCGTTTTGACAAGCGTATGACGTATGCGAACACCGGAACCGGAATTTCTAGGAGACATAAATGCGTAGTAACTAATGCTGTTGCCTGCGGTTCTGCTCGCGTCAAGAATTTTCTTCTTAGCCTTATACTTGAATAGCTTTAGGTTATTTCAAATCGGACCGTTCCGACCGTTCTTGAGATATGCGCGCTTTCACCAAAGAAAACTTATATTATTATAGCTTATAATATTAATTTAGATATTTTTGTTGCGGACTAAAATACTATATTTATATTATTAATTTATCATGAACAATTTACATTAACGACCTTCAAAGATGAAGAAATGTCCTACAATATATCACGACAGCCGAAATACTGTAAATTTGAAGTTTTTTACTTATGCCACTTTAGTGAAAGGCTGGCGTTTGTGAGGTAACGCTGTAATGTGGCTGACGTTCACAGCAAACAGTTGAACGACGTGTTCCAATATGGCCGCTTTGAGGTTCGCTCACTGTTTTATATACATATAAACCTTTGTATGCTTGTATGTTCATGTACGACGTACGTAATTACATGTAAAGTGGGCAAATCTATCTGTCTGTTTGCTCGAATGCGCTAATCTCAGGAACTTCTGGTCGGATTAGAAAAAAAATTTCAATGATAGACAGCCCATTTATTGAGGCAGGCTATAGGGTATTTTTCTTATCCGAGTGCGCGGAATAGTTACAGGTGAAACCTCTGGCAGAGGCTAGTGTTTAATATTGGTTAAAAATCACTTAAAAGTAATTATATTGATAGGTACTACTGGTAACCTCGTGAAAAAGCTTTCAGCACTTAAAATGGCTGTAAAATTGTATGAAAAATACTTTGCTAGGCATATATGTATGAAAGTAGAACTATGGCTCTTTGCCAAATTGGATCATGCATCAACAACCAATTTGTCGATGAAGCTTTTTAAAACCAATTTAAGTTTATTTTGTACTCTAGCTTTTAGTGGCAATTTGGTCAGCATTGCATTGAGAGTTATCAAGTGTTCATTTCAGTTCTTTGGTATTCCACCTTTTATAACCAACTATGAAGGGTTCTTCGTTAGCAAGATCCGTCACGTTGTGGTACCTTCTAGGTAGAATTCTTCTTCTAGAATGAAGAAGTATTCGATTATTTAACTTGATTCCGTCTTTTCAGTTCATTTATAGAGATTTTTCATAGAGGCAGACTTATGTTATTATTTTTTGTTTTTTGGCTTTATTGGCTTAAAGTTTCGAAACTACTGAAAAAAAATTGTTGTCTTCACTGTTGGGAAACTACACTATTCCTGTTACATAGGCTATATTTTATCCGGGTACCGGAAGAAGTTCCTTTGGGACGCGGGTGATACAACGGGTAAACCACTAGTCTAAAACTAGTCTAAAACATTCTTATTTTGCCCATCTCTTCAGTGACAACCATCAGAATAGCATAACTTAATACCTCAATATTGTTCACAGGAGCCTTCCTAATCCCGTTCCTCATCATGTTGGTGCTGGAAGGCATCCCCCTCTTCCTGATCGAGATGGCCATAGGCCAGAAGATGCGTCTCGGCTCCCTCGGCGTGTGGAACACCATACACCCATGGCTGGGTGGCATCGGCATCTCCAGTTGTATGGTGACGCTCTTCGTGGCACTCTACTACAATGTCATCATTACTTGGGTGTTCTTCTATCTGTTTAATAGCATTCGGGTAAGTTGCATCGAGAATAGGTGTCAATTGAGATTTAAGTTTAACTGCCTTGTTGGTGCACGAGCCTCGGGTTCGATTCCCGGGTCAGGCCGAAATCGCTTTGGTTTTAGAAATTTTCACAAAGCAGCCTGGAATTTGGAAGTTGGGGTTATTACACCCCCGTTACTGGGAGGGCACGTAAAGCCGGCGTCCTCGAATGCTAACCAATAGCAGTCGTAGTTATAATTATACATCAGAGGCCGTCAGGCGGATTTGAGAAAACTGACACTAGGGCTTGTTTGGTGATTAAACCTGCAACTCACTCGATAAAAAGAAAAAGTTAAAATCTGTCTTTAAATTAAAGTCTGTCTAAAAAAACTACTGTTTTTCAAATTGTTTTTATTCTGAATTAATAAATTATTGGAACCCTTTTGTTGTTCAAGAGGAAAGTTAAAAATCTGGAATTAATTAATGAAATCTGAAAGTATATGAAAAAATTTCAACACCCACTCGTACTCGTAATATTAATTCAAAGCCTACTGTTTCATATTTTAGTATGTGTGGCTGGACTAGTTTACAGGCTACTTCTGCCTTAAAATTCTCCAAAAGCGAAATACTCCCAGAATTTTCTAGAACCATCTAACCTTCACAGCTCTCAGCGGACTCCCTACCCTGGGCGCACTGCCCCGTCGACAACGGCACCCGCGAAGCCGAGTGCAACAAGGCTTCCTCCACCGTCTACTTCTGGTACCGAGAGGCACTGGACGCGTCTCCCAGCATCGAGGAGCCAGGAGTACCGCGCTGGTGGATCGTGCTGTATCTCCTGTTAGCTTGGATCATCGTCTTCTTTATCGTTATGAAGGGGATTCAGAGTAGTGGCAAGGTTAGTAGATCTTCAATTGTTTTGGGTCTGCCAACACAGCGAAGTGAAGAAGTTTTTGAACTGCCGAATTTCTATATTCAAAGTTCTCGTCGAAACCCACTCTGTCGTGTCTTTGAGCGAAAAAAAATATTGGTTGTTGAAAACCTTGTCCACTCCGTTTTGGTGGTAATCGGTTCTTAAGCTGGTATGAGCATCCACGAAGCAGAGTGCAACAAGGCTCCCTTCATCATCTCTACTTCTGAAACCGAGAGGCACTGGACTCCCAGGATCGAGAAGCCGGGAGTACCGCTGGATCGTGCTATACCTGCTGACCTGCTGCTAACTTGGATCATCATCTTCTTGATCGTTATGAAGGGGATCCATAGTAGTAGCAAGGTTAGTACGTAGATCTTCATTTGTTTTGGGCCCGGCCTCCAGCGAAAGAAGTTTTTAAATCATCATATCATCCTTCATTATCATAACCATATCATCATCAGTTTGTTATGGAAACATTTCGACCAGAGGTGTGTTAGGAGAGTAGTAAGCTTGCAGTAGGGTACTGCCTTAAAAATAGTGTATATTGTAGATGATGTATAATGTCTATTGTAGTTTAATTTCAAGCCATTAACATATAAGGTAACCTTTATCTGCGAGCATCTTAAGTTTCTATTGCGAAATTATTTAGCAGGATATTCACAAGTGTCATCGAAAAAAACTATTTTTCTTACAGCTAATAAAGCATGAAAGGAGAATCGTTATTATATACAACTTTGTTTGACAGCTTTCTAGTTATTTATAACCACAAACATTGTAAAACATACACGGAACATTTTTGTATACACTTTGTATTGTAAGAAAATTACCTTACGCTTTGATGCTTCTGTATAATTAACTTGAAAAGCCAAATTAACCAAAGCCCTTTCTTCTTCATAATTATTTCTTCATAATATCTTCGTAATTATTTCTTCGTAATTATTTCTTCGTAATTTCTTCTTCATAATTGCTATTGTTTCAGGTGGTATACTTCACGTCGTTGTTCCCATACGTGGTGCTGACCATCTTCTTCATACGCGGAGTGACACTGCCAGGGTCTACTGATGGCATCATTCATATGTATAAGCCTAAGGTCAGTATGACAATGATAATAGATTGATGTAGATATGGCATTAGCAGATTTCTCATTCAGATTCAGATCCTGGTAATACCTAAGTATTTTTTGATGTCCTTATTTTCATAGAAAAAAAACAAAAGGGGTAATATAGCTGTTTTCAGCGAATTTTGCGCTCGTTTTTTCCGACAACGCTCGGTTCGCACGGGTCGCGCCTATTCCTAACTTATCTATCCATTGATTTGATACATAGGTTATAGAAATCCACAGTATAACCGCAGAAACACATACCGACAGTTCTTTGCCGCTCGGAATGTGTCGACATTCAAAAAGTAGCCTACAGATTTCTTCGATAAACGGGCTATCTAACAATTCTTCAGCTTTTAGGTAGACCTTTTCCATTGGTTTAATGTGAAGTAACGAACCACAAAATAAAATAAACAAACAGACAACACAAGAAAGCCTGATTTTCTTCGTACAAAGATTCTTTAAAAGTACTACAGTATTTCAACAAATACAATTACCGACCCACAAGCTACACCACATGAAACCTTTTCCTTTGTCTCGCTGAAAGCCTAAAAATACTCTTTTTAATGTTTCGTTATGCAAAAGATACGAATTCATGTTTGTTTTATGAAACTTGGAACATGTGACCTTGTTGAAATTGTGAGCGGTGTATTGTAATATAGTTTTTGGGTGTAGCATAGGTACCTAATAGAATATTCTATATCTATTGTAATGGGCGTTGAACTAGGGTTTATTCAGTTCGTTAGCCTGTACTAATCTATACTATTATCTATCTATACCAATATTATAAAGCTGAAGACTTTGTTTATTTGAACGCACTAATCTCAGGATCTACTGGTCCGATTTGAAAATTCTTTCAGTGTTAGATAGCCCATTTATTGAGGAAGGCTATAGGCTATTTTTTATACGGGTGTGTTGAGTAGTTCCCACGGGACGCGGGTGAAACCGCAGGCAGAAGCTAGTAATATTATAAGAGCTGAAGAATTTGTTTGTTTCTTAGTTTATTTTCCTAAACGCGCCAATTTCAAGAGCTACTGATCTGATTTGAAAAGTCTTTCAGTGTAAGATAGCCTCATTTAATGAGGAAGTCTACTTTTGATCATAGTGGAACGGTTGATAATAAAATTAATAAAGAAATATTTTACTCAAAATACAAATAAAACGGAATGAAATAACTTGTACTAAAAACGAATTAACAAATAATTTACATAAAATACAAGTAAAACCGAGTAAAACAACTTTAACTTTAAAATATCGACCGCAATTCAATACTTTTGAAGCGGTGCGGTCGACTAATCATTATTTGTCTGAATAACTAATAATATGGAACTGAAAGGTCTATTTTAGTCACAATGAAGGGCAAAGACCTCTTTACAAAAGGGCTATGACAGTATTGACTGAAACTTTATTCTGGAAAAGTGATTATTTTCATGTTAATCATCATTTGAAAAATATGTATTTGATAGTAAGTTTGTATTAGTATATATGTACAGAAAAAATTATTTTTATTAATCTATGCTAATATTATAAAGCTGAAGAGTTTGCTTGTTTGAACGCACTAATCTCAGGAACTACTGGTCGGATTTGAAAAATCTTTCAGTGTTAGATAGCCCGTTTATCGAGAAAGACTATAGCTTTCCTCGATAAATGGGATGGATAAATTTACCACTACCTTCTGCCAGCGGTTTCACCCGTCCCGTGGGAACTACTCCGCGTACCCGGATAAAAAGTAGCCTTCCTCAACAAATGGGCTATCCAACACTGAAAGAATTTCTCAAATCGAACCAGTAGTTCCTTAGATTAGCTCGTTGAAACAAACTCTTCAGCTTTATATTATATCTATAGCAGTATAGATTTCTGCTGATAAATTAATGTCCATAAACCCTAGCTCGTTACAATAAAGTCTTGTACATAACCGTATCTTTCCGTCGTCATGGAATATTTACGTATTAACGGTGGCGACGCATTAAGCCATTGTTCATTCACATAGCTAATGAGCTTCGAGATCGTTTTATGCTAAATGTTATCATCACAACGTGAGACGCACTGATTTATTATTCGCAGTAACAATGAAAAATTTATAAAAAATAAAATCAAAAAACATTTATTCAAAGTAGGCTCAAAAATAGCTCATAATATAACTACTAGCTCTAATAACACTTTTCGAATGTCAAAATTACTCGAGACAGCCCGTGTAAAGCCCACCCTTCACCATCAAGGAAACATTCTCTTATAAGTATACTAGCTTCTGCCAGCGGCTTCGCCCGCTTCCCGGGGGAACCATTTCCCGTATACGGATAAAAAGAAGCCTATATGTTATTCTGATATATAAGCCATATGTCTGCTGCCAAGTTTCATCAAAATCCGTCCAGTGGTTCCTGAGATTAGCGTGTGCAAACAGACAAACTTTCAAACATACAAACATAGGTAAAAACCAACAATTTTTTTTTCGAATTATTACTCTTTTTTCATTTCTTAATAACCCTACATTTTTTGTTTTGTAAAAATATTTAATGTACAGACACGATTTTATTATATTTTATGTATAGATTACGTTTAAAAGAAAAACAAAACGATTTTTCAAATAAAAACAAAAGACACGTCAATGACGTCACGCACGAAATGAAAGAGACAGATAGATTAGTAAGAAAGAGATGAATCGAACTTTTTAATTTTTAAACCAAAACAAAAGACATGCCAATGACGTCACGTACGAAATGAAAGAGACAGATATATTAATAAGAAAGAGATAAACCAAACTATTCGAAATTTTAAACCAAAACAAAAGACATGCCAATGACGTCACGCAAGAAATGAAAGAGATAGATATATTAATAAGAAAGAGATAAACCGAACTATTCGAAATTTTAAACAAAAACAAAAGACACACCAATGACGTCACGCACGAAATAAAAGGGGCAGCATCATTTGATAACTCATAAATATGACAGAGATAGATATAATTTTGATGCATCTGTCTGAAGTAAAATAAGCCCAGATTTTTTTGTAGGTGATACAAAATGTATTCTAATTTTAAGTATATAAGGTTGATATTGCACTAAAAATTCAGCAAAGGCAGCACAAGTTTGGATAGTCTGAACCAAGTCTGAACTAATGTTGCCTCTGGTATGGTTATGTTTTAGAATTTAGACATAGAGGTATATACTAGAGAAGCAATGGCCGCGTCGTAGCCAGACAGCTCTATCTATGTCTTAAGACATAGTTTTGTGTCATGTCAAATCAGTCATCTATCGGACGCCAACTGATTGACAGGGGGGAAAAAATGGCCGAATTCGTAGTAAAATACTGCGCTTAAAAATCACTTATCTATACAAAATTAAACGGAATTATTTTTCCTGCGTGAGCTTGTTGTTTAAATTGACTTAAAAATACTTTTAAATATATAAAATGTAAGATTTTTATACCGGGTTCAGTGTTACCACTAAGAAGGGTCGTTTGAGTTTCCCACATTTGTGGGAGATGATGATTATTTATTGAATAAGTGATTTTAAATATTTTTGTAACAATAATCACACTATAGGATGAAGATGCAGCTTGCCGTATTAAATGAGTGGAACTAATAGAACTTCCGTTTAGAAATATAT
>NWSH02000150.1:2304720-2329332 GCA_002382865.2 Heliothis virescens
AATTTGAAATTTATTGAACATATATTATTGTTATGTTTATATTTAATTATTTATATCTAACACATGCATTTCGTCCTTCTAAAACACCCAACCATTTTTGTTGGTCCTTCGGTCCTAACAACACGTTTCCTTCCAGATTCACCAACGACATATACGAGATGACGGGCTACCGGCCCGGCATGTACTGGCAGGTGACCTGGCGGTACGTGGGACCCTTCATCGTGACCTGCATCCTGCTGTCCTCTCTGGTCTTCATGCTCATCAACCCCCCCACATATGGCGCTTGGAATGCTGATGAGGTAAGTTATTTGTAGTTAACAATTAGTCGAAGTTAATACTTTTATTGAACCGACATAAATGGTTACCTACTGTCTCCATTTTGTGTGAAAATGCAAACTATGACTTCTAGATTTTTACATCAAGCTGTGTTTTGCTATAAAAATTATCTTTTTTTTTAGATCATAACATTATTTTTTAGATGCTTTCTTTNCTACTGTCTCCATTTTGTGTGAAAATGCAAACTATGACTTCTAGATTTTTACATCAAGCTGTGTTTTGCTATAAAAATTATCTTTTTTTTTAGATCATAACATTATTTTTTAGATGCTTTCTTTTTCCTGCCCTGTTCCCAACTTCATTTGGGGTCGGCGCAATATGTTTTCTGCTTCCATTTCTCCCTGTCACTCGTCATACTGACATTCGCTCCTTTCTTACTCATGTCATCTTTCACACTATCACATCTTTTCTTTGGTCTTCCCCTCCCCTCCCTCTACATCCGTCTACATTCATATTTTTTATAATAATGAAGTATTTATTTTTGATCTAATTAATTACCCAACTGTGTATTGTATGTTCATTGCATCTGTTCATTCATGTTACGAGAAAAAAACGTAGCCACATCTAAATTAACAATATCCTTCTTTTTTTGGACCGTAAAGCAAATCAACGCTTTAACAAATATTTATTAAAACACTGTTGCAACGTTAAAATTGTTATTCAAAAGATAGAATAAAAAGCGGATTTTAAAAACAAAAAAATACCATTTCAGTCTCAATAAATGTATATTAGGTAAGTAAGTAATACTAAAATACACTTAGAAAATATACTAATTACTTATAAAATATACTATAATAAATACACTTTTTCATTTGTTCATCTTCTAACTCCTCTTATCGTACTTCAGCATGAAGAGTTCCCAGAAAGCTATTCGATGTCTGTAGGCATGTTCCTTCATAGACATTGTCACGTCAATGTCTAAGTAAGGCCTGGCTTTGCCGTTGACAGGGTTCCACGTCACCGGGAGGAGTTCTGTCTTTTGAGGGGTGGGGTTCCTGAAAATAAATCAAAAGTTTTGTTATATACTAGGTTCTGTCAGCAGTAGTATTCACGTATCTGGATAAAAAGTAGACTTCCTCGGATAAAACTAACAATTTAATAATTTATCAAATCGGAGCAGTACTTCCTGGGGTCAACACAACACAAACAAACAGTTAGTTTATTTGTTATAACTTTCTTCAATTCTATGATATTAATATAGATGGAAAAATCTGACAGGTTTTCATGGTTTATATTGCAAGCTAGTGGTTTAATAACATGAGCTTTCAGACTCTGGGTTGCTTTGTAAAATTTTCTGAAACCCACAAAGCGGCCCGACCTATACCTGAATCTGTGCACGGCAGTCGCAGTTTCGCTTGACGAACAATTGCGACCAACGGCGCATGTTAATGCTACGTAATTAAGTGGTTTCAAAAACTTACCCAAGTTTAACAAAGTTAGCCCACATCGTCGTCATCCTGTCCCTCATCATCCTCTGCTCATCAGAAGTCAGCTTCCAGGTAGTTTCGAACAAATACTTGAGTTCTTCCGTATGCGTAGCTCCGGCCCCTGTCACATTCTTATACTGGCTGCCTCCAATATACGAGAACATATACTTGTACACCTTCCCCCCTTGCTCGATATACTTAGAAACCGATTTCTCAACGGCATAGTTCAATTTGAAGTCAGAAGAATAATCAGTCAACTCCAACATAGACTCAGGACCTATATTCTTGCTGCCCATGTAAAATCTTCGTGTTATGTTACTCAAAGTTTCCATTTCGCATGTCTTTAGAACAAAATTGATCTGCAAGTTCCTGTAGAAAATATCCCCCAAACTGTCGTAAAACTGTTGAGGCTTATTCGCGAATGTGCCAAAATCTTCTTTGCTGTTGTAACCAATCATGATCGGTATGTTTTCTATCCTGTCCGGATTGTGTAAGTGGTTCAGACATTTTGTCACGAAGTTCTGAATCCCTTTGAAGCGGATTTCCTTACAAGCTGTCAATCTCATGCTTAAATTTCTAGCAGCTGCCATCACGACTAAAGGATTCTCTTTGGCAAGGAGTTCCAAAGCTTCTTGGGTACTCATTACTCTATATCCCAGATGCAAAGCAATTTTTATAGCTGCATCATGTTCGCGATTCCCATAAAATCCAGGAGTGTATATAGATCCACTTTGGATAATTGCTTTATCAAACAGCGTCTCGTATTTCGAATACAGATGCAAATCTACGCCACCTCCTCCATAGCTTTGGCCAGAAATGGTCACTTTATAAGGATCTCCGCCAAAAGCCTCTATATTTTTCCTTATCCATCTCAACGCGGCTATCTGGTCTTTAAGCCCTTGGTTGCCAGGTACAGTTTCATCGTTCAAGCACAAGAAGCCGTAAGGGCCAAGTCTGTAGTTCACTGTGATGACAATGATGTCGTGTTTGACCAAATGTTGGCCACCATATTCACTGGCGCTGCCGAACATGAAGCCACCTCCGTAGAAATAGACCAATATTGGCACTGTGTTGTTCTCGTTGGCTGTATGTGGCACATACATGTTCATACGCAAACATTGGAGGACTCCGCCAACCCTGGTGATTACTTGAGGACATATGACGGAGCCGTCGTTTGCCATGAATGGTGTTTGGAAGTCTGGGTAGACTAGATTGTTCTGGAATTAAAAGGAAGGTCGTATTAAGTGCGTGCAACTGGATCATCTGGGGCTACTATATATTTTTCAGATGTAAAGAAATATCTGAAGTAAATATAAAAACTGACCATGAACTCAAACATGATGTAAATAAGATGACATTTGAACAGGAAAACACGTTTTAGCAGATCGAGTTGGTATTATGTATAAAGAGACTACCCCATTTTGAAATTCAAACATTCACAGCGTTGTTTTTTTAATACCTTTTCCACAATACCCCACTGAAAATAATTCGTTGGATATTTTTTTACATTTTTGTTACTTTCATTTACCCTTTGTCATACTTAGCTACTAATAAAAATCTAAAGACCCAAAATATGCAAAAAATGCATAAAGCCGTTTAATTTTCTATTGTCTTAAAATTACGAGAGATAAAGCGTTCCAAAAAAAATATAGACTCGATGCATAACCTTCCTTCTAAGTCGGGTAACAAATATAAAACAAAAGCAACTCACCCCAAAGGGATTAACCTCATTAACCAAAGCATAAGGTACTCCAAGGAAGGTATTATATCCGTCCTGCTTAAAGCCCACTATAGGACCTTTATTAGTCATCACGGTCACATTCTCTTGACCTCTAACGAGCACACAAACTAACAATGATATTAAAATATTAAACATTTTGCATTGAAGTGTTGATGAATATTAAAGTGAAGAGTGCAAGCATGTCCTATATATAGGACGAGCGGTAAAGTACCGTGGATTGGGGTTCCGTTAGCACGGTTGGTAATCTTGGGAGTCCCCGGTAACTGGATGATTAATATGCAGGTGTAATTTGCATAGAATTTGTTGAATGTATTGGTGATAAACGACTTCGCAAATGCATCGGGAGTATCAATTCCCGCAACTGGATATCCTTTGTCAGGTTGTAGACTATTGTTGGATTTTTCATTTAAGTTCGTTCAGTAATTCTGGCGTGAAAGCCCGATATACAGAAATAGTACTCTATAATCAAAGAATTGTATGTCATTTATTAATTAGATCCTTAAAACTGGTAAAAAGCTATATTTAGTTGTCTCTTAAGCTGCTATACATATTTCATGTAATATGATAAGAAAACACTAAATAAAGATTATTACCCCTAGGTAATAAAGATTATCTGCAAAACCTACGGAACCAACGCTACCTTAATTTATGCAAATGTATTACAACAAATGTCTGAATCATGTTGTGTAACGATAATAATGTTTTATTTAGACAAATTGTGGCGTGTGCCGTGCGTGTCACAGTTTGTAAGCAAAGCCGGGTCTTACAACTTGTGTTCTTCAAAGACAATGACCAACTATTAAAAATATTATTTGTTTAATTTTTGTTAAGCAATTTAGGCTTCAAATGAGAGAGCCTAATCTTACTAATATTATATCATAGTTTGTGCGTTTGTGTGTTGCTTTGCGCTTTAACGGCTGACGGGGTTTTGATGAAACTTGATAGTAAGTCACGTTTTTAACATCTTTAAATCTTTGCTATCCTGTCTGTCATTTGGACATCTTTGGAAGTTGTTACACGTAGTCAGAAGCTAGAAAGTCTGATGACCAGTCTTACAAAGGGGTAATGGGTAAGCTAGGTTTACTAGCTCGAAGAGGTCAGATAAGTAGAAGTCATTCTAAGTAGAACCCTTGTAGTAGAACTCAGTTGCATCGGATTAGCCTGGAAGCCGACCAAAATATAATAGGAAAATTGCTGGTGATGAGAGAGATGATGAGATTAACAACAAAAAAAAAACAATAATTGTAAATCAATTGTTATCAATTTTTATTCTTATTTTTCTTCTTACGCTCACTCAGAAGCACGTGCTTCTTTCCATACATATGCCAGAATAGTTCCCAGAAGGCCAGTCTATGTTTGAAGGTAAAATCTTTCATCTGCATGTTCGTGTCGATGTTCAGGTAAGGCCTGGCAGATCCTGAGACGGGGGTCCAGGTCACTGGGAGGAGTTCTGTCACTGTAGGAATCGGGTTTCTGGAAATATAAAGATGATAGGTTAATTTTAGTGTCGTCAAAAAGTCGTGGTGGCCTAGTGGGAAAAAGTCGTGGTGGCCTAGTGGGTAAAGCACCAACCTCTCAAGTATGAGTGTGTGGGTTCGATTCCAGGTCAGGCAAGTACCAATGCAACTTTACTAAGTTTGTATGTACATTCTAAGTATATCTTAGACACCAATGGCTGATAAAAGGTGAAGGAAAACATCTTGAGGAAACCTGGACTATAAAGTCTGAAATCACCAACCCGCAGTGAGCAAGCGTGGTGATTAATGCTCAATCCTTCTCCATGTGAGAGGAGACCTGTGCCCAGCAGTGGGACGATAAAAAGGCTATTAAAAAAAATTGTGATGGGATAATTGTATTACTAAGAAATAATATGGTGTGAGAGAAATCCTTTTTGAAGTATACTTTTTGGCGATCTGCAAGATTGCTCAATTTTTATTTCTATAACTATACATTAGAACTAACTAATAAACTTTCATTGATTGTTCTAATATAGTGTGCACTATATCATTCATCTCCATACTGACCTATCAGCTCGATGAAGCTATCGACCACCATAACCAAATCTGAGGTATCCAAAATCGCTATAATCTAAGTTTACAAAAAGAAAGAATAATTCCAACTTACCCAAACTTAACGAAATTGGCCCACATGGTGGTCATCCTATCTCTTATCAACACCTGTTCGGGTGTACTCGGCGGGTTCGCCCAAACCCAATTGAAGAGATACTTCAGCTCCTCAGTATGCGAGGCTCCTGCACCCGTCACATTCTTGTACTCACTTCCCCCTATATACGAGAACACGTACTTATACACAGCCTTCGCTTTCTGTGCCATGTATCTATTCACTGACCATTCAGCTCCATAGTTGATGGCAAAGTCTGATAGGAAGTTGCTCAATTCCAATTGTGAGTCAGGACCAATCTTCTTCCCTCCTAAATAGAAATGCTGGATAATGTTGCTCAGTCTCTCTAGCTCATTCTTCGGTAAAGCAAACGTTTTCGAAAGCTGTGGGAGAAAAGGATTGCCCAATTTATCGTAGACTGACTGTGGTTTGTTCACGAATTCGTATAACATCTCTTGGCTGGTATACCCGATCATAATAGACGTTCTGTTTATTCTTTCAGGTTTGTTTAAGTGGAAAGGGTCGTCTGTAACGAAGTTTGGAATGCCTTTGAACTTCTTCTCCTTACAAAGCGTCAGTATCATGCTCAAGTTTCTGGTTGCTGCGTTCACATCAGCAGGTTTCGCTTTAGCGAGAACTTTAAGCGCATTGGGCGTTGTAGTAACGTTATGACCCAAGTATTTGGCAAGTTTGATAGCAGCATCGTAGTCTGGCTTGATGAAGATTCCTTCAGTTACAAATATGGAGCCACTCTGAACTATTGCTTTTTGGAATAACGTTTCGTATTTGGAGTATAGATGCAAGTCTACTGCTCCACCGCCATAGCTTTCACCAGCAATAGTGACTTTGGTAGGATCACCACTAAAATTTGCTATGTGTCTTTTGATCCACCTTAGAGCTTCGATCTGGTCTTTCATACCCTGATTGCCAGTGACATTCCGATCGTTCAAACACAAGAAGCCATAAGCTCCTTGTCTGTAGTTCACTGTGACAACGATGATGTCTTGTTTGACCAAATATTGGCCGCCATACTCGCCAGCGCTGCCGAAAGCAAATCCTCCGCCGTGGAACCAGACCAATATTGGCAATAGGTTCTTGGGGCTGGCCGTGTGTGGCACATATAGGTTGAGTCGGAGACACTGCAGGACCCCATTATCATTGAAGTACACTTGTGGGCAGATCACTGAAGAATCGTTGGCTATGTATGGAGTGTTGAACTTGGGATAGTCTAAGGTGCGCTGGAAGAAAATTTAAATTGGTTTATTAATAGAGTTGTCTTATTAGGTATAGAGACTAAGAATGCTGAATAACGGATAGTACAGAGACGTAAGGCTACCAACGCCGTGGTTATAGATAGTATTACTTCTCGTAAAATTCAATAGTTATACGCCACTATATTCTTAACGGTTACTTCCACACCTCCATACCTAAAATTCCTTTCTGAGCAGTGACTGGCGAAATTTGCGTGACGACAAAAAGTTTGGTGATAGTTATACTTCCTATGTCATTTTTAATGTATCTAGAATAGCTATTTCTGTTTTCAACAAGTAGTACCTGAGTAGGTAAGTTCTTATCGCGAAAGACATAGAAATACTTTCCTCACTTATTATCTGTTCCTTATCAATCAATGCAGGTCATTGTGCAATTGTGCATACCTTTATGTATGGGTATATACATTTATGTAGGTATATATTTACCATAAGGAGGATAAGGATTAAATTATGACTATTTCAGCAAATTAATACTGTGGAACTTTCAGTGTGTATTGTGTATTGTGTGTAAATATGTGGTAAAAAAGACCGTTTATGAGTGACTAACTTCTGCCAGCGGTTTCACCCGCTTTCCCGTGGGAACTTCTGCGCGCACCCGTATAAAAAGTAGCCTATAGCCTTCCTCGATAAATGGGCTATCTAACACTGAAAGAATTTTTCAAAACGAACCATTAGTTCCTGAAATTAGCGCGTTCAAACAAACAAACTCTTCAGCTTTATAATATTAGTATAGATTCGAAAATTTTATTTTACTTAAATTAAATATGCAGCTCTTGTACGTTAGGTTTCTAAACTTGTTCTTTACAAAATATTAACGGTTTATTTGACCTAAAAACAAATTCATTGTTACCTCTACAAATAATATATGTTTTTTATACTTTTATCTGTTGTGTATAAAATAGAGTTCATTATTACTTATACTTTTAGTTTGTAAAAACTTAAAGTTAAATATTTACTTAGGTGAGACAGATTTTCACCTTCACCACCAAGTGTCCTACAAACAATATTTTTTACATCCCTACTAATATTATAAATGCGAAAGTAACTCTGTCTGTCTGTTACGCTTTCACGCCTAAACCAGTGAACCGATTTTGATGAAATTTGGTACAAAGATAGAATAGACCCTGAGGAACAACATATACTTTTTATCCGAGTACGGGAAATAGTTCCCTCGGGATGCGAGCGAAGCCGCTGGCAGAAGCTAGTAATGCATAAATCTGGGAGCGATGACACTTGAAGGCTTATTTAAACAAACCTAAATACAATCTTAACCTAAATAATAACACTCAAAAATACTCACACCAAAAGGATTTTCCTCGTTGACTTTAGCGTACGGTATTCCAAAAAATGTGTTGTACCCATCTTTAATAGTTCCCTGTATTGCACCTTTATTTGTCAGCACAGTAACCGTATCTTCAGAACAAACTAGGCTTATAAAACTAAATAAAATAAGAAACTTCACCATTGTGGTTGAAACATAAACAACGACTGCAGGTAAATAAATAAATCGCGTCTTATATAAATAGAATTTGTGCTCGTTTAAATAGGGTTCCTTAAGAGTCTATTAGAATCTGGGGTTTCCCAGATCGTGCGTGGGTGAGTGACTAATAAAAAAGGAGATTTTCCAGTTATTGTTAGTATTGTAGGTAGGTTTTCCAGGACATAATTCTATTAGATTCGTAAGGGATTGGATTAGCTTTGAATACTTTATTACTGTTACAGTGAAATATGTGGGTTCATGTCTGAGTAATAATCTAGTTAAAATAACTATGACAATTACTTTGATTTACCCATTAAAAAAGTTTCAGGCCAAAATCCTCACTCATTTTGTTAATAAATGCAAAAATATGTTTGTCTGTCTCAAACCAAAACCACTGAATCGATTTGAATGAAATTTAGTCTACAAATAGGCTAAAGTCTAAGAAAGGATATATGCGCTGACTTTTTAACCGAGTACGGGCAGTAATTCCCTCGGGATTTGACTGGAATCGCGGAAATACCAACTATTTATGGTCTAGCTACTTGCAATGGTACTATTTTAGTTTCCACGTTATAAAGGATTCATTTTCCTGAGCGGTTTACGATAATTAGTGACGGAACCATTAGCCTATTATTGCACAGTTTTCCTCATCGAGAATTCTCCTTTGAGTCATAATTCTCGAAACCAGCTGTCGACAGACAATACTAGACGCGCGTTTTGTTCGCAAAAATTGCGCACCTATTATTTAGATAATGTAAATGCGTATTATGCATTTTTGTCTTATTTGTAAACAAACTACGTTTGATATTATGAAGAATAAGGCATTCAAATGTGAGTCTTATTTCCACAGTCGTGTTTTTTCATTCAGCCTCTCATTTTAAGTCTTATAGTTTAGAAACAGATGTACCAGTAATGAAGCTAAGCTCTTTTTGCCAAAATGATGATGTAAGCACCATCGAAGCCGGAGGGTTGTCACTTGGTAGTACTACGTATTAGGCTACTACAGACTAATTACGTAAAAAAAAAAACCGGCCAAGTGCGAGTTGGACTCGCGCGCGAAGGGTTCCGTACCAAGCTGTAGTTCCACGCTTGAGTAACAGATGGCGTTGTATTCAAATTGCACTGTCTTTATAATTTATTGTATGGGGACCCCCCTTAATATATAACTTTTTTTAATTTTTAGTATTTGTTGTTATAGCGGCAACGAAAATACATCATTTGTGAAAATTTCAGCTTTCTAGCTATCACGGTTAATGAGATACAGCGTGGAGACAGACAGACAGACAGACAGACAACGAAGTCTTAGTAATAGGGTTCCGTTTTTACCCTTTGGGTACGGAACCCTAAAAATGAGCCCTATTAAGAAAACTCAGTTTCTGGCATTCCGCATTAGCATTGACTGCAACTCAACAAGTTACCATAATCTTTCAATTTCTTCAATAGATTTTCAACCCTATCACAATAGTGTAAGATTAATTTTCAATTGGTAAAATTGACAGATTCGGTTAGCGTGACCTGCTGTCGTCTGTACCTACCTATAAAGAAATTATCGCTTCTAGTTATGGTTTGTCTGCAATACCCTTAATATTCATGACGTATTACAAGCGCAATATCATAGTATGTACCTTTGGGGCACTACTACGCACTTGGTGTTTATTCATTGTTCGTTTGTTCCATAGAATATTTCCAATATTGGAATGTGGATCAAAATGTGACAGCCATTTGAAAACAAATTCTTTTCGATAAACATACAATCTATACTTATAATAAATCTGTAGAGAAGTCAATTCTGTACATGAAATATATTTCCAAAATAACTATCAGGGGGTGATTAAGGATCGATACTGATGCCAAAAATGCAATCAGTAGAATTGTTGTCTGTCTGTCTGTCTGTATAACCGTTATAGAAACAAAAACTACTGGACGGATTTTAACGAAACTTGGTATAATTATTACTCATACTCCTGAGCAGGTTATAGGATACTTTTCATCACGCTACAATCAATAGGAGCCGAGCAGTGAAGGGAAATGTTGAGAAAACGAGAGAAATTTTGACGACCCGTTGTCGCTGGCATAAGCAACATGATCCGCGAACGAAGTCGCTGGCAGAAGCTAGTAATAAATAATAATAGGTTTACATAAGTGACCCCGATGTATGTGTTATTAAATAAACGATAAATATATTATGCGTTTTCTATTTCATATCTTTCGAAATGTAAACAATAATAAAATAAATACACATAAAATATCTTTCCAATAGAAATTATTGATTTCAAATGTTATTGAGACATTCCTTGTCATTTATTTATGAAATATTTTTTCCTTTGGATGGTGGAGAAATAGCAGTGGTTCATACAAAGCTTAAAAATATAACACTACATTACAAATTAACTACAAGATATATAAATATTATCGTATATTTATAGACTAGCTTCTGCCAGCGGTTTCACCCGCTTTCCCGTGGGAAGTACTGCGCACACCCGGATAAAAAGTAGCCTATAGCCTTCCTCGATAAATGGGCTATTTAACACTGAAATAATTTTTCAAATCGGACCAGTAGTTCCTGAGATTAGCGCGTTCAAACAAACAAACAAGCAAACTCTTCAGCTTTATAATATTAGTATAGATTACACAAGTCTTTCCCGACAGAAAAAAAATTACAATAATTTATTCACAAGCACAACATAACTATTTAATTTATTCATTAATTCATTCACAGGGCCGCGTCGTCAAAACTCAGTACCCGAACTGGGTCCTCGTGATCGCAGTTCTCATGATCATGGCTGGAGTACTCCCGATACCAGCAGTCCTGTTACTCCGCCGCTTCCAGTGCCTCGCCTTCGACGTGGACATCCACCAGGGATCCATCAGGAGGATCGAGACTACTGTCTCCACCAAGGAAATGATGAGCGATCAGGATGTAAGTGAATCTTAGGATTTTTGGGCCATATTGGGGTTTCAAACTTTATGGTTTTCATTTGTTTTTAATTCTGGGAAAATGTGTTCGTTTTTTGAAAGAATCCGTTTATTGAAACCCTTTGAAACGTTGTTCTATTAAAATGGCACTATATTTTGTACCTGGTGTACGTTTCTTAGTAACTTTTATTCTTTGGAAGTGTTGAAAAAGGTCTTTTTAGACGGATTCTTGAGATTTCGGATATCGTTGAAGTGCTTACAAATCTGCGAAATAAAAAAATATTTTAGCGAAAAGAAAATGATTAAGTATATCTGAAATTAATAACGATACCTATCATAATGTCTTCTTCGCCAAGGGGTATCGGGTTGCCGAGGTAACTGGGTTTTGGAGATCAGATAGGCAGTCGCTCCATGTAAAACACTGGTACTCAGCTATACCCTATTAGACTTGAAGGTTGAGAAAAGGCTAGGCAGATGATGATCTATAATGCCTTTGTATAAATTAAAGATAACTAAAGAGAAAATAAAAACACAGTCTCGCAGATTTTTATGCACTTTCGATATTATTAATATGAATTGGCTAGAAAATTGCTCGTTTAACATTTTCATGACATAACTAAAACTTACATTGTGTAAATCTAACCCTTGTTGCATTAAATGTGGACGTGGTGTTACATTTCATAAGCTCGGTGACGTCATTGTCAAGGTGTATATAACTGTTTAGGAAGATGTTTCGAGAAGTCTCAAATGGCTTTAAAATATCTGACAATTTGTCGTAATTGTGATGGATGGTAATAGCATGAATGTATAATACCTACTTCGTACAAACACATCCATGGGTAGAACTTCTACTTGCTTCAAATTTTTCTGTTTGTACATCTATATAGAAATATATAGTAGAGATAAAACTCGATACATCTTTCTATTCTTATTGTGGGCGCAGTCAGGAATTTGTTTACTGTCCAAATCCAGCACTTTTGTTGCAACCCCATCATAAAGATCCCAACAACATAATTTACGTTCCTTTTATACTATCTTTCATGCTTCCACAACTTCTGGAAGTCATTCCCGTTTGTTAAAGACACTCACCACTGGACAAAGGCCTCCCCCAATGTCCTCCCATTTGCGCTGTCCTTGGCTAAATCGTCAAATTTTTATTCTGGTCTCTCTACCCTGCTGTCCTCTTTATCCTCTTTCTGGAATATGAAATTCTGGTCCTTTTATCCTCCATATTTCCTAGTCCTTTCATCCCTGACTGCGCACTAACTGCGGAATTCAATATTCTGCCTATCTCTGGATTTGCTTGCTAGAGATAGGAATTTGACATTACTTGTATGGGGCTAATGTCAAAATTCTATCTCTAGTAAGCAAATCCAGAGATAGACAGGTTATTGGGAATGGCCATAACACCATCATATCATCTGTGCTAATGTACATACATTGATGTGGGGGGCAAGGTGCTGTCGCCGGAGAGCGCGCCGCCCGCGCCCGCGCAGCTTGTGGCCGAGGCGGCCGGCACCAAGTTCACTATTGGAGACTTTGATGTAAGATGTTTGGCGTTCAAGCTTTGGAATTGTTGGTTGTGTTATCCATTGGAAGAATGATTTTTTAGGAAGTTTATAATGGAAAAGAAGAATGTTAATTAGACTTAGTTGATGGGATATGAACTATGAGTATAGTGCTTGACAATTTTAAATTAGATTGAATAAAATTAGCAAGATAATTTTGGGTCTTCGAGCTAAGTAAAATTTCAGACTTTGCAACTAGCGCATATATTTTCAGCTTTACAATTATTTTTCATTGATTATTTTCAAAAAAACTGTTTTTCTAACTGTTTTTACTGTTTTTTGGAATAGGTAGGCAAAATTCAAAATTAAAACTAGCTGCAAGTAAAATCAGTACATCCAGTATATTTAATTCTTCTAAATATCTAGTAATAAGTTGTGTATGTAAATATATGTGTAATCCTATGTAGAGCGTGGACAGCAGTGACGAGAGACCCAGCAAGCGACTACCCGAGGTGATCGCGCGCGGACGTCCCAAGAAATAAATGTTCGTGTCTTTTCTATATCGCTTTTGTATGAAAAACTTTTGTTAGATACATCTTTGATTAAGGCATTTTAATGTATGTATTTCATAGGTGACATGTCGCCTTTTTTAAATTAAAATTATTACCAACTAGCTTCTGCCCGCGACTTCGTACGCGGATCCTGTTTTTTTTATATAATCATATTTTCTCATCGTTTAAACCTTCCCTCGATCTGTACAAACATTTTAAGACCAAAATAAGCCCGATCGGTCCAGCTGTTCTTGAGTTATGCGCTTACCAACACATTTAGCGATTCATTTTTATATATAAAGAAGATTACACCTTATTAAAACGTGGTCCTAAAAAATATCATCTTTAGTGCTATGTTTAATAACTTTCTTCAAAATGATCGTTTAAACTTAGCACTAATGCTGGTACTTTAAATTAATTATTACAAAATTATTTTAACATGAAAGGAAAAACCAACGTGTCTAGCAAATTTTTGAGTCAAACATGGTTATTGAAGGTGGTTACGATCTTCGAACTCTGACACAAATTTTAATCGTCCAAAAATATTTAATGACTGAAGCCATTAAATACATAGTCTTAAATTGAGACAGCATTTTCTGCTTTAATAAAGATGTATCTGACAATAAGTTTGGCGGGGGGTCTTTAGCTTTGCATGATCTTGGATCCATAATTACAATTATTTATTTTGTTATTCACGCAAATTTTGTACATACCTGTTTAATTTTTAAGTTTATTTTCAGATTTTATTACTTTTAAATAATATTGCAGGTCGTTTATTTTGCATGGTGTTTTTTGCAGCTTTCAGTTTATTTCATATTTTGTCGAAATAAAATGTGATTGGCCTATTTTATTTCTGTTATAATTAATACTAATCTATAACCTACATATGTATTACCTAGTCTAAATGTATGTTTTAATAATATTTATTTTTTACAGCTTCGCACAATTTCATTCATGTATCTATGTAGAATATTCTCATGCACCGGTATTTACAGCATTATTACACATTTAGAAATTATTAATATATTTTAGTTTTTCTATTTTTATGACTAGCATTAAAATAATTTTAATCTTTTTATATTAATAAATAATTTTATTTCCAGTCTTCAGACTCAGAGGACAACATACGAACGACCGGTCGTTTCGACGACTCAAGCAGTAGTGACGAGGAGATTCTAAATACAAATTGCACAAAAGGAACCGTTCGTAGACTAGCAATGAAGCCTATTGGTCGAAAGCCGACCACATTCAAAATGGACGTTGTCGACGAATGACCGTTACTTTTGAAATATTCCAAATTTTGTTTCCTAATAGATAATTTTGAATTTTGAACCGCCGAAGTTTGTGTTGATTGTACTGCTGTAAGGCTGGGTTGGTCGTTTTAACTTTAACCTAACCTTAAATTGCCTTAAAATGGCCGCCCATTGGCCACAAAGCTGTCAACTCGCCAAATTGACCAATGGGCGATTGAGGTGAGGTTATAATTAAAGTTAAATCCAGCCAGCCTAAGATTAGGATTGGGCGGTTAAATATTAAACTTTAAATAATACTCATTGTCGAGACAATATCAATATAACATTCTAGCATTATAATTGTATGTACTTATGTATTTTTATCATGAAATACAGTCTGGTGGAGTAAATATTATCAAATCACTTAGCTGTAAGGAAGGACCGGTTGCAAATTACGAAAATTTCAATATAAATAAAAAAAAATCAGTGTAGGGTGACTGGTAATTTAATTTAGTGACCGATACTTAAACGCGTGATTATACTCATAATTACAAACAACTTTCCCAAAGAAACTTTTTAATCCTGCTTCAAACTTTGAACTTTTTGGTGGTTAATATATGATTAATGAAATAAGTAAAAAAAAATATATACCAGTCGAATTGAGAACCTCATCTTTTATTGAAATCGGTTAAAAAAGTTTCTTTGGGAAAGTTGCTTATAATCGAATCACGTGTACAGACGACAGCAGGTCAACGTATACGAATCTGACAAATTTTACCAATCAAACATTAACCTATCTCCATTGTAATAAGGTTGAAAATCTATTGCAGAAATTTGACAGATTGTGGTAACTTGATGTGCTGTCGTCTGTACAAGTATTGGTCACTAATTACAAGTCACCCTATATAATTACATAATTAAGATTCAATTGACCCATCCATATCTTTAAATAAAACTGATTAAGGATACTAGTTGAAAATTCTAGTATTTTTAAGAAATTGTTAATCCGATGTGAACTTAAAAAAAACAGTAGATATGTATTTAATGGACTATCAAGTGTTGAAATACTTATGTATTTTTTTGAATTGATTTCCCACTGAACTTATTTCCCTTTGAAATAAACATTAGAAACAGCTAAGAATAAATACAGACTACGACAGGTCAACTTACTCAAATCTGTCAAATTTTACCAATCGAACATTAACCTTCCACTATTGTGATAAGGTTGAAAATCTATTGAAGAAATTTGACAGATTGTGGTAACTTGATGTGCTCTGTACGTTTTGCGAAACTTTAATTTTTTTCTTAATCGAAATAATTTTCGGATTATGAAAAGAAAATTGTTATTAAAAATCCCCGGTTCTGAATAATTGTAAAATTGTTGACGTTTTCAAATTGTTAAAATATTAATGCACACAGACTTTAGTACATAATAATAATAATAAATATTGTCATCTTGAGGTCTTCATGTAGCCTTTACTTTAGATAAACTAGGTTTAAATCTCGTCACTAAGGCCGGGTTGCTCGATTTAACTTTAACCTAACCTTAACCGGCCGTCAATTGGCCGCCCATTGGTCAATTTTTTGGCGGCCATTTGACGGCCGGTTAACGTTAGGTTATAGTTAAAGTTAAATCGAACAACCCGGCCTAACTAACAAGATCGAGATTATGGTTCAACATTTAACTAAGCGCGAAGAAATTGTTGCAATTAAATAATTTCGAAATAAATTTTAGAAAACGTACTGATGTAAAGTTCTTAAAACTTAATATAATGGCGAGATGGATGGTGTTTTAAATAAAATTTTTAAAAGTGGTTTGGACTGTCAAGATTAGGAGCGGATTTCACCATTCAGAACCAAAAAGATCGACTGATTATATTAGTACAGACAACAGCAGGTCAACGTATACGAATCTGTCAAATTTTGCCAATCAAACATTAACCTACTTCCATTGCGATAAGGTTGAAAATCGATTGCAGAAATTTGACAGATTGTTGTTACTTGATGTTGTCTGTACATCAACCTGCTACCTCAATCTGTCAAATTTCTTCAATCGATTTTCAACCTTATCACAATAGTGGAAGGTTAATGTTCGATTGGTAAAGTTTGACAAATTCAGCTTGATTGACCTGTTGGCGGCTGCACATTACAAACGTGTTAAACCGAGTTTAACTTTAAGTCTCAATTAGTTTGATGGTGAAATCCGCTCTAAGGTTGTTGAGATTAAAAGATGGGCTGGCGAAATTAGGAATTGTCTAAAGAGCTTTTACCTAAAGTTAATGTTGGCGGAGAAGAGATTAAAGTAAGGAACTAAGGTTTGCAAGTGTTCGAATGTAGAAAGGCTTTAAGTGTAGACAAGGTGTACCAAGTTATTGGATTCTTAAGAAGTTGATAGTTAAACGAAGTATTTTGGCAAGTTAAACTTAGATTAATATCGTGGGTTTTACAGGAGACGTATTTTTGAAATCTTAAACACGATGGGTTTTACTACAAAAATGTTAAACGGGCGTTCGTCATGTGTTTAAGAAAATCTTGTATGTATGAAGAATTTTCTAAAACACGTGACTAACGCGTGTTTAACTTTTCTGTAGTAAAACCACATATGTTCAAAAACATAGAACTCAAACACCTTCATAAAAACTACATATTATATGTTGTTTTCTATGTGATATTCATAGGATAAATAAAAGTAACTACGACGACATATACCTAACAGAATTTGAAAGTTGTTTAATGAAATACATTTTTGAAAATACATAGGAATTTCAAAATGCGTCTTCTAGCAACATTCACGGTTAGAACGATTTTATGAACCAGTGCTAATCTCGATCTAGTGTCCACGCACTTTAAAACGTAGATACAATCTATGTCATATACTTGAAAAATGTTCATATTTCATATAAATACAGACAGCAGGTCAACCTACCCGAATCTGTCAATTTTTTTCTTAAAATTTGACAGATTCATATACGTTGACCTGCTGTCGTCTGTACATTATTCGTTTGTAGACAATGCGATTCATTTGAAAAGCTGTGGTAAGTATTGACTAATGATAAATACAGGGCCGATTGGTCCTTCGGTTTTCACAATAAAGTAGTCAAAATTAAAAACATTTCTACGGCATTATCTGTTAGATAGCTATCTAAAACTTTCTCTGGAACCTGTGTAATGGACTCTTAAAGTTATTGCCGCTAATTAACTTATATTAAACACTCAATTGTTAGTGTTCTAAAAACTTACCACTCATTTCTACCAAATTACCAGACATTTCTACCAAACTACCGCAAGTTTCTACCAAACTACCACAGGTTTCTACCAACTACCGATGGTTTCTACCATCACGAAATTTCCACTAGTCAGTACTTTCCCAGTTGTTGTATAAAGTATCAAAATTGTTCAATTTTGAAGTAAGAACAGCGATGCTAGTCACAGTTAGCCCTAGTACTTATTAGTAACGCGTCCGACGCACAGCCGAGGCATGTGTTGTGGGATAGACTGGTCTTACTGTACTGGTTTAATTAAAACCGTTTTTTTTTATTAAAAAATAGTAAAAAAAAAAATAAGCTTTAGTCAATAAATGAGGTTGGATTAAAACTCATTTTGATTTACGTAACAAAAATACAAACACTGAAGCCCATTTTCATCGACTCAATAAGCGTCCGTTTATCATAAACAAATGTTTACTTTGAAAATTAAATGCAATTTTTTTTATTAAACGGGCGTTTTGAGAAAACTGATGATTATGCTGTCAGTGAACATGGGCCAAGGAAATAAAAATGTACATTGAAGAATAAGTTTTTACCTGATCTATTTTTGTTATTTTATGGATCAATAGTATTTATTTATGTATGTGTTATTTCTCTTATAATTTGATCCTTCAATAAAACCAGTCTATCCCCCTTATGTATGTAATATTCGCTGCAAAATTAAGCTAAAATATTAGTCGCCAAGTTTTAGTAACTTTCTAAAAGAAAGCAGACAGGTTGAAAAGCTTTTTATTGTATTATTAAGTAAAAATTTTAAATTATTCGATTTATTACGAGTTTCATTAAATATTTGGATAAATCGTTATTTTTATGTCTCAAGTTTAGTAGCGAGAAAATATTAAAAATATATAAATGAGACACTAACATTATTATAATCAGAATTGCCTAATGATAAGAAAAACTAAAATTACTTTTAGTTACCCGAAGATATGTCTTATTTTATAACTAAAATACGATCTTTTTTGGGAAAAAAATACTTGTACATCGTTACATCACTAGTAATAATTTATTAATATAAATATTTAATTCCAAATAGATATAAATTATTTCAATGAAACTTTAAGTGATAATGTATTAAAACATTGATAGAATATCACTTTTTTGAATTTTCAAGAGATTTTGCGCTGTTTTTGTGACATCACGCTTAAAAATCAGTAATTCAGAAATTATATAAAGTAGCAAGGTTTTAAATTCACTATCACCCAAATAAACATCTCAATAACGAAAACTAAACAAATGAATTTAACTTAAGTATCTATAAAACTCACAGTTTCCATCTCCGATAATTTTGTTAATAGAAGTTATTCATGCAATTTATTATAACTAAAGTTGAGCCTTACCTCGAAATACTCAAACGTTACTTACATAACTGTAAGTACTACTTAGACCCTTCGTGTCGCAGAAAATTTAGTCAAAAAATAGAACGATGTTTGAGCATTGCTTAAAATTGAGTGGCGTTTTAACACTCGTCCGATTCCCGCACTTTTGAGAGGCGTAAGAGCAAAGTTAAGAGAAAAAGCTTTTATTTGAAATAAATCCTCTTATAAATTGAGTCCTCTTATAAAACGCCTTATTACCTTCAATATCTTTTTTTTGTTTTTTTAGTAGCCTTTTATCGCCCCACTGCTGGGGGCACAGGCCTCCTCTCACACGGAGAAGGATTGAGCATTAATCACCACGCTTGCGGTTTTGCGTCACGCATGCGGGTTGGTACCTTACATTAAATTCCAATACAAATAAAGTACTAGCTGACCGAACTTAAGAGTCGTCAGATAAACAGACGTACGTTATCATTACATATATGTATGTATGTATATGTCCACATAAACAGCGTAAATCTGAGTAGTAATAGCTAAACAGTTGAAGCTCAAGCGAGCCGATTGTCGGTAGTCCGGGGGCACCCCGCTAGCTGTAGGCGAAACATGATATTAGCTCTAAGACGATTGTAAGTACATTTTCAAGCAAGAATAAAGTATTGCCATCTGAATTTGTTGTTTTATTACCCCTATAATAACATATTAAGATGGTCAGTTTCTATATAAAAACCGGCCAAGTGCGAGTTGGACTCGCGCACGAAGGGTTCCGTACCATTATCTATGAAAAAAGTACAATAGGAATGGTCAAGTGTGAGTTACTTAAGTTGCATATTATTTTTAATAGATGGCGCCACTAGTATACAATTTTGCAATTAATTAATATGAATCAACAGCCTTAATAATTTATTTTTCAAAATTTTTAGTATTTGTTGTTATAGCGGCAACGGATATACATCATTTCTGAAAATTTCAGCATTCTAGCTATCACGGTTAATGAGATACAGCCTGGAGACAGACAGACAGACAGTCAGACAGACAACGAAATCTTAGTAATAGGGTCCCGTTTTACCCTTTGGATACGGAACCCTAAAAAGCTATTTATAAATTCACTAGCTTCTTTCCGGGGTAATCCGCGTCCTGCGCAGCTGGCTGATCTCCTTATATGAGAACAGCCGCCGTGGCCGGCAATCGGCTAGGACGCCATCACATATAAATAAGGTGGGTACGATGAATTAGGTATGTGTACGACTGAGAGCATTCCCTGAATATGAAGGGCATGACTTGTGCCGCTTGAATTCAAGCCAGTAATGTGGAACCGACATAAAGCTTGTCAGAAAGTTTTGCATTCATATTGTAGTGGCAATAGGGGCCGTCAATTCAACCTACGCTGGATTTCTATAACCAATCTGTTCACTGATCTGCGAAAAGAGATTGAATTTTGTCACTAGCTCCATATAAATTATGACAAATTTAAACTCCAACACTAAGGATCACAAGCTATAATTGGGTTGTCGAGGCCACGAAAGCAGTTGCTTCATAAAAAACTAGTACATCAGGTTAGGAAGCGACCCCATTATACTTAAATACTGTTAATTTTGCTCACGAACACGCATACCCAGCGCAATGAGTATGGGCTAATCTCCCCAGCTTGGGGAGGCAGCAGTCCTGCCATGCGATTCTCTAACTGACACATCATAGGTGACTACAACGACGACCAAACAAATGACAAGTTTTTCGGTTTGAAGGATGAAATCGAAGGCGAAGTCGTCTTTGTCGTCGAAGGCGAGGGTGATTTTTCATACATTTGGAACCATATTTTAGTTCTATGTCGCGCCGTCAACATCGTTGAAGCGCTACGATCGCGCACTTATAGATGTTTCAACGATGATTTCTTGGTTGTAAAGATGTTTTGCGTTAGAGAATCACGCTCCTGCAGTGGACGTTATTAAGCTGTGACGACGACGACGTTAATTTATTTTGCCACAAACGCTTGACTGCCAGTTACATAAGATTTCCTGTTACATGAGGAAGAAAAAACGGAAAACCCAATTATTGTAACTAACCTTTGAATAGATTCTATTGTAACTGCTGAGTCGAGCTTATTTAAATAAACCTACTGGTTCTTGGAGATCAGCCAGCTGCGCAGGACTCTACTCCCTCACTCTCATAATCCGATGGGACGGCAATCCGACACGACCGGAAACAGATCAACTATGTAATTCTATGTCGGTAGATAATGTTGAAATTCAATCTCATTTTTTTTCATTCTTTTTCTAAACTCTAACTGCAACGGATAGTTCGGTTAGGTACACAAATTCAGCGTATATAAAATTAATGATTAAATTAATTTTATTAAGTGGATAGGTCATTGAAATTAGTAGAAAATGCTTTTCGTGTGGTCATTATAACCGCAAAAAACAACGATGAATGCTACTTAATATAACTGAAATATATTGACAAATATACTGAGTAATGTATTATCGAACAGGATAAAGTACTACATAATAACATGATTGAAACATTTACCAGCGATTCCCGTGGAGTAAACAGTTTTTATTAATATTGCCGTACAATATAAGTATTATTTTTTACAAGAAGAGTTTCAACAGTGCATTAAATATAAGTAGTTTTTTTTTTAAACTTAGTGATTGCGCTTAGATATTTATCCCGCACACTATAATTACAAAATAATATTATTCTTTACTACGTTACAGGGAGAGTTTAAACAGTGCATTCAATATCGTTTTTTTTAAAGAAAATCTTAGTGTAATATAATACTAATGTAATACTAACGGCCATTTTTAAAAGTTCTGGATAGAGTTATAGATATAGCTAACAGATCATGCCATTCAAATGTTTTTAATTTTGTCAACGCTTGTATGGCGTGATGTGTCATATAGCTATCTAGAACTTTGTCTGGGACATGTGAAACTGGCCGTTAATTTTGTAGTTTTGTTTTGTTTTGTAGTTTGTGCAGAATTTAAATCTTTTTTTGTGACCAAAACTTTTTTGTCCGACTTTAACGGTGCCTAAAAGTGGTGTGAGACTGTGATATCGAAATTATGAATTTAATGTTTTGTGTTAATGTACATGTGTTTTGTTTATGTTTGTATGTGTTTGTTTCCTATTCTAATAGCGGTAAGTAGCCCTTTCCCTTTGTAGCTTATTAACCATTTTCAAAACTATATTTCTATGTTTAAGTAATTGTGAAAGCAACTGGTTAGTTTTGCATTGCGAAAATAACTTTGTCTTTCTGTCAGGCTTTCTCTCAAAATGTACAGACGATAACACATCAAGTTACCACAATCTGTCAAATTTCTTCAATAGATTTTCAACCTTATTACAATAGTGGAAGGTTAATGTTCGAACGGTTTAATTTTATAGATTGGTTTTACCTGCTGTACTGAACAAATTTAAATGAAATATGGTATAGGTACACAGAGTCTAGTGATGCGGAAAATTATTCGTGACACGCACAGAACGTAGACTATCATTCTAACCGCGGAAATCAATATTCTGTCTATCTCTGGATTTGCTTACTAGTGATAGAATTTTGACATTAGCCCCATACAAGTAATGTCAAACTCCTATCTCTGGTAAGCAAATCTAGAGTTAGATAGGTTATTGGGAACGGCCGTTAGTCATCATCAATTATATCTTTTTGTACGTCATTTAGTGCGTCAGGATTCACTGGAAAATTTGTTTGTAAGTTTGTAGGTAAAATTAATCTTTGGAACTACAGCCACACTAGCTTCTTCCAGCGGTTTCACCCGCTTTCCGAGGGAACCACTTCCCGTACCCGGATAAAAATGGGCTATATGTTATTACGATTTAAATGCTATATCGATACCAGAAGTATCAATTAATGTAAGGGACAAAACACGATTTTTCAGGAGAGCCAAAAAACGATTTTATTTTCCTTAATCTGTCCATAACTTTTTACTGTCTGCTCCAATTATAATTGTGTCTAGAGCAAAGTTTCTTAGAATTTCCTCTTCTTTCATGCTATAAACGAATGATTTAGGAATACCCAGCGGTTTAAAATATAGCATGACCCTTACATTAAAAAAATATGTTTAGTTGTGCCTTACGTTACTAATATTTTATGTGTAAACCGTCAAGCATAGTGTAAGCAACAAGAGCAATGGAAAATTATACGTGATTCTATTGTAAAGGACTTTTATAGAGTAGCCATTTGATGTAACTATAAATTTTCTACTAAAATTATGGTATTATAACACCATGGAAATAGGTTATTTGCACGATTAATGTTAGTTTCAGCTTAGCTTTCACAGATTTAAATGAAATTCAGGGATACAACAATAAAACGATTTATTGTTAATATATATGTTACGGCTAATACCCGAAGTGCGGCTACACCTAGTTTTAGCCGGTTAGAACTAGGTGTANTAGCATGTCCCTTACATTAAAAAAATATGTTTAGTTGTGCCTTACGTTACTAATATTTTATGTGTAAACCGTCAAGCATAGTGTAAGCAACAAGAGCAATGGAAAATTATACGTGATTCTATTGTAAAGGACTTTTATAGAGTAGCCATTTGATGTAACTATAAATTTTCTACTAAAATTATGGTATTATAACACCATGGAAATAGGTTATTTGCATGATTAATGTTAGTTTCAGCTTAGCTTTCACAGATTTAAATGAAATTCAGGGATACAACAATAAAACGATTTATTGTTAATATATATGTTACGGCTAATACCCGAAGTGCGGCTACACCTAGTTTTAGCCGGTTAGAACTAGGTGTAGCCACTTACTCTTGGTTAAACCTAGTATTAGCCGATTATTTTCGGGTAAAACTAGGTGTAGCCTTCATAATGCCGGCTACAACTAGGTTTGGCCATTCCCTGTTGGATAAAACTAGGTCTATCCGATATTATTCCGACTAGAAGTAGGTCCAGACTATCCCTGTTGGATTTTATGATTTTAGAAATTTTCATATAGGTATATTAGAAAATTTATTAGCAAATGCCCCAGGGCTTGCTCGATCTCCAAATGGAAGAATACATTTGTCAATCCTTCTCCCAAGGCATGGCGGAAGGGTTAGTAGAAAATGGTGTAGAATATGCTACAAAAAACAAAGAAAAACAACCAAGTTCTTTATGGGTGTCCTGATTGCCCAGGATTCCCAGGGTTGTGTCTAGGTCCTTACATTATGAGGAATCAGTGTCTCAAATAATTATAATAAATAACCTTATTCAAAATTATCATGTTCTACGTAACTACTACATTACAATAAAATGACTTTGATGATTCCTCTGGGGAATCATCAAAGGGAATCTTTGGCGTTTAGTGCCTCAGAGGCTTCACGGAATGTATGTTTGACGCCAGGAACTTAAGCTTGCTAAAAAGACGTCCGCACGGAATCGGTTAATGTAGGTACTCGGTATTTGAGCAACGATCTTTTAACAAATTAATAAAG
>NWSH02000150.1:2329610-2347492 GCA_002382865.2 Heliothis virescens
GCGTTTAGTGCCTCAGAGGCTTCACGGAATTTATGTTTGACGCCAGAAACTAAAGATTGCTAAAAAGACGTCCGCACGGAATCGGTTAATGTAGGTACTCGGTATTTGAGCAACGATCTTTTAACAAATTAATAAAGTAAAGACAAATTTGATTTCTATTTGTTACGTAATAGGCACAATTAGGTATTAGGTACATGGATCTTAAAATAAAGATAGTCTTGTTAGATAATAATGTGAGAGAATAATTCTTGATAAAACTCTAATCATTAATTAAAGTAAGGGACATGTTTCGTAAATTGACTGATTTGAGGTTTAAGGTAAGGGTATAAATTATTTAATACTGTGACTTACTGTATTATACAGAGAGAAAAAAATTTAATCGTCTATTACATCAGTTTTTTTGTCATAAATCGTTTTACGCAGGCCAAAAATTTTTACTGTAAGGGATTTTTTTTTAATGATAGAATTTTTTCAATAATACCAATCGATAGAGCAGAAAATTCTGAATCCAGTGATATATATAACTCATTTTCGCCAAAATGTCCCTTACGTTAATTGATACTTCTGGTATCGATATTACTGCCAAGTTTCATCAAAATCGGTTCCGCAGTTTTTGCGTGAAGAAGTAACGAACAAATATACAAACTTTCGTAATTATGATATTAGTAGGAGCCCCTAAATGTGCTTAAATACCTCTATTAAGTCGAATATAATGAGACCATATTTATATTTTATCGACCATGTTATGATGTACAGACGATAGCACATCAAGTTACCACTATCTGTCAAACTTCTGCAATAGATTTTCAACCTTATCACAATAGTGGTAGGTTAATGTTTGATAGGTAAAATTTGACAGATTCGGATACCGTGACCTGCTGTTGTTTGTACCTATATTCTAGCAAATAATAAATTTCATTTCATAAACACTCGATAATGATGATCATAGACTATATTTATGTATTTTTTTTTTCAGAAAAGGTCACAAGCTATGAAGGTGAAACAGTTTCCTTTTCGTGCCAAAACTCTGATAGAATTCACAAATGGACTCAAGCCTACGTAAATGGTAACTCATTATTATACTCTAAAATAGTCTGAGAACTCTTTTATCATAACACTAGCTTCCGCCAGCGGTTTCACCCTCTTTCCCGTGGGAACTACTGAGGGATAAAAAGCCTATAGCCTTCCACGATGAATGGGCTATCAAACACTGAAAGAACTTTTCAAATCGGACCAGTAGTTTCTGAGATTAGCGCGTTCAAACAAACAAACTCTTCAGCTTTATAATATTAGAATAGAATATAGACAAAAATTACAGCCTTGCACGTACGGTTAATTTACCGTACTTAAACACATCTCTAGCACCTACCTACAAATGAATAGCTCGTGTGCAGTCAAAGCTAAGCAACACTTGGCACAGTCGGTCCGTGGATGGGTGACCATCTTATTATGACGACGTGTTTTATGTTACAGGAACTACTCGTACAGCAATTGGCGTAATACCCGAACAGCACGGTCCTAAAGAAACTAATTTCACTTTGAAATTGGAAAGTTTCGATAACAATACTGAAATTAATTGTGCTACTAAAATCCTTAATATTCCTTTTAATAACAAAAGACAGATACAGTTATTAAAGAATAGCAGTTGTAAGTATTATTACATTTAATCTTAGTTGCATTCAGGGGCCGGCAGGTTGTTCGAAAGAGTTACAGCGGGCCAGGCACACAAATGGCTCCCGAAGGAACACGGTGGGTTTTAGTCAGTAAAAGTCTGACACTCCCTCACGCTGTCACCCACAGCGGGAGGTATGATGATTTCCCATCAATAGAAAAAAAAATAGTATTCAGGGCACTAGCCATTTCTAAACCACAGTCGCCACCTTTACTATAAATAACTTTTTTTGCAGTAAACGAAACTGAAGAGTATGAAATTCAAAAGTTTTCTGCTAACCAAACCGTGATATTCAGCTGTCGCGAATTTATTGAACAAGCAAACAAAACATATTCAGGTAATATTTTTAGAAACCTCCTCAAACCAGTTAGCCGGGCATTCCGATACCCCTTTTAGGGTCGGTTCATATCTGACGGAAGATGCGTCGAGCGTATCGTAAATGTATGATCGACGCACTAACGCATCATCGGTTAGGTGTGAACGGTTGAATGTTTTATTATGTATTTGTCTGTTGTGGCGTTACGCAACCGACGATACGTGACGCATTTTCCGTCAGATCTGAACCGACCCTTACATCTTTAGATTATAGATTGCACCATTTAACTTTAACGATTACCAAACCATAACCAGCCGTGAAATTGCCGACCATTGGTTAAATCGGTTAAATCGCTGATTTGACAGCTGTTTTGGTTCGATTAACGCGTGACATTAAACTAGCTTCTGCCAACAGCTCCGCCCGCGCAAAACTTAATATTCCGTTTTTTCCCTCCTTTCCCGTGTGAAATTCGGGAAATTCTTTCTTAGCGGATGCCTATGTTATAACATCTACCTGCATGCCAAATTTCAGCCCTCCCGTGGTTTGGGCTATGCGTTGATAGATCACTATGTCAGTCAGTCAGTCACCTTTGAGTTTTATATATAACCGATAATCAATTTTATTTATTTATTATATATTATTTTTTTTTTATATATTTTTTATATATATTATTATATATTACGTTTTTACAGACACTCTAGCAGGTTTGATAAACTTGACTTCTAACCAAATACAGACATTTACTACAACGCGGGCGATGAGAAGTTTCGACATGAACTACAATAACACTGCAGTTCTGTGCTGCATTCATTATAAAGTGCAAGAAACGAAAGATCAGGTGATAATCACAAGATATATCAAGAAAAAAACATTATTAGTTTACGACGAGAACTATCAATATGATGGTCATCAAGGTACTTATTTTATTAATGTCTCATGTGGTGTTAGATTGCCGTCCCATCGGGCTATGAGAGTTAGGGAATAGGGAGTGCGCCTGTGTCTGCGCAAATGCTGTGCACTATAATATGTCCTGCGCAGCTGGCTGATCTCCTCATATGAGAACAGCCGCCGTGGCCGACAATCGGCTAGGAAGCCATCACCTATTTTATTTATTTTTACTATCTTCTGCCAATGGTTTCACCGCGCACCTCGAATAAAAAGCCTTCAATAAATGGATATTTAAAACTGATTTTTTTTTCAAATCGGGTCAGTAGTTCCTGAGATTTGCACGGTCAGTCAAGCTCTTTAGCTTTATAATATTAATACTTATATTATGCCTGCTGTTGTTTAAACAAAGTTTGTATGAAATGAGATCACATTCGAGCTGTTCTCATATGATGTCATAGCCATCATAGTATAAACTCGTTAAAATCATATTGTGGTTCAAATATAAACTTTATGTACAAGGAAATAGAATGTATTTAATTCGTAATTTCTATTATTAGACATGCAAAATAGCATGAATAACCTAAAATTAATAACATACTGTAATTATCACAGGAACTTGAAAACTATAGGTATTTCGATTCATACAATTTTCACCAAATTACCAAACTTAGAAGCTTTGCTACACTCCGTACACGGCTACGGCGTAGCCGGCGTAGCGTAGCGTAGCGTAGCGTAGCGTAGCGTAGCGTAGCGTAGCATTTCTAATTTTTGTAACCGTCTTTGACTACATGTTCAATTTAATTGACTACATGTACAAAAATCTGTCTGCTCTCTAAATAAAACATAATAACTAACATTGTATTGCAATCGGCTGAAATTATTATAAAGTTAGACAGGACATAAGACTATTAAAGTATTGAGATTTAGGGCCCTTTAAACAGGTTTCAGATAAAGTTCTACATACGAGTAGCTATCTGACAAATAATGCCAAGTAGTCGAAGTTAAAAATATTTATTTCGCATTATTTATCAGACATGTACATAGAACTTTATCTGGGACTTCTAAAACAGGCCCTTATCGTTTTAACTTAGATTATTTGGTAAATATAACCTCCTTTTTTCAGAACCTTGGATGAATATGGAAGATGATCAGCAAACTACTATTTTCATAATAACAGCAGTTGTAGCGATAGTGCTATTACTCATAATAATATTAATTGTTATTTATAGAAAATGTTTGCACAAAGAGATTGGTTGCCTGACTAGAGTAAGTACCTAAATACGAGTATTGCAGTACTTTATTGTAGAAATTTATGACATATTTGATTATATATTTTTCATATTAAATCAAAGAAGCAGCCATAGGTACCTAAGTATTGTAAATGTGCGAAATAATTTGTTTGTATGTTACGCAAACCTATTACTGCATAGTGAACCAAGGAAATATTCTGTATTACTTCTTAATTATTCCTATATTACTGCCAATTTTCATCAAAATAAGTCTATTAGTTTTTGCGTTAAAAGAGTAACAAACATAAATCCACTCAAACTTCTCGCATTCATATTATTATAGTACCTAAGAAGTAGGTAAGATGAGATTCTTACTTCATCATCTGATTTGCCTAGCTTTTTCCCTTTCCTTAGGGTCGGCTGTCGGACCATCCACGAACCGACGTGGCTGGCGTCGCTTATCTTTATGATCGATTGATCCGCGCAGCTTTGATTTAGCCATGAGCTTGTAAGATTCTCACTTACCGATGCATTTTATTAATTACAGGGAACGAATAGCAGGGTATTATACGCCGATCTGGACGTTCAGGGACAAGGCAGCCCTCATCAGCGAAATCAAGAAGAGTCGCCCTACGCGTGCATCGTTGGAGAACTGAGACTGAACCCTAAGGATATCAAATAAACAATACTCTTATCTATATTACTAATTAGCTTCTGCCAGCGGTTTCACCCGCGTCCCGTGGGAACTATTTGGCGCACCCGGATAAAAAGTAGCCTATAGCCTTCTTCGAAAAATGGGCTATCTATCTAACACTGAAAGAATTTTTCAAATCGGACCAGTAGTTCCTGAGATTAGCGCGTTCTAACAAACAAGCACACAAACTCTTCAGCTTTATAATATTAGTATAGATTAGCTTCAGCCAGCGGCTTCGTCCGCGTAAAACTTAAAATCCCGTTCCAGTGAGAATTTCGGGAAATCATTTCTTATCTCGCGTCAACTCGCTTGAGAGTCTTAAGATGAACCAATGTACAAAATTTCAGCTTTATAGGTTCATGGGTTCGGGCCCTGCGTTGATGAGTCAGTGAATGAGTCAGGACTTTGATTTTTATATGTATGGATAATAATTATAAAGTTGAAGTTTATTTGAACTACTGGACCGATTTGAAAAAAAAATAGTGATTTAAAAAACACTGCTCCGTAGTAATTATATTATTCTTATTTGTTCTAGAAGATGTGTTAAATAAAACTTCAAATTAACGAAAAATCATTTATATTTATTAACAATGTCAAATATTATTCATTTTTGTTTGTTACACTTTTTACACATAATTTTGTTTTTGAAATATACTTTTAGGATTAATTTATTGCAGGAGGCTCTTTTATGATTTTTAAATAGATAATTAAATTAATCATACTTTTTCACAGATTATATGTTCTTTTCATTTCATTACTGTGAGTTAAGGTGCATTCGACCACTAGAACTGTCGAAACTATGGTATTTCANTCATATTGTGGTTCAAATATAAACTTTATGTACAAGGAAATAGAATGTATTTAATTCGTAATTTCTATTATTAGACATGCAAAATAGCATGAATAACCTAAAATTAATAACATACTGTAATTATCACAGGAACTTGAAAACTATAGGTATTTCGATTCATACAATTTTCACCAAATTACCAAACTTAGAAGCTTTGCTACACTCCGTACACGGCTACGGCGTAGCCGGCGTAGCGTAGCGTAGCGTAGCGTAGCGTAGCGTAGCGTAGCGTAGCATTTCTAATTTTTGTAACCGTCTTTGACTACATGTTCAATTTAATTGACTACATGTACAAAAATCTGTCTGCTCTCTAAATAAAACATAATAACTAACATTGTATTGCAATCGGCTGAAATTATTATAAAGTTAGACAGGACATAAGACTATTAAAGTATTGAGATTTAGGGCCCTTTAAACAGGTTTCAGATAAAGTTCTACATACGAGTAGCTATCTGACAAATAATGCCAAGTAGTCGAAGTTAAAAATATTTATTTCGCATTATTTATCAGACATGTACATAGAACTTTATCTGGGACTTCTAAAACAGGCCCTTATCGTTTTAACTTAGATTATTTGGTAAATATAACCTCCTTTTTTCAGAACCTTGGATGAATATGGAAGATGATCAGCAAACTACTATTTTCATAATAACAGCAGTTGTAGCGATAGTGCTATTACTCATAATAATATTAATTGTTATTTATAGAAAATGTTTGCACAAAGAGATTGGTTGCCTGACTAGAGTAAGTACCTAAATACGAGTATTGCAGTACTTTATTGTAGAAATTTATGACATATTTGATTATATATTTTTCATATTAAATCAAAGAAGCAGCCATAGGTACCTAAGTATTGTAAATGTGCGAAATAATTTGTTTGTATGTTACGCAAACCTATTACTGCATAGTGAACCAAGGAAATATTCTGTATTACTTCTTAATTATTCCTATATTACTGCCAATTTTCATCAAAATAAGTCTATTAGTTTTTGCGTTAAAAGAGTAACAAACATAAATCCACTCAAACTTCTCGCATTCATATTATTATAGTACCTAAGAAGTAGGTAAGATGAGATTCTTACTTCATCATCTGATTTGCCTAGCTTTTTCCCTTTCCTTAGGGTCGGCTGTCGGACCATCCACGAACCGACGTGGCTGGCGTCGCTTATCTTTATGATCGATTGATCCGCGCAGCTTTGATTTAGCCATGAGCTTGTAAGATTCTCACTTACCGATGCATTTTATTAATTACAGGGAACGAATAGCAGGGTATTATACGCCGATCTGGACGTTCAGGGACAAGGCAGCCCTCATCAGCGAAATCAAGAAGAGTCGCCCTACGCGTGCATCGTTGGAGAACTGAGACTGAACCCTAAGGATATCAAATAAACAATACTCTTATCTATATTACTAATTAGCTTCTGCCAGCGGTTTCACCCGCGTCCCGTGGGAACTATTTGGCGCACCCGGATAAAAAGTAGCCTATAGCCTTCTTCGAAAAATGGGCTATCTATCTAACACTGAAAGAATTTTTCAAATCGGACCAGTAGTTCCTGAGATTAGCGCGTTCTAACAAACAAGCACACAAACTCTTCAGCTTTATAATATTAGTATAGATTAGCTTCAGCCAGCGGCTTCGTCCGCGTAAAACTTAAAATCCCGTTCCAGTGAGAATTTCGGGAAATCATTTCTTATCTCGCGTCAACTCGCTTGAGAGTCTTAAGATGAACCAATGTACAAAATTTCAGCTTTATAGGTTCATGGGTTCGGGCCCTGCGTTGATGAGTCAGTGAATGAGTCAGGACTTTGATTTTTATATGTATGGATAATAATTATAAAGTTGAAGTTTATTTGAACTACTGGACCGATTTGAAAAAAAAATAGTGATTTAAAAAACACTGCTCCGTAGTAATTATATTATTCTTATTTGTTCTAGAAGATGTGTTAAATAAAACTTCAAATTAACGAAAAATCATTTATATTTATTAACAATGTCAAATATTATTCATTTTTGTTTGTTACACTTTTTACACATAATTTTGTTTTTGAAATATACTTTTAGGATTAATTTATTGCAGGAGGCTCTTTTATGATTTTTAAATAGATAATTAAATTAATCATACTTTTTCACAGATTATATGTTCTTTTCATTTCATTACTGTGAGTTAAGGTGCATTCGACCACTAGAACTGTCGAAACTATGGTATTTCACAATAAAACGTTTTTTACAGTTACATTTAAATTGTAAGAAGTTTCGGAGTTAAACAAGGACATCAGAAATTACTTTGTGGGATATTATAACCGCCAATCATAAGATCACGCCTCATATTGAATGTTAACTTAGGTAAAACATGAAAAAACCATTTTATATTTGAATTTCCCGCTTCTAGTGGTCGCATTCACCTTAAAAGGCTATAACTTTTAGTAAGCAAATACATTTCACAATACTTTAAAATTAATACAATTAAATGAGAACTTTCAATTTAAATACAAGCAAAATACAACGCTAACTTCTTAATAATATTTTTTTGTCATAGAATTTCATAATTATTAATTATCTACATATAAATTAATAATTTAATAATACAAACATAAGCGTAAAAGCGGAGAATTAAAGCGGGTAAATATTAATTAGTGCTGGCAACACTTTAAAAGCAATACTGCGCTATATAATTATAAAATTGTCTTAATAAAATACACAAAATATTTTAGAGAGAAACACATAGCTGATAATTGTACAGACGACAGCAGATCAACGTATACCAATCTGTCAAATTTTACCAATCGAACAACTTGATAAGGTTGAAAATCTATGGCAGAAATTTGACATATTGTGGTAACCTTATGTGCTGTCGTCTGTACTAAAAAATATTAATGTTGCCACAATTCGAGATTCAATTCATTTATAATTACAATAAAAATTATAACTTGCAATATAATAGTGCACATAAATGTCATTTTAAAATATTTTTATTGGAAGATGCAAATAAATAGATAGGTAATGTGAATTTAACTAAATACACAATAACAAAAGTGGGATATTAAATGCCTTGCTTGGAGACGGGTAGCAGGATTTCCGAAGCTAAAAATATCCCACACTGCGCTCACCAACACGCATGCCCAACGCGGTAAGTATGAGCAAGTCCCCCAGCTTGGGGGAGGCAGCAGTCCAGCAGTGGACATATTAGGCTGGGACGATGAGTACAGATATTTGATGGCGTCCAACTCTGTGAAAGTTTCTAAAACCCACAAAGCAATTTCGGCCCGACCCGGGAATCGAACCCGAGACCACGTGCACAGCAGCAGGCTATGCGACAACTAGACCAACGCAAATATTTTTCATAGTTTGAATTACATTAAAAAGTGCAATGACTAAAGCCATAGTCAATTTAAATAGTGTAGTTTGAAAATATATCAATATTAAATTTTAATATATTGCACTAAAGTTCTTATATCTAGTTTTAAATAAGTACCTAGCCTATCTTTTTAAATTTTATTTTTAAGAAATCTATGCCCCCTATCTAATTTTTCATTCCGATGACATGAAGTTCATGATGAAAAACATGATTTAAGTACAAAATTAAATATCTACCAAAAGGGGCAAATTCTATATTTCTTGTTACAGATATACTGCGAATCTTTATAACCTAACTATCCGTTGCTACTAAAATTTTGACGTCACTACAAAGTATAAAACAAAGTCGCTTTCTCTGTCCCTATATCCCTATGTATGCTTATATCTTTAAAACTACACAGCGGATTTTGATGCGGTTTTTTTAATATATAGTGTGTTGATTGATTGAAGAAGAGTGATTGAAGAGGAAGGTTTATATAAATAATACCATCCATTACATAATGGAGAAATACTGTTGCTATGCATTGCATTGCACATTGGGCGGGTCGCTAGTTATTTCCATATAAGGGCTAAGGTCAATTTTCAATCTTTAGTCGCAATTCATCGGATAGATAGGTTATAAAAATCCAGTAGATTTTCGGGCTGACAGACATGAAGCTAAGCCTCTTACAAACATAATATTTTTGAGATCTAGAATCAAAGTTTAATTCGAGCCATACATATAAAAACTAATAAAAATAGATCTAAACTTGCGTGCAAAAAGTTTCGGTCAAATATTGCGTAAATATTAAAAAAAAATACTTGGCTATTTTTTTGCTGTTTTTTTTTTCTTAACTTCCATATTTAAATTATTAAGATTCTATTAAATACTGATACTGAAATATTTGCACTCAAGTGTAATTCAATTTTAGTAGGCTATTCATGTTACTTTATCTATATGAAATTAGAAATAACTAAAAACTAAAATTTAATTAACTAATGAGATTTCTTAAGGTAAGTACATTAAATTCTTCTATTATTTACTATTTACTATTAAATTGGCTAGAGGACAGTGTTGAAAATAGTTATTGTAGCTTAAACAATAGGTTTTTCGAAAACTTACAATGTTTTTGTTACCGTTAACCACTGGTTAATTCTGGTATTAACTGGATATTTTTCACAATAGCAAATAATTCCGATAAAATATATCTTGCGCAATATTCGTCAAAAAGAATAAAAGTTACAGGTTTCAGATAACGTTCTAATTACTTATCTGACAGATAGCGATTTTCTATGGCATTATCTGTCAGATAGTTATCTGGAACTTATGAAGCTGGCCGTTAATAACACAATTTTAAAGATTATTTGTTACATTTCTTTTTTCTTCTGTACACACTGTATATTTTAGGCATTGTTTCCATATGCATATTTAGAATTTAAATTATTTAGGTACAAGAGTATTTTAAAAAAATAAACATATCAAATACATCCAATGAATTGATGAGCCAATAAAAATACTTCTTGAATATCAAACATATTAAAATAAATTATAGTTTTTTTTTCTATATACACATACAGAGAAAAATTTATGACTGTCAAGAAAAATAATTTGAATAAGGACACCCAATTACTTCAATTATATTAAAAGATATAAAAACGATATACTTAATTGTTAATATTCAAGAAATATTTCCATTATAGTTATCCCAAACTCTCTTTTGTAAGCTGTCAAAATTAGGCATTATTATTTTATTTCAAAATTCATAACACGACAATAAAAAGCTGAATAAAGAATTATGAAGAGAGCTTCTATAAAAACTGTTTTTTTTTTTATAACTATGATAATATATTTCATTTTAGATTTAAGACTTTTTTGGCAAATTGTCTACCTGTTATTCTAGTCTATATCTAGAGTTTTTTTGCCATTCCAAAGACACCAAATGTATGTATTATAACAAAGAAATATCGAGCCTTTTGAGAAGGACTCATTATTTTAATTTTTATTTCATTCCTGGATAGGATCATACGTACAGACAACAGCAGGTCACGGTACCCGAATCTGCCAAATTTTACCAATCAAACATTAACCTACCACCATTGTGATAAGGTTGAAAATCTATTGCAGAAATTTGACAGATTGTGGTAACTTGATGTGCTGCCGTCTTTACTTATAACTACGTTTCCGAAGAGTCATAGTCGTAAATGGATGGATTGACGAAAATAGATATTAAATATATCTTTTATTTTTAATGTTCTGTCACGTTACCATGTGACGCAGAACTACGTGTCTAATTTGGAAATATCGGTCATATAAATATAGTTAATATTGTAAAGGGCTTTTCTACGTTCTCAGATCTACTACAATAGTATTGTATAAAGCACATTAAGTATACTACTCCATTAAAAAGCGATCGAAAAATCTACAAGCACCATATTAAATTACGCGCCAAAATTTTGACAGCTCACTTCGAACCACAGACAAGGCAATCAACCTTCACGGTTGATAGCAGAAAGGGCATAGACTAAAAACGTACCGTTACATGGCTTCACTTTTATTATTTTTCTGGGTCAACTTGCTAAGCGTGCTTAATTGTGGAAATGCTGTTTTATTCTGTACGGGATTGAGCCTTGAGGTCATGAAGATAAAAGGTTCGTATAACGAGGGGCGATCCATGGCGGACACTTCAAAATGGCGGATCTTTTCCCGCGCGCACCAGTTTGAGGCTTTGGAGCATGTGTTTTCTAAGCTGTTGACGTCATCTGGTCCTGTGCGGTTGCCGATAACTAGCATTACTACCTGTAGAAATTATTAATAGACTTTAGTAAATATTATCTTTATTAATCCTAAGGCTGAAGATTTTGTTTGCTTGAACGCGGAACAAAAAACCCGCCCGCATGAAAAATAATGAACTGAAAAGGCACGACTAAGTTGAGCATTCGCAGTTGGGGACTTTTCTATGGAACACAAGTCGAACAAAATAAAAAAAAGTCCCCAACTTCGGTTGTTCAACTAATCGAAAGAATTACTTTGCGGATAAATTAAAAGTAATTGGATAATTTCTTGACTTCCTTTCCTTGCCTTCCTCGATAAATGGGCAACAAAATACCTAGGTACTGAAAGAATTTTACTTATACCGTTTACAAAAAACATCTACAAAGTAATAAGATCCCATTTACTAGATATGTAAACGGATCGTATTATTTTCATGAATAATTCACAAATAATTTCGCGTGTTGAACAAACGTTTGCTATAGTTTTAGCGTGCCGAGTTCACGGCCACGAGCCACGAGGGACACAACGACATTTAGCCTGTCAGTTCTAATTAGGAAATATGGACCCATTGCATTATGTATAACTAGTAGTTTCCCGCGAGTTCCAGATGAAGTCTATTCATCATTCACATATTTCTCATGTAACCAAAATTAAATTTTTAATTTAATTTTTATTTCATTATTTTTATAGGTAGGTAGGTCGGTCGGTACAAGTAGGTATTTAATAATATACAAAGCTATTTGAGACCCATCAATAATATACTCGATATCAATATATTCGATATTTGCCGAAATTTGATTCATCTCCCCACTTTTACCACCACAACTTTTAAACGGCTCAACCGATTTTGATCAAACATGTCTAAGAACACTCGCCCGTAAGTAACCTTTAATATAAAAAAATAACTAAATTGAAATCACTGCATCCGTTCGGGAGCTATGATGCCACAGACAGACTGACAGACAGACACGTCAAACTTATAACACCCCTCTTTTTTCGTCGGGGGTTAAAAAACAGGGGGAAGAGGTCTTTATACCTAAGTACATTTTTCGCCAAACTGATCTCATCTTTGCCTAGCCTTTTCCTAACTACACTGGCGTCGGCTTCCGTCTAACCGGGTGCAACGTTATATCAGTATTAGATGTATAGTCAGTATTACATGGAGCGACTGTCTATCTGAAAGGGGGGCATTATTTGGAGGTGCTGTTCTTTACTGACGTGAAAGAGTGTAATATAATTAGCCTAGTTTCAATAAACGACTTTGAATATCTGACTTCCCCAGTCCTGGCAACCCAATACCCCTTGATAATTATGTTTTGTTGACTTGCTAGCTTCTGACTACTCGTAATGATTGCTAAAATTGGGGGATAGGGCCCACCTATTTAACGTGCCTTCCGAAACACAGTATTCGCCAAAGTCCAAGGATCGATACTATATTATAACCGTGTGAATACTATAATCGAAAAAACGACGAACAATATCGATTAGTAGATCGTTATCATAATTACTAATGAAAAATCGTAATCAACTATAGTTGTAAAATTAAATCATCCTTTTTATCTAAACATGACATCATAATATTTGAACAATTTTAAATATTATTTCCGTGATTATTACGTATACCGCAATTTGTAGACATGATAATGATGAGAACCTTTCGTGCGCGAATCCGAATGGCATTTGGCTGGCTTTTTAATACGTCGCATTGGGGGTTGGATAAAACAAAAACCGGCCAAGTGTGAGTTGGACTAGTGCACGAAGGGTTCCGTACCAATATGTATGAAAAACACGTTTATTGTATGGGGAACCCCCCTTAATATACATTTTTTTAATTCTTTGAATTTGTTGTTATAGCGGCAATGAAAATTTCAGCTTTCTAGCTATCACGGTTTATGAGATACAGCCTGAAGACAGGCAGCGAAGGCTTAGTAATAGGTTCCGTTTTACCCTTTGGGTACGGAACCCTAATTAGGAGCGGTCCCCCAACGCGACGTTTTATTTTATTACTTCCTAACTTAGTTTTAGTATGGGGATTTTCAAAATTTTCTTATCATAAAGAATTTATTCAAACGACATTTACCTCTTTTTTATCCTTATTCCTGTCGATATCCTTCTTCAAATACATGAGCACATCTAGTGACTCCGGCCTGGTGGTGTCGTATACCATGACGAACCCTTCAGCGAAGCCCAGGTAATGACGCTGCAGGACCTGGTTCGCTGTCAGCTGCATCGTGGGGGATTGTGGGGGACCTGTGATTGAAAGGGTCAATAGGTCATGTACGAACTTATAGGTGCTATTGGGATTTTTTTTGATGAAATAATCGTAATAAGAGATGTGCAGAGGGCTTTAATTGTCGATGGGGGGGGGGTCTTTGGAAACAAATCATCCCCAGAGGTCTGGAGGTTGGTGAAACACATGTGCCTCTGAAAACATGTAAATGTTAGTTTTGCCTGATCTCTCTTCGGTAGTGGCAGAATGCCATCTTATTGGACTATGAGAGTGAGGAAATGGAGATTGCACCTGTGCCTACACAAAAGCTTGTGCACTATTATTTGTCTTGGGCACGAATGGTCTCCAAGCCCAGCTTGGACACCATTATTACATACTGATAGTAAGTTAGTGAATAATATCCTGATTTTGTAATTATTATAAAGCCAAAAGTCTGTTTCACTTTTGGTATGGAGCTTGAAAATCATTATCAACCTTTTCATCGTCCCACTGCTGGAAACAGGTTATTGTAAAGTATCAAATTACTATCAACATTACCTAACAAAAATTCAATGGCCTTAGTAGAAACAGACTGCCTGGTTGGTCTAGTGGTCGCATATTGCGACTGCCGATCACAGGTCTCGGGTTCGATTCCCGGGCCAGGCCCAAATCGCTTTGTGGGTTTTAGAAACTTTCACCAAGCAGCCTGGAGAATGGAAGTTGGCGGTGTTACACCCCCGTGCCTGGGAGGGCACGTAAAGCCGGCTACCTCGAATGCTACTCAGTAGCAGTCGTGTATAAATCCACGTCAGAGGCCGTCAGGCGGATTTGAGAAAACTCTGACACTAGGGCTTGTTAGGTGATTAAACCTGCAGCTCACTCGATAAGAAGAAGAAGTAGAAACAAACAGTTCAATAGTGATTTCTTATAACTAAGTGCAATTTATTTTGCTGTGCTTGTTAAGGCTTGTGCAATGTTAATTTTGAGGTATTTAATTCATATTTTGAAAAGCATGATTTGCAATGTATGTGTGTAATGGAACCAATAAGAAAAGAGTCAGAATATATTTCCTTATTTTTATCATAGCATTTACAAAAAGGAGTTAATATTTCAACACTGAGAGAGTTGCAAAACCTTCTATACATTTATAGGCCAATTGACCTTGTTTTTTACAGAATAAACCAGTTAAAGGCAGTATTTTTCTATCTGACAAAAATATGGTTGGTGAATTGATGGTGTAATTACTAAACACAATTAATTAACAACTCTTTTATTTACATATTTAATTTAAAAATGGAACATTATTTAAATTTAGAAACAATAGACAAGCATTATTTTTTAAACCTTAACGCCAGTCGCCAATTCCAAGCTCTGCCAACCGGCCTGTACAAGCACTGAAGCAAAAATAAATCAAACTAGACTAAACCTTTGAACTCGCCTGTAAGCGGGGGCTCTAGTCCCGCCGTATCGTAGAAACAGACTCTCTCCTTCGTCCCCCTATCCGTTTCAATATTTGCCACATAGATATCTTCGATCGTCGGGTAAAAACACGACTTTAAATTCACATTTCCATATATAAGTTGCTCTAATACTGCAGTTTTGCCTACCCCTTTCATTCCACATATGACAACTTTGCTTGTTTTCCCCATTTTCAATGTAATTTACTGTGTTATGAACAGGAATTCACTTTCGAAACATTACGGAAAATGTAATTATATTGTGGAACGTACTATGACATGTCAACGAAGTCGTTTATTTTAGTTTTGGATGTTTGAGATCTAATTTAAGTGTATAATTGTTTTAGCTCTATTTTTAGTTTATTAATAATTTTAAATATAAATTTTACAGCAGCGACGACTGCTACACTGTGCTTTGTTGACAATATTTTGACAGCTACTTTCACCCATTTGTCTGTCAGTAATGTCACTTTTTTGTTATGGTGAGCGTTTCGTCCTACGCAGTTTATTTTGTATAATTAAAATTAATAAACTGTTAACCTCAACTCAGTTTATAATCCTTCTGATTTTGGTACACTTAACTCTATTTTGGAACGTTTGTATTTGTGAATAGATATTAATTGATCGTGGTTAATACAACATTAGCATTAATTAATTTAATACTATCATGTGGTAATCGATTTATCGTTAGATTTAGATTTTATTTATTCTTAGCACGTACATGTAGCCTATAAATAAATTAAATCATGTTATGCATTGTTTTTGTTAATTTATTTATTTTTACGCAACCTCCTTTTGTTTTGACGTTTCAATTAATGATGACATCTCTTGACATTTGACAGCATGGCGGCCACGGTTTCAGATTCCGAAATCACAAAAAGTGATAAATATTCAATTTTATTGCCTACTTACAATGAAAGAGAGAACTTACCCATCATAATATGGCTCATTGTCAAGTTTTTAGATAGCAGGTAACTATCTAACATGCATATTTCCCACTTAACATTTCATTCACCTATCGGTGTTTATGACTCGCATTTTCGGCTTATTTTTGCAGTGGATACGACTATGAAGTGATTGTTATAGACGATGGGAGTCCTGATGGTACCTTGGACATTGCCAAACAACTGCAGAAGATATACGGCTCCAGTAAGATAGTTCTACGCCCTCGGGAGAAGAAGTTGGGTTTAGGCACTGCATACATGCACGGTATCAAACATGCGACCGGCAACTTCATTATTATTATGGACGCTGACTTGAGTCACCACGTAAGTAAGAAATATACTTGAAATATGTAGAACATACTTTATTATTAATGGGTAAAGAAACTTCTCTCTCTAAAGTCCAATACACAGTTTACAAATTGATTGATGATGGGTCATCTTAGTGATGCAGATGACTTATGCAAATTTAGTGCAATTTATTTTGTAATCGTCACTCATCACCTCTATCCTTTGGCAATAAAGACAACAGAAACCTTACAAATCTAGGAATAATTTTTATCTGATAAAAAAAACAGTTCATACTCATTACCTTTTCAACACAGTTTATTATTAAATTTTCAGCCAAAATTTATTCCGAAATTCATAGAACTACAACGAGAACATGATTATGATGTTGTATCGGGCACCCGGTATAAGGATGGTGGTGGTGTACACGGCTGGGACTTCAAACGGAAGCTGATATCGAGAGGAGCTAATTTTGTCACACAAATGTTGTTGAGACCTGGAGCTTCGGACCTGACTGGATCTTTTAGGTATAAATCTCTTGTTTTGTATGGCTAGTCTAATGTCCATTCTCAATATTCTGTTTATCTGTTGATATATTGACACTATACTCTATACAATTAATGTAAAATTCCTATCTCTAGTAAGCAAATCCACAGACAGATAGAATATTGGGAATGGCTATTTGTATGTTTGTATGTTTCATATTATTTGGCTTTTCACGTCAATTCTTTGACATGCTTTTGTAATAGTTTTAAATTTTTCATGATATAATATAGGTGAAATACTTTTAAATAAAAATTAGGCTTTAAATCCTAGTTTTAGCTAGATTGCATCTTCTGCTATCCTGAGGACCGCTACTTCAATCCCTTTTCAATACAGGATAAAACCACAGTGAGGGACACAAAGCATGTCTTGAATTCTAATAAGCTCATTGTTCTTTTCAGGTTATACAAAAAAGATGTTCTACAGAAATTGATAGACAGCTGTGTGTCTAAAGGCTATGTGTTCCAAATGGAAATGATTATAAGGTAATATCAGTAGTTTCAAAACAATAAACTTTAACAAAGAATATATTACTTGCTGTTCCCCTCTGTTCCATTCTACATCTCTATTGAACTACTTCCTCATCATGTGGCTAGCCTTTTCCCAACTGCGTTGGGGTCGGCTTCCAGTCTAACCGGATGCAGCAGAGAACCAGTGTTTTATATGGAGCGACTGCCTGTCTGACCTC
>NWSH02000150.1:2358024-2369653 GCA_002382865.2 Heliothis virescens
TGTGATAATTAATAATCTTACAGTTTATTTTCCTTTGTCTTTTTCGGGGTTGATTTTCCTTTTGTCTTAATTTACGATACAAGCGGTTGTTGGCATAATTGCGTCAAGGAACTCTGTTTATGCGCGTTTTTCACGTGGAAATTTCAGCACGAAAATGTATTGCAAATAGAACAAACATTAAAAACCGGATCGCTACTTAATACCGCTATCAAATATAATTGAACCATTTTCAGATTCCTGACAAAGACTAACAATAAGTAAATTCACATAAAGATTAATTGAGGTTAGATATATTTTTAACTAATATGGCATCCTAGCCGATTGCCGGCCACGGCGTGAGCTGATCTCATATAAGGAGATCAGCTCCAGCTGCGCAGGGACATATTAAAGTGCAACAAGCATTTGCGCAGACACAGGTGCACTCCCTACTTCACCTCAAACTCTCATAAACCGATGGCACGGCAATTCGTCACGACGCGGGAAGAGATCAGGCGCAGAGACGACGTTAACGGTGCTCATCCGATGGCACGGGTGTAATCAATCACCAACTCCAGAATCCGCACTTGGTGAAAAAGTTTCGAACCTCACAAAGTGATTCGGCCGTCCGAATCGAACCCGAGCCTTTATTGTGAAATCAGCTCAGTCGCATGCGACTAATAAGAACACGAGTTTTAACAATAATGGAATGTGGTATGCGTAGTCCGTTATAGAACCTTCTCTTAGTACGAGTAATTCAGGCCTGATTCCAGTTAAGTCAGTACCATAATGTAATCTTTTCTAAGTAAAATGTATTTTCTAGGTTTAATAATTAATAATAAATATTTTTCCTTCTATCGACATTTTTATTTCTTAGCGAGTGCGAGTGAATATTCGTGAGGTGTGCTTCGTGAATAAGGAAATTAATTGTTTTAATTTTTTATCAAACTCACTACCGGGGTGTGCAAAGTGGAATACCTTGGTGTAGTGCTTCTTTTGGGTGGCCTTACGTGGAATCTTACCTAAATAAAGTATTTAACACACACTGAATACCTTTAAAATGTATTTATTTAAATTTCTGTATTTCTTGAATGGAACAAATAGTTGTGAACCTTTCTTGAAAGTGCCACTTGTAATGACGTAGAATTCAATATTGTAATTTGACTGTTTATTATAATAATTTATTACAATTGTATTTAGCCTACTGGTGTTGTGAATTTGTAAATGATACAGATAGGCAGTACATCAACCCACCTACAATCAAACCAATTTATTCAATAATCACAACCTAATCATAATAGAGGAGGTTAATGTTTGATTGGTAAAGATTTTACGGATTAAGGCAGTTGACCGCGTTTATCGTACTGTATATTATCATAAATTTATTTTTGTATAAACATAAAGTGAATGAGAAAAAACATAAGTTGGAATCAAAGCAGTATTTTTTTTTGTCAATAATTAAAATTTTTAATATTATTAATTTCTATGGTATTTTACGTTGTGTGTAAAAACATATGAAACATTATTATTATATTCTTTATACATTTTATCATTTAATAATTAATAAGAAATAGATGATCACTTAAAGCACTTGACACTTATTTAAAATTATAAAAGGGGCCTAATTCAGGAAGACTTGGACGTCGCTGTCCCATTTGTCAACCCCATCGAGGCTGTATCTAAGAACTTGATGGTTAGACCGTTCGAGTTATGTCACAGATAAAAACAGTATACTAAACTATTCTTATTATTACTTAAAACTCGAAACTTTATACATAAGTAAAAACTTGCATGCAATATTACATTCTCTAACCTCATGATAAAAATAAATACTTAACAGAGAAGTAAACCTCGTTCAAATGCGTCGTAAGAAGCGAATGCATTTTTTAGACGCAACGACGTAGCTTTGAAACTTTTGACATTCCAAATGAACATTTGAACAAAAACGTATATCTGTCTCTGTCACACAAGTCACAAATACATAACTGTCACTTTGAATTAGACAAAGATGGCAATCTAAGTTCCAATGGCGGTATGGGGTGGCCTACCCATGTGAAATGTTACCGCATATTTTTTTAAATATAAAAATAATTGATAAATATAATTTATATTTTACTCATGAATTTTCTAATGGGATGAATGAGAATTTTATTATTAGTGAAATTTATTGAGATAATCTCATTTTGAATACTTATTATTTATTATTAATCATACTTCGCTTTGCTAAATCATATATTTTCTAAACGGAAGTTCCTATTAGTTCCACTCATTTAATACGGCAAAGCTGCATCTTCATCCTATAGTGTGATTATTGTTACAAAAATATTTAAAATCACTTATTTCAATAATAATCATCATCTCCCACAAGTTGGGAAACTCCAAACGACCCTTCTTAGTGGTAACACTGAACCCGGTATAAAAATCTTACATTTTTATATATTAAAAGTATTTTTAAGTCAAATTTAACAACAAGCTCACGCAGGAAAAATAATTCCGTTTATTTTGTATAGATAAGTGATTTTTAAGCGCAGTATTTTACTACAGAATTCGGCCATTTTTTCCCCCTGTCAATCAGTTGGCGTCCGATAGATGACTGATTTGACATGACAAAATATGTCTAAAACATAGATAGAGCTGTCTGGCTAAGCACGCGGCCATTGCTTCTCTTGTATATACCTCTATGCCCTAAGCATACTGCACATTCAAGTAAAGGAATTCCTCGACTCACAATCTGTTTCTGTCTTAGACTGGCCATCTAACAGACCCAGATTTAAATCCGTAGAGTACTAACATTTGACGTGAAGTTAAGAAAAATATATTCAATATGGCAATGTAGGCAATTTATGAGAACTATGTGCGGTTTTTTTTTGAAAGTATGGAACTCCATTTCTATTGAAAAATGACAGAAATTTATAGAATCAATAACGTCAGTGCAAGTTAGTAATTAAAAGCTGTGCATATGCCACTAAGCATTAATTTTACGCTTAAATTCTATTCACAAGCTCGCTACATTGCAAGTGATCCTATATCGTTTAACTTCATTAACTTTTAGATTAATTTAATACTATTGTCGAAAAATTTATAGATCGTTCTTAATTATTTGTCCAGATTCGTTTCTTTGCAAATTGTTACAATTTTTATTAGATGTACATAATCTAAAAAAACTTGCTTATTTTATATGCGATTTTTTATAATTTTGTGAGCTTTAGTCATGTATATATTCAGTAAGCCGACAGATTACTTCAAACTATTATCTAACACAGAAAAAAAACATGTTTGTTGAGGAACTCTCTGTAAATAAAAATCGTTCTTAATTATATGGCCACAACTGTATATGCTATACTTTGTCCGGATACGGGAAGAAATTCCCTCAGGATATGAGTGAAACCACTAATGACAGATATTAGCATGAAAGCTTTATGACTTGAATTTTGAAATTAACTGTTACAACCTATCACTTTGTATTCAATTCCAATAACTTGTAATCTAACTAACTTTCAAACAATCTTCATACAAAACTTCATCTTTACTAATATTATAAAGCTGAAGAGTTTGTTTGTTTGTTTGAACGCGCTAATCACACAAACTACTGGTCAAATTTGAAAAATTCTTTCAGTGTTAGATAGCCCATTTATCGAGGAAGGTTATAGGCTTCTTTTTATCCGGGGGTGCCTGGTAGGTCCCACGGGACGCTGGTGAAACCGCTGGCAGAAGGTAGTATAAAATAAATTGTTTCAGCCATTTTATCATGAAAGTAAACAAAACAATAACAAAGTCACATGCTCTTTTATCATTTATTAAGTATTTCCTTCAAGTTAAATACTGATAAAATAGTACATTTTACCTAGATAAAATTATTATCATTGATTGGTGTAAAACAGTTTGACACTAATATTTCAAATACAATAGAAGTCAAACAAGGCCTTTAAGGCAAAACATTAACAATTGTTATGGTTTTTACTCTTAAATGATGGTTGTTTAAGGTTAAATAGTGCATATTTTAGGTATACCTCATCATCTATCTACTTATCTACTAACCTACCTATCTAACCATTACAACGGTTTTGTGGGGCTTAGCTTAAAATATACATACCTTTATGTAATCTATACTAATATTATAAAGAGGAAAGCTTTGTTTGTTTGTTTGTTTGTTTGGTTGTAATGAATAGGCTCAAAAACTACTGGACCGATTTTAAAAATTCTTTCACCATTCGAAAGCTACATTATCCACGAGTGACATAGGCTATATTTTAACCGGGTAGCGGCAGTAATTCCCACGGGATGCGAGTGAAACCGCGGGAAAACGGCTAGTAATAAATAAATAAATCTGTCATAAGCTATATGCCTTGCGGGAAAACGGCTAGTAATAAATAAATAAATCTGTCATAAGCTATATGCCTTGTCTATAACTGTCTTATGCAAGAAATGTCTCAACCTTTTTCTTGTCTTTGGGGTGTTCGAAAACCAATCTAGATGAATTTTGGCAGAGATACACCGTTATTGGATGGCCACCCTGGAAATGACACAAGCTGTTTTTTATCTGCATGAGAGTATTTCCCTGGAATATGGGTAAAACCACTTGTTCCAGGCAATGTCATCAAAATGGAATTTCCCGGACCCTGATAAAAATAGCTTTATATTATTCTAATGAATAAGCCTTTTAGCTATAAATATCTCAAATTCAATTTACTTATCTCAGACTAATACAGAATATGTAATGAACTAAAATGTTGTGTCCGAGAACTGGTTGTATAAAATATTTGCTAAGCAAGATAAGGACTTGTTATGCTGATTTTGCACCTATAAAACTGGGTTGAAACTAATTCCAATTAATTTTATATAACACTAAGGTTCTAATCATAACTTTAGTTCAGAGGTTTTATATATCTGAAATAATAAATTGATATAGCTTTTGTCCTCTTATCCATCCGTTTATGTGATCAGGTTTCAATGAACTGGTTTCCAAATTATACCCTCACTAGCTTCCGCCAGCGGTTTCACCCGCGTCCCGTGGGAACTACTCGGCGAACCCGGATAAAAAGTAGCCAATATCCTTTCTCAGGGTCTAGACTATTTCTACTATTATTCTTTCTAGACTATCTGGGTACTAAACATTTTAAATGGGTTCAGTTGTTTTGGCGTGTAAACACGACAGACAAACTGACAGAGTTACTTTGGCATTTATAATATTAATGTGATAATTTACAATTCTTAATGGGAAAGTTCACAAGCAACTTGTTGATCTTATTATTTTCTGAACAAGATTTTTATCTGTGAGATTTATCTGTTTTGATATGATCTTGGATGATGGTATTTTATCAGATAATGTTTTTATTTGTATTACTAGCTTTTGCCCGCGACTTCGTTCGCGTGGAATAGTGACTTCCGGCAAATTTTTGGTTTTAACCACATAGTCCCCGATCTCGCGGGATCTCTTCAAAAATGAGATCAACGCCGTCTATCTACGGAGTATAGGAACACCTCGACATTTATAGTACGGAGTTGAACAATAGATGGCGCTGTATGTCCGGAATAAATTTATTTTTTATTTTTATTTTTTGAAATAAAAACTATCCTATGTCCTTTCTCAAGTTCCAAACTATGTCTGTACCAAATTTCACACAAATCGGTTCAGTAGTTTGGGCGTGAAGAAAAGACAGACAGACAGACAGAGTTACTTTCGCATTTATAATATTAGTTTGGAAGTTTGGATTCCATAGCTTGTTAGCAAATGGCTGTAAAGGCCAAAGGTGCAACAACATAGAGAAATGGCAATTTTAGACTTATGTATAGAAATACCTAATAATATAAAAATGAATCGCTAAATGTGTTGGTAAGCGCATAACTCAAGAACGGCTGGACCGATCGGGCTTATTTTGGTCTTAAAATGTTTGTACAGATCGAGGGAAGGTTTATATATAAAAAAAAAAACAGGATCCGCGTACGAAGTCGCGGGCAGAAGCTAGTACCTAATAGAATTCTAATCCATTGAACTGATTAAATGGCGTAGTATGACATCATCAATGTCTCCATCCCTCGCTCTCAGTAGAGTCCCGTGCTCTAACAGCAATTGAAGTAAAACTAGTCTGGTGGTATTGGATTGCCCGGGTAACTGGGTTGTAGTCAGATGGGCAGTCGCTGGATATAAAACTGGTTCTCAGCTGCATCCGGTAAGACTGGTATCCGACCCCGAAGTAGCAGGAAAGGCTAGTCACTCACTTCCCATATTATTGATTTATAATTTTGGCTGTTCCTACTTTAATTCAGTAGTACAGATAATAGCTCATCAAGTTACCACAATCTGTCAAATATCTGCAATAGATTTTCAACCTTATCACAATAGTGGAAGGTTAATGTTCGATTGGTAATATTTGTCAGATGCGTGTTGGTACTTTAGTTCACACAAACAGTTCTTCATGTCCAATCTTTCCACAGGGACATACCAATTTGGTGAATATGGCCAGTACTCCCTCAACCTCACAGAGGTGGCCACAGATGTATGTACTCCCCGGATGACAGCGGAGCCCGATGCGGCGTTCCTGCCGATACTGACCGCTGTAGTCATTCTGCTGTCTATGGCCACACTGTGGTATGTCATCAAAGGGATTGGGAAGCGAGTGGTCGCTGGACGACTTTATGCTAGATATTTTGCTAGGTAAGTGTGATTTTTTTTATTGAGAATATTCTGTCAGTCTTAGGATCTCCCCACATTTATCGACGCGGAATCGTCTTAAGCCGAGTGCGAATCAACACTACTCGACTTAGGGCTAAAACTTACAAACGGCTCGTGCCGCCGTCGGCCGGGGCGTCGCGACGCGTCGTCCAAGCGGAGCCGATGCGAATGGTGCTAGTAACAACCTTATTACGTAGGCATAAAGGCTTTTTTGACCGGTGCTAGGCGATTCCGTGTCGATAAATGTGGGAAGAAACCCTTACGTCGCGATTCCACCGGTGTGCGGCACACTAGACGCACACAAATGTTTCTTCTGGTCCACTCGCTCTAGCAATGCATGCGAACATTTGTAACTGTCCTCGAAATTGCAACCTTTGTGCACGTGTTCGCCAACGGTGGAGTTTAGAAAAGACAAAAGAAGTTCAGTTTAAAAATGTACAGCCACACAGACACATCAACCTACCTCAATCTGACCTTTAGCAGATCATCAACCTTATCAATGTTCGATTGGTAAAATTTCACAGATTCGGATAGATAGACCTGCTAGCCTCATATGTATAGGAATCTATCCCATAAAATATGCACATGTAGAGGGAACTCTTTAAAATAGAACCATTATTTCTGTAGGAAAATAATGGTTTTAATAAAGCATTTAATTCATACTTTATTTAAGTATTTCTAAATTGTACCGCGTTATAGGCAAAATGTAAAAATCAACACATCTTCGCGAGTGACGTCACGGGCCGCGCCTGGTGTCGGAGAGCCCATAGCTTTAGTGGAGCCCTCGGATATGCCCGTATCGCGGTTTGACATTTTGTTCCTTTTGCATGTGCATATTGTTGCATGCTGATGGGGATAATCGTGCTTTTATTTTAGGGGATAAAACCCCTTATAAGTATTATATTCCCTCATATGTATATAATACACTTGTATCATACAAGTTTTAATATGGGATTATATCCCCATGATAATCTAGAAAGTTAGGAAAAACTAAATTGTAGAGAAAAATCGTTGGATATTATAAATAAATATTACCAGCTTTTGCTCGCGGTTTCAACCGCGTCCTGAGGTAGCTACTTACCGTACTAGAATAAAAACAGTTCTCTATATTTTATTCTGAAATCTGACGAGTTTCATCAAACGACGAACAAATATCCAAACCCACTAACTTTACCATTTATAATATTAGTAAGATCACTTCGGTGCAGTTTTAAAAACCGGCCAAGTGCGAGTCGGACTCGCACGCGAAGGGTTCCGTTCCATTATCTATGAAAAACAAACGTACCTACAAAAAATTACTTTGTTTTTCATACAAATATATGAATAACAAAGTTATAGTTTGCGGTTACTGAAAAAGTGCTATAACTCAAAAACTACTGATTGTATTTCGTTCAAACCAATTTTGGTTGATAGTTTTTATTAAGATCTATAACATATATTTTTTTTAGATTTTTCACTTTGGTAGTTTAGAAATTACAGGGGGGGGGACACACATTTTGGCACTTTGGGAGTGTCTTACTCTAAAATGATTGACTTTAGGAAAAAATGGTTTTAGAAACCTCAATCTCATTTTTAAAGACCTATCTATAGACACCCCACAAGTGTAGGTTAGACGAAAAAAAAATTTTTTTGTTTCAGTTCCATGTATGGGGAGCCCCCTTCTAATATTATTATTTTTTTATTTTTGTATAAAAATCGTAAAGCGGTTAACATAATACATCTACCTACCGAGTTTGAATGGTGTAGTCTTAATAGTTTCGGAATAAACTGGCTGTGACATACGGACAGACAGACAGACAGACAGACAGACAGACAGACAGACAGACATGACGAATCTATAAGGGTTCCGTTTTTTGCCATTCGGCTACGGAACCCTAAAAACTGTTTTTTACGCTATTTTTGGCATTGGCCAGGAACACGCTTATGTTTCTCTATTTCACCTGTTTATAGAGTTATTAAATACAATATACTCTATTGCAGAGAAGACAACGAGCTTGGCTCGGAGACTCGGGTCCTGACAGCCGAGGCGAGCGTGCCTCGATCACCCACGAGGTCTCGCCTACGCTCCCTCGATATCTTCAGAGGATTCGCTATCGCTCTTATGGTAAATGACCATTTTTATCTATCTATATCTACATACTTCTATCAAATACATCAATTTCAAGCGATACAGACAGAATTGTGTTGCTGGGGAGTTTGTTCCACCATTTCTTCTTTCCAGCTAAAACACATAGGAAGTGGTGAAGGGCGGACTGTCTTCTGTAACATTGATCTTCAAAAAGTGCTGATTTCCAGCCTACTTCAAAGTGGAAGCGACGCATCACCCGATGCCCATTGTCCCGCTAGATGCCGTTTAATTCTCTACCATTATTTCGAATCATACGGATTTTAGGACAATTAAATGAACTAGTTCAATAAACTGTAAAGTCCGAGACACGCAAATGTTAAAAGTACGACTTAATAATAATCGATTTACACAAAAACCTAAAAAACATAACAATCTTGAATTCAACGCCATCTAGCGGGACAATGGGCAACAACTGGTCGTCGCATGCACCTTAAATAAATGACGTTTTATCTTTTATACAGATCTTCGTGAATGCCGGCGGCGGTGGGTACGGCATATTCTCCCACAGCGTATGGAACGGGCTGACGGTGGCTGACGTGGTGTTCCCCTGGTTCGCCTTCGCCATGGGGGAGGCTCTGGTGCTCTCCCTCAACGCCAGGCTCAGGACCTCGCTGCCCAGGATCAATGCGCTGCAGCAAGTAAGTATAACCTCTCTTAGCTTGGAGAAATATTAAGGGGTTTAATATGGAATGGCCAGTTTCACAGGCCCAGATAAAGTTTTAGATAGCTATCTGACAGATTATGCCATAGAAAAATAGTCAAAATTAAAAATATTTATTAAAAATAGTTAGATTCCATCAAAGTGGGCCACACACATTTGTTCGCAAATTATAAAATCTTAATGCATTGGCGCGAGACTATAGCTAGCATTGTGTTCGCGCAAAGGTTGCAATAGCGCGTACATTTTAGAAGTGTCCCCAAGTAAGAATTATTTTTTTTTTGCATTAGACAATAATGTTACTTAATGCACTTTTGGGTAGTCTACGCTGTGATGGTAAATAGCATGGCGCTTGCTTATGGCGTCATTCATATACGACTTCTATAATAAATATGTTCCAAAAACCCTTTTAAAGAATCCCTGGAATACTTTAGAATCCTGTCTAAAACATCCACCAAAACAACACTAGTATATTTCCTTTAGTTTATAGGAAAAGGCCTCAAAAAAATGATGCTCCACATACCTACATAGCTTAGCCACTTTCGAATCCTGTCTCAATCACCAACCAAGATGATGACCATGACATATACCACGCCAGCTCCAAAAATCCCAACCAACCAAGACAGTGGTTATCTTAGCACAGTAACCACAACAATATGCTATACTTCCACCAGGTAGCCACCCGCTCCCTCATGCTGTCCATGATCGGCATAGTCCTGGGGTCTTCCAACGCGTCGTGGCTGGATGTACGTCTTCCCGGAGTGCTGCAGCGTCTGGCTGCCATGTACCTCATTGTGGGAGCGCTGGAGTGTGCCTTTATGAGAACCAGCCAGGATATTACACCAGGTAACTTCTTCCTCTTATCGAGTAAGCTGCAGGTTTAATCACCTAACAAGCCCTAGTGTCAGAGTTTTCTCAAATCCGCCTGACGGCCTCTGACGTGGATTTATAACTACGACTGCTACTGTTTAGCATGGGTGACCATCATGTCATAGAGTTCTTTCGTGTTTCGGAAGGCACGATAAATTGGTGGGTCCCGGCTGTCATTTGACCATCTTTGGCAGTCGTCAGAAGCCAGAAAGTCTAACAAGCAGTCTTACGAAAAGGTATAGTATTGGTTTGGTTGCCCAAGTTACTGGGTTGAGAAGGTTACATAGGCAATCGCTCCATGTAAAACACTGGTACTCAGCTGCATCAGGTTATCTGTACTAATATTATAAAGCTGAAGAGTTTGTTTTTTTGGACGCACTAATCTCAGGAACTACTGGTCCGATTTGAAAAATTCTTTCAGTATTAGATAGCCCATTTATCGAGGAAGGCTATAGGTTACCTTTTATCCGGGTGCGCGCAGTACTTTCCACGGGAAAGCGGGTGAAATCGCTGGCGGAAGCTAATACTATATATAGCAGATAAGATTTAATATTTATGTGTCCTTTGCAGGTCGTTCTCTATTCCGTGACATCAGCGCTGGTTGGCAGCAGTGGTTGGCTACTCTCTTACTTGTTTCTATTCAGGTAATAATCAGTGAAATTATGACTTTAACTAGGTATTTTCCGCCGTTTCACTTTAGTGGAGTTACTGGGGCGTTAAAAACGGCAAAACCTCGGATCTCTCAGCAACTGAATAGAATTCAATGATTTTTTCGGCAATATCTTGTGAATACCATAAATAATAATGTCTACCTATTTAAAAGTTGTGCACTTGATTTTTAACACGTTATACTAGGTCCACCTGTATGTAACTAACTAAATGTACCTAATCAAATCTAAAATCACTAATTCACCATCTTCCAAGGACCGTAGCATCATGAAAATTGACAGTTGTATGTAGTTTGGATGACAATACAATAATATGGTACTGTCGAACTGATCTCATGATGGAGCCGAAACGTATGAACTGGAACTTCATGATGGAACATCGTATCATATCCGTGTTTGGACTTTTTAGAAAGGTCGTGTAATGAACTTTGACCACGATAAGGTTTCAAAGTCTGATGAGGAAGCCGATTTTTGGCTTTTACGTGCACTTATTAAAGCGTGGTTTTCTACCCAGCAGTGTGTGTCAGCTGGTCTACCCCCTCTAGTAATGAGTCATATATTATTCGAAAGGTCTTTTCAAGTGCAACATTTCGTATCAACATACTACTCACAAATAGTTAGTACTTTAGATGCTGAAGCACCGTTAAAGCATATAG
>NWSH02000150.1:2371239-2392610 GCA_002382865.2 Heliothis virescens
GCCTCTTACCAATTTTTAGTATTTCAGAAGATGTGACTTAACTAAGGTGTATTGCCGTTACTTAATAGGGATTTAAGGAACAATATCTTCCCTCTAGTAATGAATCATATACCAATCAAAAGGTATTTTTAAGTGTTGCATCTCGTCTTAACGTACCACTCACTAATTCTTAGTATTTTAGCAGATATAGCTTAACTAAAGGTAATTGATGATACTTTGAAAGGTTTTGTAAAGAATAATATCCCCCCTCTATTAATGGGCCATATATTAATCGTTAGGTCTATGTTAGCGCTACATTTCGTCTTAACACACCCCTTATCAATTCTTAGTATTTTAGAAGGTGTAGCTTAACTACGGCGTAGTGTCGATACTTTATGTGGATTTAAGGAATGATATCTCTCCTCTAGCAATGAGTCATATACCAATTAAAAGGATTTTTAAGCCCTACATTTTGTCTTAACACTCTACTTACCAAGTCTTAATATTTGAGAAGATGTGGCTTAACAAAAGTGTATTGCCGATACTTAATATGGATTTAAATGTACCCCGGGGGTGGTTTTAAGAAACATATTTCACGATCAGTAGGTGCTAATGCCGTTACCGTTAGTACCTAGCCCGAAATTGATCGTAGTACGTTGCAGCTGCCGTTTCTCCCTTCCCGTCCGGCTAACAGCTCAAGGTCTCTTGGACTCCTCAAATTGAATGAAACGTTGGAAAGATGTTCGTCTTTCTCTATTTAAGTAAGATTTGACGTAAAACAAAAATAAAAAAAAAATCAATATTAATTTTTCATATTTTTTTGTTTAAATAATAAAAAAATAGTTGCACAATATAATTTTTGGTAGAAGATACGTTTTAGAGTATAAAGAACAAGATCCCGTTGGTTTTATGTAGATTGATTCAGTTGCCTAGAGATCCGAGGTGAAAACCCCCAGTAACTCCACTACTTGCGGAGAAATGTCTTCCCGTACCCGGAAAAAATATAGTCTTTGTTACTCAAGGAGAGTCTAGCTTGGAGAGAGAGAGCTAGCATCGGTGAAATATTTTTTCAAATTGGTTTAGTAGTTTTTGGAGCATTTATGGTGCAAACAAACAAAAAAATGTTTCCTCTTTATAATATTACTATTTTTTTGCCCATGGTTTCACCCGTGTCTAGATAAAAAGATAAAAAGTCGTTTATTCAAAGTAGGCTGAAAATCAGCACTTTTTGAAGGTCATTTTAGCAAAAAGACAGCCCCCAAAACGCCCACTACTTCCTATGTGTTTTTGCTGGAAAGAAGAAATTTTGGAACAAACTACCCAGCAAGTCTGTCTTCTCTGTAAGAAGTTCTCCCACTTCTTGTTTTAACCGGAAAAAATATATCCTCGTAACTCGGGGATCATCTATCTCAACAGTGATTTTTAACAAAATAATGCCCCCTTTTTATTATATTAGTATAGATAATTATGCTGGTCCAATTCCCCAGGTGTGTATAACTCTGCTGGTGCCGGCGCCGGGGTGCCCGCGCGGCTACATGGGGCCGGGCGGCCTGCATCTCTCCGCGCACAATGTCACGCTGCAGAACTGCACTGCGGGCATCGCCGGGTACATCGACAGGTATGTGGGCCGTTAATCAATTTAAATGTAAAGTTGTTAGAACATTTATGTAATTATTGGATGGTAATAAATCTGCTTTTTTTTTTACTTTTGTATGGTCCCATACTCAAAGGCCTATTACTAAGACTTCGCTGTCCATTCATCACCAGTATCTATCACATAAACCTTGTTAGACAGTTAAAAGGTTTTACAGATGTATTATTGCTGCCGTATAACAACATGAATACTGAAAACTATAGTGCATTTATTTTATCATGAGTTCCCTGACAGTTCATAACTGATAGTTATAGTGATGTAATCTAACGAAACTTTATCGAATATTTTTTAATATCGAATCGGTTGGCAAAGAAAATGAAATCGGATCTGCGAATTTTTATATGGCCGCTACTCTGCATAGATTTTTTACCGATTCAGTAACTTATGTTAATCTCTATTGACGCAAGTCACATTCTATTTCATGCATCTGACATATACGCCATTTTATAAAATCATATTTGTTTACCATCGATTATTTAGTTTATTGGCCATCTATATTTATTAAGTTCATTTAAAATATCAAGAAATATAGTTTACTGCGTAATTAACAAAGAGACAATACTTTAAAATAACGTTGTTTTGTTGGTTTATTTGTTATCGCTCTAAAGCAGTATGCGTGTGATGGAAAACTTAGATCTGTCAGGGAACTCATGATAAAGGGAAAATACTATAGTATTAAAATAATATAATTATTTAAGGAAGTCCCTAGGCCCAAACTTTTTAGATAATAATACTTTACTATAATACTTTTTAGATTAGATAGATAATAATGGTACGAAAATCTTTTTCTTTAAGTGCCAGTTTCACAGTTTTGAGATAAAGTTCTTGATAGCTATTTGATTTCTTTCCTATGGCATGATCTGTCAGATAGTCTATCTAGAACCTATGAAATTGGTCGTTAATCTTCTAATTTTTGCCTCACTTAACCCTGTTTTATATTTCAGACTGGTACTAGGTCCGTCCCACCTGTACCAACGCGGCACGTTCCACAAGATGTACCACACGACAGTTCCTCACGACCCTGAGGGTATCCTGGGCATTCTGTCCGGGGTGCTGGTGGTGCAGGCCGGCGCACACGCCACCAGGATCATGCTCGCTTACAACCATGCTAGGTAAGTGACGCCAAACTTAATAAATTAAATTATTTAATTGATTTACACGGCTTTACATGCCTAGAGAGACGACAGGGTAAAAAAAAAGGAAATTCAATTAGTCCATAATTTAGATTATCGCAAAATTTCGGACACGTATTTTTTGTTTTTAAAAGTCTATGAATAATAACAAAGATAATGAGTATTTTAAGTTCAGGAGTGGGGGGTCCTGACGTCACGCCTATGTAAAAATCGTACATAGGCGTCTATAATAGCTGTTTGTAGCTATATCTATAGCTTCATAATTATTTGTTTAGATGAAAAAAAAGACGGACTAATTAGATTTTTTTAGTCGTCTAGCTTAGTAGGTAACAATAATAATTGAGTTTATTATTCCAGGGCCCGAATAATGCGTTGGGTGTTCTGGTCGATTATCTTCGGCGTTTCCGGTGGAGCTCTATGCATGTTCTCGAAGAACGGAGGCCCGATACCCGTGAACAAGAATCTCTGGTCGGTGTCGTACTGCCTGGTGACGTCATCACTGGCGCTCGGCATACAAGCCGTGCTATACTTCATTGTGGATCTCAAGACCAAGTGGGGGGGCCGGCCGCTTTATTATGCTGGTAAGTATATATAATAATAATATTCTAGCGATATATAGTAGGAAAATTGGAGTAATGAAATGGAATATTGGACTACGGGATTGTTCGAAAGAGTTACCGCGGCCCAAGTACACAAAGGGCTTAAGAAGCACAAAGGGTTTTAGTCCTATACCTATGGTCTATCTGATATATGGGTAGGAATCTCTGGTCGGTGTCGTACTGCCGTGCTGTACTTCATTGTCGACCTCAAGACCAAGTGGGGGGAAGACCGCTTTATTATGCTGGTAAGTTAATTATATTATAGGAATATAATGTAGGAAAATAGTTGACTGAAGAACAATGCATAGAAAGAATTATCGCTGCCCTGGTATAAAAAGGGCTTAAGAAGCAACATGGTGGGTTTTAGTCAGTAAAAGTCCGACATTCCCTCACGCTGTCACCCACAGCTGTAGGGGTAGATCATCTGATGATTTCCCAAAAAGAACATTTCCTAAAAGTTCGACAAAGAATCTATTTAAAAGATTTCGCCCACGTCATAAAGGAACTACATTTTGCACCCAGATACAAAGTAAGCCTATCTCCGTTTCCAACTATCTTTATGCCAAAATCTCAAAATCTAGGCAAGTTCATATCTTCACACGACAAAATATCCCAACCAGTAAAATCTATCAAATGCGTCAATTTTTGTAACATAATTAACGTATATTTTCTTCCACAGGACAAAACGCCCTTTTCCTGTACATCGGAAGCGAGCTCCTCAAACGCAACTTCCCCCTCCACTGGGCACTAACGGCTCCCACTCACGCGCAACTTCTAGCCGCGCATGCGGCCTCCATGTTGATTTGGCTGGCTGTCGGCGTCGCCTTGCACAGAAAACGCATCTTTATCACCCTGTAATAACGTCCTTTTTACTATAGCAATGTATGGCGAAGTGAGAAGGAAAAGTGTCTTTAAGGCCTTGTTATAGAGTTCTTTTTACTACAACAGAGGAAGATGTGATTTATTAGAGTTGGAAATATATTTTAATCGCTCTTAAATACGGTTATTTTTTAATACAATTTCATTATATAAAGGAAGTAAATTCATACTATGTTACTGGGACTAAGCTTGCCGCCGCCATTTTGATATGGCGTCGCAACACATAAGAGGGAAAATGTCTTCAAGGCCTTGTAAGAGCTAAAGGAATTTCAACTTTATAGATATGAAATAAAGTTTATTTTACTACAGTAACTAACACCTATTTTAAGAACTTTTTACACTACCACTTTCTAAGGACATCACCTCATACTGAGAGTTAAAATGTATATTAATTTGAGAGTATATTTTCCCATAAATAGGTGTTTTATCCCAGTAAGAAAGGTAGTATAGTTGATGTCCTGGAATGGGTAGGAGCGAGCGGAAGGAAAAACGTCTTTAAGACCATGTAGATAGTGTTCTTTTTGAAACAGCAGTTGAAGTGGATATTGGTTGAAAGTTTTAAATGGAATTCTTCTTAATAACCCTATGATATTCTTGATTGTATTGATGTTCTTTTTAAAATAGCTACGGGTCTGAAGAATTAATCATTTTTTTTTAAGTTAAAATATGTTTTATCGTCTTGCAATAAAGTTCAATTGGCAATATGAGTGATTGTAATGTCAGCTTATTTGAATTGCTTGTGTTTTATAAAGTCCTTTTTAAATTGTCAACTAACCATGGGACTTAATATTATAATTATTTTGAATATTAACTTCCAGTTTCAGAGGTTCCTGATAGCTATCTGACAGATATAGAAATGTTTTTAGTTCTAATTACTTTTTTGTGGCATTATCTGTCATATAGCTATTTAGTATTACATGTACAGTTGACAGCAAGTCAGTGTACCCAAAATCTGCCACATTTTACCAATCGAACATTAACCTTCCACTATTGTGATAAGGTTGAAAATCGATCGCAGAAATTTGACAGATTTGTGTACACTGACTTGCTGTCGACTGTACAACCTCTAGAAGTGGCCCTTAGGGATGTAAAAATGTATATGAATTGATATATTTTCTTGTATCTAAATTATTCGAGTAAAACATGCCAAAATTCTTAAGCCAAGATTAAATTAAAATTTAGAATGCAATCTTATTAATATTTTTGTTTTGCTTAGAAATTGAAAAGTCTTTAAAAAATTGACACAAATGGCATAAAACAGTAATTAGATAAGTGGTAGACAAATAAAATTGAATTGATTTGCTCAAAAAAAAAATGATTTTGAAAGTAAAACTTTATTATAAAAAATATAGATTCAGACTTAAATGTAATTAATTCCTAACACTTTTTAGACCGGACTTCGCAATTGTTCACTAAATAATTTTGCTATCTGCGCCTGATCTCTCTCCGGTCGTGTCGGATTGCCGTCCCATCGGGTTATGAGAGTGAGGGAATAGGGAGTGCACCTGTGTCACAGCAAATTCTTGTGCACTATAATATGTCCTGCGCAGCTGGCTGATTTCCTTATACGAGAACAGCCTTTAGTATTTTTATTTTGCAACTAATATTGTGTCTTTTATTTGTTTGTAGTAAATTGAGGCCGAATGAATAAAAATATTCAAGGGTAAAATTATTTATTGAACAATGGTGTAAGCCAGGATTAATTAGCTTTGAATTGTTAAAATAAAATAATTATTAAAGTATCATTGAAAGTTTATAAACATACAGTGAATTATATTTTTATTTTTTTCTTGTGTGCATTAATTAACTTTTCATTCATATCTAGCTTAATTATCATCATATTTTTTTATTTAAGAAGATATATTTGTGTTGTTCACTTTAGATTTCATGGATTAGATTGCCATAAACAAAAATTTATATCATTTTGCAATATTAGATTTTATCATTTTATTTTATTTATAATTTACACGTTATAATCATCAACTTTAAATATAGCCATGATTCCAATGTATATGGCAGTCTTATCGGAATCTCGCAATTGAAAAAAAAACTGAATAAAACCTTGATTAAATATATGACGTCACTATTCATGTAAAATAAAAAACATATTTACTTACTACGATATTAGCCATTAAAATAAAAAAATATATTTAGTAATAACATAATATGAATTGATCAGTTTTGTATTTAGAACATAGTCCAACATTATAATTAGTTTTAGTTATATTATAATATGTTGTAAAAAACTTGACGAAAAATAATAAAATAAAAGCAAAATGGAAAGCGGTGCAGTCAATGTGTCTTAATAATTTATGTGGGTCGAACAAAATATGTAGGATCGCAATTTTTTGTCAAGTTTCAAAGATATTGTAACTTCGTGATTATAATAAAAAGTTAAGTTTAAATTATTTTTTTATTTAAATAATCCTATAATTTAATAACTATACCTCATGACTATGTACAGATGACAGCAGCAAATTCTACCAAGCGAACATCGTCCTTTCACTATTGTGATAAGGTTGAAAAAATCGATTGTAGTAACTTGATGTGCTATTGTATGCAGTGTGAAATATATTCCATTAATTATCTACTCATGCCAAGATTATTAAATTTTTTACAACGAAAGGAGCGCGCGAGGAATACCACGTAGGAAAAGAGTGCCTACGTGATCTTGATCGCGCGTTAGTATTTTATTTTTTAGATGCTGTCTGACTTGAAAATGCTAGAGTCATTTATTGCTATTCTTAACAACTTTGGAAACAAAAGGTCATATTTGGATCAAAAATATTGTGCTGAAGAAATTAATGACATAATTTGATTATTTAGGCAATTTATTCTTTGTTTCTAATAAAAACTGTATTGTATGTACAAAATGCAAAATAAAATGTTCCTTTACATGATTATGTCTTTCAACGCTAATTAACTTTAAATTAACAGCCGTCTATGTATAAAATGATTACAACATTGTTTCAATAATCGTGAAACAATTGAAGTTTCAAAATTTACACCAAAAACAAAACGCGAATAACCTTCAGATATCATTGAAATGTCAAAAAGACATTTGTTATCAAGTGTGAAACAGTTATCTGGCGGCCGCTCGCTAAAATACTGTTTTATTTCCACTAAAATCATGGAACCAAAAGTTAATTTGAAACAAGACCCAGCTTACGTGGAAATTCAAAAGTTCTACGATGCGAATTGGGACAAGATAAACATACAGCAATTGTTTCAACAGGACGCGAATCGGTTCAACAAATTCAGGTTTGAACATTTTTATTCTGTTTTATTTTGCTAATATAAATAAAACTATGTCGGTTTTTGATTAATTGAACGTTCATATAGTTATTTAATTGATTGAATTAATATTTGTGGTGAAATTCGAGTAGTTTCGCGAAGTTATATCATCGTGTTTAAAAAGTTATTGAAAGGTCGCGCATGCACGATTGTCATTTTTTCTTGTGTAGAATGTAACTGTTCAATTAAGATTCATAATCAATGTCATATCAATAAGTATGTTAACAATTATCTCAAATGTGCAAGTAATTGTTTACTTTATAACTAGATAAATAACTAATAAATAAGAATTTAAGAATAAGAATTTATTTTCCAAAAGATTACAATTTTTAAATTATCATTAGCCCCAAACTAGGCAAAGCCTGTATCTTGGGCGAAAAATGGATAATTATGTTTTTATAGATAGAAAGCGCATCTTTCGCAAAGAATATTTTTTAATAAATTAAATAAAATTCGATGATGAAATATTCATGAAATTCTCTTGTTTATTTTCTTCAGTTTATGTATATATGGTAATAAATGTATGATGTCATCCAATTATTATTTGAAACTACTGTAGGTTTCATGAATAATACTACTTACAACTTTAAAATATTTTGTTTTTGTTAAAATACTTAATTTTAATTGATTATATCATTTTTATTAGAACAAAACTGAACTGACATTAAAAATTGATTAGATTATTTTTCCATATATTGATTAATTTTTAATTTACAAAAAAAAAACTAGTCTCCGCATCCCAACCCCAAACGATGGTGAGATCCTGCTGGACTACTCCAAGAACCGCATCAATGACCAGCTGTGGGGCCTGCTCCTCAACCTCGCCAAGAGCCGCAATGTCGAGAAGGCTAGAGATGCTATGTTCTCCGGTAAGTTTAAAATCTATACTACTATAATAAACAGGAAACATTTTTTTGTTTGTTTGTCTCTACCCTTAAAGGGCGAAGTGTGAGTGAACTGCTGAACCAATTTGAAAAAAATATTCATTGTTGGAAGCTCCACTATCTCTGAGTGATAGCTATATTTTGTCCAGGTATGGGTAGTAGTTCCCATGGGATGTGAGTGAAACCACAGGAACACAGATAGTCTATAATAATTTGGATATAGGATCTTTTTTGCACTAAAGTAATTGAAAACATATGTGCGTAGCACAAAAATATGGTCCTAGCAAAATTCCATTACCATAATGTAACTGTGTAAAATATTGTGTCATTAGAATTGCACCACATTTTCTACTGCATTTATTACATCATCTCTTTTGCCTGCAGTCTAATGCAGCTTTTCTGGACTAAATTTCTATTAAACAAAAAAGCGAATCGTCGACATAATATTTATTTCCGAGACCAAGATGGTCAGGCAACCCACCAACTTATTTTGGCGACCTTCCGACAACATGAAGGCGAGATTCCATCAGTGACGGACTTAAATGTCGCCTTCTGGTCTGCTAGCTCTAGCAAATAGCATCCTTTGAGTGCGAACACATGCACCACTTTTTCCTAACAATTTAGGTAGAAACCTCAGCATCTGGTTAGACTGGAAGCCGACCCCAGCATAGTTGGGAAAAGGCTAGGCAGATGATAAATTTAGCTAGAATCTCGCCAAGCTAAGTTAAAAACAATGACCTACAGACACTTATTTTACCAATCAAACCCCTTTTTTTTTTCATCATCAGGTGAGAAGATAAACTTCACAGAAGACCGAGCAGTCTTGCACATTGCTCTCCGCAACCGACAGAACCGTCCCATCCAGGTGGCCGGCAAGGATGTAACACCTGATGTGAACGCTGTGCTGGCACATATGAAGGAGTTCTCCGGTCAAGTTATTAGTGGACAGTGGAAGGGGTTAGTTTATTTGTACTATTTATAAAAAAAGTCCCCCGACGCGTCTGTCTGTCTGTTCGCGATAAACTCACAAACTACTACACCGATTTGCAAGCGGTTTTGACCATTCGATAGCTTGATTCTCGAGGAAGGTTTAAGCTTATTTATTTTATCTGAGGGTTTAAGTATATAATTTGTTAAGTTTTTGTGTACATTTAAGTAAGATATTTATTGAAGACTAGCTGACCAGGTAAACTTCGTATTACTTACCATTAAACCTTCCCTCGATCTACACAAACATTTTAAAACCAAAATAAGCTCGATCGGTCCAGCCATTCTTGAGCTTTAGTGAGACTAACGAACAGCAATTGATTTTTATATATAAGACTAGCTGATCCGGTGAACTTCGTAACACATTTTTTTTTAATTTTTCCATATTTTCTCAACGTTTAAACCTTCCCTGGACTTCAACAATTAATTCAAATCCAAAATTAGCCAAATCGGTTCAGCAGTTCTCGAGTTTTAGCAGGACTAACGAACAGCAATTGATTTTTATATATAAGAAGATGTCGGGGAAAAAATAAGCCATCCTTCAAAGCGCTTCATAATTATTTTATTCGGGTGCAGGAAGAATTTTCTCCGAGATGCGAGTAAACCTACTCGAAAACAGCTAGCATTCTAGTTTATAGCTATTATTATGTAACTTCATTAGACACTACACCACGTCGTAGTAGTTAATTAACACACATTTATCAGGTACACGGGCAAGCCGATAACTGATGTGATCAACATCGGCATCGGAGGGTCTGACCTCGGACCTCTGATGGTCACCGAGGCGCTCAAGCCTTACGCCAACCATTTGAAGGTAAAACGCTTCAGAATTTGCTTTGAAGAAAAATAGAGGACATAAAAAAGTTATATGTTTGGTTATATAATATTTATGTAAAGTAATTTCTATGGGCCTTAGATGCCTGAAACAAATAAAAAAGTAAGTTAAAAATATGAATATATAAGTTATATTCTTTTAAAACTTTTATGTGGTTCACTGAACATGAACATATAATCACCTAATTCAAATAAACTGGATTTAGCGTTTCATTTAAAAATAACTTATTTCATTTTAACCCTATCGTACCTAATATCTAGATAGTTCTTAAAAAATACAATACTAATTGCACTTTTAATATTATTCTGACACTTGCTTTTTTAGGAGGCCTTTTTCTTGCTTCCAAAAAGGAGGAGGCTCTTAATTTGACCGCCTATATATTTTAAGATCTGTAAATTTACCAACTCATCTGTCCAGGTGCACTTCGTATCAAACATAGACGGCACGCACTTGGCTGAAGTGCTCAAGCGGCTGAACCCTGAGACGGCGCTGTTCATCATCGCGTCCAAGACCTTCACCACGCAGGAGACCATCACCAACGCTACTTCCGCCAAGAACTGGTTCCTGGAAGCCGCTAAAGATGTAAGTTTGGATATAATTCTGCTAATTTTATAAACTAGATGTTTTCTCGCTGTTTCACTCGCGGCCCGTGGGAACTACNAAAAAAAAAATGATTTTGAAAGTAAAACTTTATTATAAAAAATATAGATTCAGACTTAAATGTAATTAATTCCTAACACTTTTTAGACCGGACTTCGCAATTGTTCACTAAATAATTTTGCTATCTGCGCCTGATCTCTCTCCGGTCGTGTCGGATTGCCGTCCCATCGGGTTATGAGAGTGAGGGAATAGGGAGTGCACCTGTGTCACAGCAAATTCTTGTGCACTATAATATGTCCTGCGCAGCTGGCTGATTTCCTTATACGAGAACAGCCTTTAGTATTTTTATTTTGCAACTAATATTGTGTCTTTTATTTGTTTGTAGTAAATTGAGGCCGAATGAATAAAAATATTCAAGGGTAAAATTATTTATTGAACAATGGTGTAAGCCAGGATTAATTAGCTTTGAATTGTTAAAATAAAATAATTATTAAAGTATCATTGAAAGTTTATAAACATACAGTGAATTATATTTTTATTTTTTTCTTGTGTGCATTAATTAACTTTTCATTCATATCTAGCTTAATTATCATCATATTTTTTTATTTAAGAAGATATATTTGTGTTGTTCACTTTAGATTTCATGGATTAGATTGCCATAAACAAAAATTTATATCATTTTGCAATATTAGATTTTATCATTTTATTTTATTTATAATTTACACGTTATAATCATCAACTTTAAATATAGCCATGATTCCAATGTATATGGCAGTCTTATCGGAATCTCGCAATTGAAAAAAAAACTGAATAAAACCTTGATTAAATATATGACGTCACTATTCATGTAAAATAAAAAACATATTTACTTACTACGATATTAGCCATTAAAATAAAAAAATATATTTAGTAATAACATAATATGAATTGATCAGTTTTGTATTTAGAACATAGTCCAACATTATAATTAGTTTTAGTTATATTATAATATGTTGTAAAAAACTTGACGAAAAATAATAAAATAAAAGCAAAATGGAAAGCGGTGCAGTCAATGTGTCTTAATAATTTATGTGGGTCGAACAAAATATGTAGGATCGCAATTTTTTGTCAAGTTTCAAAGATATTGTAACTTCGTGATTATAATAAAAAGTTAAGTTTAAATTATTTTTTTATTTAAATAATCCTATAATTTAATAACTATACCTCATGACTATGTACAGATGACAGCAGCAAATTCTACCAAGCGAACATCGTCCTTTCACTATTGTGATAAGGTTGAAAAAATCGATTGTAGTAACTTGATGTGCTATTGTATGCAGTGTGAAATATATTCCATTAATTATCTACTCATGCCAAGATTATTAAATTTTTTACAACGAAAGGAGCGCGCGAGGAATACCACGTAGGAAAAGAGTGCCTACGTGATCTTGATCGCGCGTTAGTATTTTATTTTTTAGATGCTGTCTGACTTGAAAATGCTAGAGTCATTTATTGCTATTCTTAACAACTTTGGAAACAAAAGGTCATATTTGGATCAAAAATATTGTGCTGAAGAAATTAATGACATAATTTGATTATTTAGGCAATTTATTCTTTGTTTCTAATAAAAACTGTATTGTATGTACAAAATGCAAAATAAAATGTTCCTTTACATGATTATGTCTTTCAACGCTAATTAACTTTAAATTAACAGCCGTCTATGTATAAAATGATTACAACATTGTTTCAATAATCGTGAAACAATTGAAGTTTCAAAATTTACACCAAAAACAAAACGCGAATAACCTTCAGATATCATTGAAATGTCAAAAAGACATTTGTTATCAAGTGTGAAACAGTTATCTGGCGGCCGCTCGCTAAAATACTGTTTTATTTCCACTAAAATCATGGAACCAAAAGTTAATTTGAAACAAGACCCAGCTTACGTGGAAATTCAAAAGTTCTACGATGCGAATTGGGACAAGATAAACATACAGCAATTGTTTCAACAGGACGCGAATCGGTTCAACAAATTCAGGTTTGAACATTTTTATTCTGTTTTATTTTGCTAATATAAATAAAACTATGTCGGTTTTTGATTAATTGAACGTTCATATAGTTATTTAATTGATTGAATTAATATTTGTGGTGAAATTCGAGTAGTTTCGCGAAGTTATATCATCGTGTTTAAAAAGTTATTGAAAGGTCGCGCATGCACGATTGTCATTTTTTCTTGTGTAGAATGTAACTGTTCAATTAAGATTCATAATCAATGTCATATCAATAAGTATGTTAACAATTATCTCAAATGTGCAAGTAATTGTTTACTTTATAACTAGATAAATAACTAATAAATAAGAATTTAAGAATAAGAATTTATTTTCCAAAAGATTACAATTTTTAAATTATCATTAGCCCCAAACTAGGCAAAGCCTGTATCTTGGGCGAAAAATGGATAATTATGTTTTTATAGATAGAAAGCGCATCTTTCGCAAAGAATATTTTTTAATAAATTAAATAAAATTCGATGATGAAATATTCATGAAATTCTCTTGTTTATTTTCTTCAGTTTATGTATATATGGTAATAAATGTATGATGTCATCCAATTATTATTTGAAACTACTGTAGGTTTCATGAATAATACTACTTACAACTTTAAAATATTTTGTTTTTGTTAAAATACTTAATTTTAATTGATTATATCATTTTTATTAGAACAAAACTGAACTGACATTAAAAATTGATTAGATTATTTTTCCATATATTGATTAATTTTTAATTTACAAAAAAAAAACTAGTCTCCGCATCCCAACCCCAAACGATGGTGAGATCCTGCTGGACTACTCCAAGAACCGCATCAATGACCAGCTGTGGGGCCTGCTCCTCAACCTCGCCAAGAGCCGCAATGTCGAGAAGGCTAGAGATGCTATGTTCTCCGGTAAGTTTAAAATCTATACTACTATAATAAACAGGAAACATTTTTTTGTTTGTTTGTCTCTACCCTTAAAGGGCGAAGTGTGAGTGAACTGCTGAACCAATTTGAAAAAAATATTCATTGTTGGAAGCTCCACTATCTCTGAGTGATAGCTATATTTTGTCCAGGTATGGGTAGTAGTTCCCATGGGATGTGAGTGAAACCACAGGAACACAGATAGTCTATAATAATTTGGATATAGGATCTTTTTTGCACTAAAGTAATTGAAAACATATGTGCGTAGCACAAAAATATGGTCCTAGCAAAATTCCATTACCATAATGTAACTGTGTAAAATATTGTGTCATTAGAATTGCACCACATTTTCTACTGCATTTATTACATCATCTCTTTTGCCTGCAGTCTAATGCAGCTTTTCTGGACTAAATTTCTATTAAACAAAAAAGCGAATCGTCGACATAATATTTATTTCCGAGACCAAGATGGTCAGGCAACCCACCAACTTATTTTGGCGACCTTCCGACAACATGAAGGCGAGATTCCATCAGTGACGGACTTAAATGTCGCCTTCTGGTCTGCTAGCTCTAGCAAATAGCATCCTTTGAGTGCGAACACATGCACCACTTTTTCCTAACAATTTAGGTAGAAACCTCAGCATCTGGTTAGACTGGAAGCCGACCCCAGCATAGTTGGGAAAAGGCTAGGCAGATGATAAATTTAGCTAGAATCTCGCCAAGCTAAGTTAAAAACAATGACCTACAGACACTTATTTTACCAATCAAACCCCTTTTTTTTTTCATCATCAGGTGAGAAGATAAACTTCACAGAAGACCGAGCAGTCTTGCACATTGCTCTCCGCAACCGACAGAACCGTCCCATCCAGGTGGCCGGCAAGGATGTAACACCTGATGTGAACGCTGTGCTGGCACATATGAAGGAGTTCTCCGGTCAAGTTATTAGTGGACAGTGGAAGGGGTTAGTTTATTTGTACTATTTATAAAAAAAGTCCCCCGACGCGTCTGTCTGTCTGTTCGCGATAAACTCACAAACTACTACACCGATTTGCAAGCGGTTTTGACCATTCGATAGCTTGATTCTCGAGGAAGGTTTAAGCTTATTTATTTTATCTGAGGGTTTAAGTATATAATTTGTTAAGTTTTTGTGTACATTTAAGTAAGATATTTATTGAAGACTAGCTGACCAGGTAAACTTCGTATTACTTACCATTAAACCTTCCCTCGATCTACACAAACATTTTAAAACCAAAATAAGCTCGATCGGTCCAGCCATTCTTGAGCTTTAGTGAGACTAACGAACAGCAATTGATTTTTATATATAAGACTAGCTGATCCGGTGAACTTCGTAACACATTTTTTTTTAATTTTTCCATATTTTCTCAACGTTTAAACCTTCCCTGGACTTCAACAATTAATTCAAATCCAAAATTAGCCAAATCGGTTCAGCAGTTCTCGAGTTTTAGCAGGACTAACGAACAGCAATTGATTTTTATATATAAGAAGATGTCGGGGAAAAAATAAGCCATCCTTCAAAGCGCTTCATAATTATTTTATTCGGGTGCAGGAAGAATTTTCTCCGAGATGCGAGTAAACCTACTCGAAAACAGCTAGCATTCTAGTTTATAGCTATTATTATGTAACTTCATTAGACACTACACCACGTCGTAGTAGTTAATTAACACACATTTATCAGGTACACGGGCAAGCCGATAACTGATGTGATCAACATCGGCATCGGAGGGTCTGACCTCGGACCTCTGATGGTCACCGAGGCGCTCAAGCCTTACGCCAACCATTTGAAGGTAAAACGCTTCAGAATTTGCTTTGAAGAAAAATAGAGGACATAAAAAAGTTATATGTTTGGTTATATAATATTTATGTAAAGTAATTTCTATGGGCCTTAGATGCCTGAAACAAATAAAAAAGTAAGTTAAAAATATGAATATATAAGTTATATTCTTTTAAAACTTTTATGTGGTTCACTGAACATGAACATATAATCACCTAATTCAAATAAACTGGATTTAGCGTTTCATTTAAAAATAACTTATTTCATTTTAACCCTATCGTACCTAATATCTAGATAGTTCTTAAAAAATACAATACTAATTGCACTTTTAATATTATTCTGACACTTGCTTTTTTAGGAGGCCTTTTTCTTGCTTCCAAAAAGGAGGAGGCTCTTAATTTGACCGCCTATATATTTTAAGATCTGTAAATTTACCAACTCATCTGTCCAGGTGCACTTCGTATCAAACATAGACGGCACGCACTTGGCTGAAGTGCTCAAGCGGCTGAACCCTGAGACGGCGCTGTTCATCATCGCGTCCAAGACCTTCACCACGCAGGAGACCATCACCAACGCTACTTCCGCCAAGAACTGGTTCCTGGAAGCCGCTAAAGATGTAAGTTTGGATATAATTCTGCTAATTTTATAAACTAGATGTTTTCTCGCTGTTTCACTCGCGGCCCGTGGGAACTACTGCACGTATCAGGATAAAATATACACGAGGATGATGTAGCTTCCCAACAGTGATTTTTTTTTTAAAATTTTTGAATTTTGACTACTGTTTAATTTTAAGGAGTGTGGGGAACAACTGTCCAAACCCACAGACTTTTACAGAGGAAACATATTTTTGTTTCTTTGTACCCTTACAAATTCCGAAACCTCTGAACTGATTTGAAATATTCATTCACTGTTGGGAAGCTACACTGTCTTTGGGTGTTTTTTATCCGACGCGGGTAAAAACTAGACCAGAAGCTAGACTTCTATAATACAAACAAAAAACAAAGTCCTGACTCATTCACTGACTCATCAGCGCAGGGCCCAAACCCGTGAACCTATAAAGATGAAATTTTGCACAGAGGTTCATCATAAGACTCACGCGAGATAAGAAAGGATTTCCCGAAATTCCCATGGGAATGGGAAAAAACGGAATTTTATGTTTTACGCAGGCGAAGCTGCTGGCAAAAGCTAGTAGAATATGAACTGGTTTGTTTCAGCCGTCAGCCGTGGCTAAGCATTTCGTGGCGCTGTCCACGAATGGCGAGAAGGTGACCGCGTTCGGCATCGATGCTAACAACATGTTCGGATTCTGGGATTGGGTTGGTGGCAGGTAATATAATATACTTATTATTATATCGTTATTAATATTATAGACTTACGGTCAATTGCACAGCTACAAGTTAGATTCTAAATAGCTATTTGATAGATAGTGAAGCGGAAATGTTGTTAATTTTGATTACTTTTCTATGGCATGATCTGTCAGATAGCTATTTAGTACTCTATCTGGAACCTGTGAAACTGGCCGTAATTATGGTATTATTATAATAATATAGTTAGTATAATTTTGTTTTGTTTCGGAAGGCATCTACAAATCTAAGCCTCGAGTTCACTGTCAACATAACGGTCGCTTTTCGAAAAACATTTTTTTAATTTGAAATCTTTATATATGTAATCCAAACTAATATTATAAATGCGAAAGTAACTCTGTCTGTCTTTTCTTCACGCCTAAACTACTGAACCGATTTGTGTGAAATTTGGTACAGACATAGTTTGGAACTTGAGAAAGGACAAAAAATAAATTTATTCCGGACATACAGCGCCATCTATTGTTCAATTTCGTACTATAACGCCGGCTCCACACGTTGGCCCCAACGTTCGCCCCAACGCTATTCGTCCAACGTGTGGATCTAGAAAATGGCGTTGGCCCCAACGTTGGGGCGAGCGTTGGTAGTTGGCCGGCTCGTGTCGGTTTCATCAAAGGAATCCGCGCCAACGTTCGCGATCTGTCCACACGTTGGCGCTTTGCGCAGTTCTGTTTCAACACGCAGCGAGTGCGCACGTCGAGCGAGAATGACTTCTTCATCCATAAAATCGCCACCGGCGGCATGGACAAATGAAAAAGTTATCGAATAAGTTAGTTTATCATGCAAATTAGCAAACTAAAGAACAATAAAGTAGAATAAAGCAGAATAATAATAAAAAATGCAAATATTTAAACTGTTATTTTTTTTTAATTTTTTCGTATATTTATTATTTTTGTGTAGGTATTAAATTCAGTTAGAAAGTTGTTAAAATTAATGTTTTTGTATATGTAATTCAGTTCAACGAAATTGGAAACTGCGAAAAATTACAACAAAAGGGAAAATTTCAAAACTTTGAAGACCAGTAGAGCCCTGAAGATACAATTTTAAAAAAATATTTTTGGAATCTACAATTAATTACACAAATTTAAAGAGGTCTTGCGTTTAGAAAATCGAAAAAAAAATTATTTCGTGACACCCTATTATCTATATTACCTTCCGGCATATACCTACATACTCAGTAACAAATTTAAATGTGCACTCATCATTACTAAACTAAACGTGCTCAGAGCAGTTTCAATTTCTGTATCAGACGTCTTCACATTGGCCCTGACGCGACAGGACTAGTTTATGAGCCAACGTGTGTACGCATCCCCGAGTTTGCGGTCCAACGTTGGTACGAGCGTTGGGGCCAACGTGTGGAGCCGGCCTAAATGTCGAGCTGTTCCTATATCCCGTAGATAGATGGCGTTGATCTCATTTTTGAAGAGATCCCGCGAGATCGGGAACTATGTGGTTAAAACCAAAAATTTGCCGGAAGTCACTATTCCACGCGAACGAAGTCGCGGGCAAAAGCTAGTCTTTATATAATATGATGTTTATGTTGTCGGTAACTTGGGGTCTTAATAATCTGGTTTCTGATAAAACTGTATAGACTAAGAAGCCCGTTTCATAAGTTCCAGATGAAATTGTTTTACTGACAGATAATGCCATAGATATGTTTTTAATTATGACTACTTTCCTAAGTATTTTAGCGTCTTTATGAGAAGTGTTTACTCATCGCAACAATTTGTTCACAAAAGTATATCTTCCAAAGGTACTCTCTGTGGTCGGCTATCGGTCTGTCTATCTCACTGTACATCGGCTACGATAACTTTGAGAAACTTCTAGAAGGTGCCAACTTTATGGACCAGCACTTCACCACCGCGCCGATTGAGAAGAATGTAAGAAACTTTATATGTACCTACTGTTATTATAAAGCTGAAGTTTGCTTGTTTGAACGCGCTAATCTCGAGAATTACTCGACCGATTTGAAAAATTATTTCAGTGTTAGAAAGCCCATTTCTGGATGCTCGGAGTTCCCATGCAATTAGGGTGAAACCGCTTGCCGAAGCTAGTTGTATGCAATTGTTATGAGTTATTTTAAAAGTAGTTAGAACTATGATTAATATGGAATGGTCTGAAGATGGATTTAAATTTTATGGGACTCTTAATTTTTAAAGTTCAACGTATTTTTCATAGAAATCAGATTTGTCCTGTTAGGGGCCATCCATAAATTACGTCACACGTTAAGGGGGAGGGAGGGGGTCGACGTAGTGTGACATTGTGTGACAAGGGGGTGGGAGGGGTCTTACATTTCGTGACGTCACATTTCAAAACTCATTATAAAGAAGGATGGTGAAGGGAAACCTGAAGCTGTGACACACTCTGGGCCTACATACGTAGCAATTCGTAGTGGAAAGCATTCTTCTTCTAATGCAGAGACTCATGCCACAGACATTCATAGACTTTCTGAAATGCCTGCTTTCGAAAAGTTTATGAAAACTCGAGAAGGTTTTATAAAACCCGTATTTATTTTTACTTGTGATGGTGGTCCCGACGAAAATCCACGATACGAGCGAGTTATAGTTTCAGCTATACAACATTTTAAAGATTTTGACTTGGATGCTATTTCTCCTTCTCTCTCTCAAGTCGGTCCTTCATGTCTGAAGATCGTGGTCGTGGTGGGTCAGTCTGGCACGTACAAATTGTCTCCATCGGCTCCTATCTGCGGCAATGCTCACAACTTCGTAGAACTTGGTTCCTTTCGTGCCCTTGAGCTGGTCAGACCATCTTGTAGGTGAGCGGCCTCTGGATCTTTTTCCCTCTGTGTTCCCAACAATGATCAATTTTTCGAGGCTGTCGTCTCCGCGTCTCATTATATGACCAAAGTAGCTCAACACACGTTGATAACACGTTGCCGAGAGGCGTTGCTCGATTTTAAGTTGGGAAAGGATTGATACATTTGTGCGTTTGGCAGTCCAGGGAATTCTCAGCATCCGCCTCCAGCACCACATTTCAAATGCATCAATCCTTTGTCTTTCTCTTGCTTTGATGGTCCATGTTTCCACTCCGTATAAAAATATCGGGAAAATCAATGCCCTCACCAGGCGTATCTTGGTTGTGATGGTGATTCCCCTATTCTTCCACAGCCCCTTTAGGCGGGTCATAGCGTCTTTGGCCATTCCGATACGTCTCCTTATTTCCGGCTCACAGCTGCCATCATTGCATATTTGGGAGCCCAGGTAGATGTAATTTTGGACGACGTCTACACCAATTCCATCAACATCGGTCAACTTTTGAGCACGATCTACTATCATGAGTTTAGTTTTGCTTCTGTTGATAGCTAGGCCCAAATCCAAACTCTCAGTCTCCAGTTTCTGCAAAAGTAGTCGCATATCCTCCGTGGATGTTGTTACAAGGACAGTATCGTCGGCATATCTGAGGTTACATATACGCTTCCCTCCTATCGGAAAACCTCCCTCCCAGTTCTCGACTGTTTTGCGAATTATGTACTCTCCATAGATATTGAACAGAACTGGGGAGAGTATGCAACCTTGTCGGACTCCTTTCTTTGTGACGAACACATCAGACCAGTCGGTGTCGATTTTTACAAAGGAATGGTTGTTTATGTAGAGGTCACGAATAAGGCGAATTAGATGTTCAGGCACTCCCATTTCTCTTAGCACCGTCCATAGTCTTTCCCATCTCACGCAGTCAAAAGCCCTGCTGTAGTCTATGAAACAAAGCATTACAGGGCTGTTGAACTCTCGGCTCTTTTCAATGATCTGACGAATGTTCAGAACCTGCTCTCTAGTTCCCTTACCCTTAATGAAACCAGCTTGCTCTTCGGGTATCTGTCGGTCAAGGTAATGACGGAGCCGATGATTTATTATGTTCAAGAGAACTTTACTTGCATGCGATATTAATGCAATGGTTCTGTAGTTGCTACATTCCGTGGTGGAGCCCTTTTTATGAAGAGGTATAAAAACCGACTCAGTCCATTCTTCCGGCCATTGCCCAGTGTTCCAGATGCTATTTTCATTGCCACAAATGCTCCAGGAAGAAGTGCTTTCAACAGAGTGGAACGACGAATGGCGCCTCTTAGTCGCGAACTTACTGGTGTTGTTTTAAAATATGACAATTTTGGTTCACATCTCGATTCCAGTAATCGAACAACTGATTTGGAGTTAGAAAAACGAAACTTTGAGAGTGCAGGCATTGTGCTGGCATTTGGAGCCAATTGATCATTGATGATTTTCCTGTGGTTGCCGAATACATTGGGCCAACAGATACTGGACTGAATAATAAACAGGCTAAGGAATTAAAAAATGATGTGACTTGGTACGCAAATCATGTGCATGAATCACAATATTTATTACAAATAGTAAAATGCGAAGTTGTCTCATGTTGTGGTGTACGACGATCTAGCCTTTGGCGACTGTTACAAGAGGGGTTTTTACCACCA
>NWSH02000150.1:2394022-2413829 GCA_002382865.2 Heliothis virescens
TCTACCAGCTCATACACCAGGGCACCAGGTACCATCTGCCTAGCCGCTTCCCTACTATGTTGGGATGTTTACATTGAGCGTACCTATTATATTATCGATCATAAGGTTAAGCAACGCTTGGCGCGGTCGGTCCGTGGATGGGTGACCATCTTGTCATAACGAGTTCTTCCGTGTTCGGAAGGCACGATAAACAGTGGGTCCCGGCTGTCATTTGAACATCCTTGGCAGGCAGTCCTTACGGGTAGTCAGAAGCCAGAAAGGTCTGACAACCAGTCTTACCAAGGGGTGCCAGGTTTGCCCAGGTAACTGGGTTTGTGGAGTCAGACAGGCAGTCGCTCCATGGTAAAACACTGGTTCTCAGCTGCATCCGGTTAGACTGGAAGCCGACCCCAACATAGTTGGGAAAAGGCTAGGCAGATGATGTACCTATTATCTGACCTGGTTGTTTTCTGGCTTTTGACTACCAAAAATAGCTGTCAACGATGTTCAAATACAGGCAATTTATCGTGCCTTTCGAAACACGGAACAACTCGTCATGACAAGATGGTCACCCATCCACGGAGAGCGCCTAGCGTTACTTAACTTTATAATTAGCCACGAGCTCTTGAGAGCTCAAATTCTCAATAAAAATCTATTGCTTATAGGACCGTACGCTAATCAAACTTTATGAAGAAAAGCTACCTTCATAAAAGCAAAAATATTTGACGGTAACCACAAATGCGTGTCCACAGACTGATCCCGTGCGACTTCATCGCGCCTGCGCAGACGCACAACCCGATCTCCAACGGTATTCACCACAAGATCCTGCTCGCTAACTTCCTTGCGCAGACTGAGGCACTCATGAAGGGCAAGACTGCCGACGAGGTAAACAAATCTATACTTCTATACTAATATTATATAGAGGAAAACTTTGTTTGTTTGGTTGTAATGAATAGGCTCAAAAACTACTGGACCGATTTTAAAAATTCTTTCACCATTCGAAAGCTACATTATCCACGAGTGACATAGGCTATATTTTATCCGGGTACGGGCAGTAATTCCCACGGGATGCGAGTGAAACCGCGGGCAAAACGGTTAGTTATATATAATCCTACTAATATTATAAATATGAAAGTTTGTGAAAATGTATGTATGGAGGTTTGTAACTCGTTCATGCAAAAACTACTGAACGGATTTTGATGAAACTTGGCAGCAATGTAGCTTATATATCAGAATAACTTATAGGCTACTTTTTACACGGGTACGGGATATAGTTCCCTCGGGGAGCGGGTGAAACCGCTGGCGGAAGCTAGTATCTCAATATAAATAATTTGTGAAATATGTCATACTTTTATTTAGTTTAGGTTGCAATTGAATATCAAAGATTACAAAAATAATCAATTTAACTTTTCCTTTTCTTTTCCGTGTATCATAGGAGAAGATAGAGATAGATCACTAGTGTTGTGAAAAAAAATAATTTTCCATATGAGTTGGAGAATCTATGGTCTCCTTATTTTTCCCTGTAAAATAACGCATTCTTCCTTGATGACGGTGCAATTTGTCTATTACATGAAAAGATTTAATTCGAATCTTCTTAAAAATGAAAACCTTGTATAACTCACTTATCGCTTGTAAAGTGAGTTATACAAGGTTTTCATTTTTAACATTTACGATTACAAGGCCGACTATCCTACGTCATTCACAGATTCTAATCCTTATATTCCATTTATAGGCTAAAGCTGAACTCGAGAAGTCCGGCATGGCAGCAGACGCCGTCGCTAAGATACTCCCCCACAAGGTGTTCAAGGGCAACCGCCCCACCAACTCGATTGTCGTCAAGAAAGTCACTCCATTCACGCTTGGAGCTCTTATTGGTATGTATATTCAGGAAAGTCAAATCAGTCAAATAAAGGTCTAGCAAGTACCAATGCAACATTTCTAAGTTTATATGTACTTTATAATTATATCTTGGACACCAATGGCTGATTAAAAGGTGAAGGAAAACTTCTTGAGGAAAGTGTGACTGAAATCAGCAACCCACATTGAGCAAGTGTGGTGATTAAAGCTCAATCCTTCTCTGTGTGAGAGGAGACCTGTGCCCAGCAGTGGGACGATACAAAGGCTGATGATGATGATGATATTTAGTTAAATAAAAGAAGCTCGTAGCTAAATAACAGCCGTTGGGATCGATCAATCATAAGGTTAAGCAACGCAGCAACAATCATAAGGTTGTCATGTGTTGATTTTTTGGGAAGGCAAATTAAATTGGTAGGTCTTGTCTGGTCTATCATTTGATCATCTTTGACAGTCGTTACGAATAGACAGAAGGCAGGAATAAATTTTGGAATCAGGTGTTCGCTTACGGAAATCCAAGACATAAAATGTTAGGAAGTCTGACAATCAGTGTTACCAAGGGGTATCGGGTTGCCCAGGTAACTGAGTTGAGGAGATCAGATAGGCATGCATATCCCATTACACTGGAAGCTAACCCCAATATAGTTGGGTAAAGGCTAACTATAAATATAGAGTGTAATCTTGTTGGTAGTTAAATTCTTTATTTTTGCTGTATCCTGCACACATGTTTCTATTTAATTAACCAATTACAGGTATTCAAATTATAATAAAACTACATTATCTGTAACTATTCCATTACTGTAGGATACATTGCTTATCCATGGTGTATTCATGTATGTTTGGACTATAAACGAGACTACGACCCTTGAGTTTGTTTCGGTGTTTCTTCTCAAGGTAGTCAGATAGGAAATGCCGACTTCATCAAGAAAATTTTACTTGTAGAAGTGTTGATTTCAACCTATTTGCAAAATAAATATCATTTATTTTCTCTACACAGCTCTCTACGAACACAAGATCTTCACCCAAGGCGTGATCTGGGACATCAACTCCTTCGACCAGTGGGGCGTGGAACTCGGCAAGCAATTAGCCAAGGCCATTGAACCCGAACTACAAGACAACACGCCCGTCTCCTCTCACGACGGATCTACAAATGGCCTCATCAACTTCTTGAAGGCCAACTTTTAAATTTAGAAGGCCGTTTGATTGCGTTCGAAAGTTGAAATTTTCTTTTTTTTGGGATGGTTGTTTTCAAACGAAATGTTTATACTTTTGGACTGTTATAGGTGAAAACTGTTTTTATTAGATTAGCGGTCGGTTTTACAGGTTCTTGATAAATTTCTAGACAGCTATATGACAGATCATGCCATAGAAATGTCAGATATGTCTATCAGATAGTTATCTAGAAGTTTATCAAGGACCTATGAAACTGGCCGGTTACGCAATTTTGAAGCAACCTGCCCTAATTAGGTAAAATAGTTTCGTTTTATAAAAAGTGGACCACAAAATCTCGTTATTTTATAAAGAAATAAGTTATTAAATTATGTAATAAAAAATATTAATTTGGAAATTATTATTTGTTTTGAAAAACGCATTCTACAAACGGCGTATTTTTACATTTATTATTTTGAGATCTATATCAATAGTACATTTTACTCGTATTTACAATAAACCTTAGGATCTTGAACAAATGAGTTTTTATGCTTTTTTCTGTGTATAGCGCACTTTATGAATGGTATTATTTGTTACAAAATTATGTAGAATCAGTTAATATGTGTTAGGGGTTGGTTGAAACATGATATCGTATTCGAATAAGACTTATTTGCAATTGTTTCGGAACTTATATTATACTAGCTTCAGCCAGCGGCTCCGCCCGCGTATAAATCCCGTTTTTTCCATTCCCGTGGGAATTTCGGGAAATCCTTTCATACCTTGCGTGAGTCTTAAGATGAACCTCTGTGCAAAATTTAAGCTTTATAGGTTCACGGGTTAGGACTTTCCTTGATGAGTCCATGAGTCAGGACTTTGATTTTTATATGTATAGAGTCATAATACATAAGTAAAATAACTCGTTTCTTCATTGTTTCAACCGATCTCCTTTGTGTAAGCCCCTAAAGTGTGCGTTTATGTTAAGTGTATGCGTTTAATCTTGTATGAAATATATATGAGCTGTTACTCCTAGTGAGATGTATTTAATGTCTATGTATTGTATGTTATTATCGATATTACATTTTTTATTAATAAAACATTGTTTCACACGAATATTTGTTGCATTTTCTATTACAATTACAATTATCTATAAATGGCTTCCGCCAGCGGTTTCACCAGCATCCTGTGGAAACTACTCGGCACACCCGGTTAAAAAGTAGTTTATAGCCTTCCTCGATAAATGGACTATCTAACACTGAATTTCTCAAATCGGACCAGTAGTTGCCGAGATTAGCGCCTTCAAACATACTCTTCAGTTTTATATTATTAGTATAGATTTTGACGACCAAGGGTGAGCCATTTAAGTTTAACATAACAGAACCATTTTCAGTAGTTAAATCGCCGATTTGACCAATGGGCAGCAATTCATTCCATTGGTTGAAGACAAGAGTTTTAACTCCCAGTGTAACAACATCTTGCACGTAGTCAAAATTGACAGGCGTAAAATTTTAACTTTTACGTCGCAGTAATGTACGAACAACCGGACCTTAGAATAATGAATTGGGTAAGGAAAACAAAACAACTATATTCAATTCTTAAACAATTTATTACAAATATTTTACAGAGCAGTACTTATAGAAAAAATCACAAAACATCCGAATTGAGAACCTCTTTGGGAAGTCGGTCAAAAATCACTAGCAGTTAATTCAGGGCAGTTTCAAAATAAATGCGATCCCGCGCATTATAAGTCAGGAACTCAATCATACAACATTATTCACACAAAGATTCATTGAACTTATCAATAGAACATGAAAGAATACAAGGACTAATATTGAGGTAGTGCCTAGGAATATAATCTTTATTCAAGAAATGCTGCTTTATTCAAATAATAGACATGTTGCATGAAAAAAAAGTAAAAAGTTCGTCTTTTAGATAACCCAAAAATACTGGACACGTATCTTTTTTTTTCTCCCAAAAACAAGTAACAACGAAGATACAACACGTTTGAATTTTGTGTTACGTCACTTTTAGGTTACTAAAACGTGACGTCATAAGCCCCCACTCCTAACCTTTATTGCATTTACGGCCTGTCTCATAGGTGTAATGCCATAGAAATGTTTTTAATTTTGACTATTCATCCATGGCATTATCTGTGAGATAGCTATCTAGAACTTTATCTGAAATCTGAACCTGGCCATTAGTACAGACAGACAGACAGCAGGTCAACGTATAATCTGTTAAAATTTACCAATTGAATATCAATCTTCCACTATTGTCATAAGGATAAAATCGATTGCAGAAATTTGACAGATTGTGGTAACTTGATGTGCTGTCGTCTGTACATAATACGTGTCAAATATTTTCTGCTAATCTAAAAGACGGACTAATTAGAATCACTGTTTTTCAAACCTGGTCAACACGCCTTAAAGGTACGAAGAAAATTACACTTTACTATGCCTTGCGCATGACCAATATGTTTAAGTTCAGAGCAACAAAGTTATTTGACGTAGTGCTGTAGTCATATTTTAGACAACAAACGGGTCCTATTCGCGTTGAAATTATTAAGGTTTACGATACTTTTCTCCTGACGTTTCGGCCGAATTGCACCGACCGTGGTCACGGGTGGACTGATAACAGCTAGAGAAAATACCTTTATAATTTCATCGCGTATAAGACCCGTTTGTTGTGTAAAATATGAGTACAAGCACAGTTTAAATATATGTAGAACAGTTGGGAAGCTACCTACTAAAGTTTCACGTTTGCACGCGCATTGAGGAGCATTTATGTACCTTTACCAGTGCTGTCAGTACTGTGTCAAGTCAAGAGCTGCCGTGCCAGCTAGCGTTTGGCCAAATTAGGAACTAAAATTTGACAGATATTTAATTCAGTACTACCAAATGACAACCCCACGGCTTCGATTCGTCATTTTGACAAAAGGCTTAGCTTCATTACTGGTACATCTTTATTCTGTTGGACAAGTCGCGAAAGTTAAAAAAAAAAGAAGTGCTGTAATTACACATAATGCTTAAAATATTGTTAACTAACTATTTTACTTGGGTCTACGTCCCCTGCCACCACCGCCTGTCTTAGGCTTTTTCTTAGCTGCATTCTTTTTATCCTCCTCAGCCTTGCGTTTTGGATTCGGAGTTGTTGATATCTGGAAAAAGGTTATTAAATTAATGGAGTAGAAAATATTTTATTACCAGCTTCTGCCAGCGGCTTCGCTGGCTTCCCGGGGGAACTATTTCCCGTACCCGGATAAAAAGTAACCTATGTTGTTCCTCAGGGCCTATTCTATCTCTGTACCAGATTTCATCAAAATCGGCTCACTGGTTTAGGCGTGAAAGCGTAACAGACAGATAGACCGACAGAGTTACTTTCGCATTTATAATATTATAGTAGAGATAGACATAGTTGACATTGAAAGTGTTAAACCTTTTATCATAACTAAAAAACCAGCCAAGTGCGAGTTGAACTCGCGCATGAAGGGTTCTGTACCCCATCCCCCTTAATAATTTTTTGTCATTTTTAGTATTTGTTGTTATAGCGGCAACAGAAATACATCATTTGTGAAAATTTCAGCTTTCTAGCTATCACGGTTAGTGAGATACAGCGTGGAGACAGACAGACAGACAACGAAGTCTTAGTAATAGGGTCCCGTTTTACGCTTTGGGTACGGAACCCTAAAAAGTATATGTACCTAGCAGTTTCCCTCGGTTTCACCCGCATCCCGCAGGAACTACTCGGCGCACCCGATAAAATGTAGCCTATAGCCTTCCTCGATAAATGGGCTATCTAACACTGCAAGATTTTTTAAATCAGACCAGTAGTTCCTGAGATTAGCTTGTTCAACCAACCAAACAAACAAACTCTTCAGCTTTATAACATTAAGTAAATATTTATGATAATAAGTTACCGTAAAGAATCCATCGAGTCGTCCCTGCGTGGTGCCGCTGCGTGCCTTCATCAGTTTCTTAGCGCCGTTCCTGACTCTCTCCTCGTTGAACTGTTTGTCTCCGCACAGGAACTTCACCAAGCCTTCCTCGTCAGGGTCTGACCATTTTAACTGGAAATTATAACAATAATAAATAAATAATATAACATTTTTATTTTCAAATTTGAAATGTTTGTTAGACTATTTCAATGTATAAAAACAAGTAGATTTGGGAACAAAATCCAGGTAACATTTATACTGCTTTTAAGTTTAGCTCTCGCAAATCCTAATGACATTATGCGAGTAAAATTCGAACATAGGTTTAGGTATATATGATAAATAATTTTAATTACATATATTACAATTAAATAATTTATACTATAAATAATAATAATAATTTACAGAGAATAAATAATAAGATAATTTTACAGCGTAGAATAATCTCACAATACAAAATTTTATACAACCATATTCATTGGAGTACACAAAAACTTTTGACATTTTCAAAAACGTAGCATCATCATCATCAGCCTTTTTATCGTCCCACTGCGGGCACAGGCCTCCTCTCACATTGAGAAGGATTGAGCGTTAATCGTAAAAACGTAGCAACGTACTTTTAAGTTATTAACCAACACTAACCTCAATATCCTTAGGATCAGCGACTTCTGGTTCTAAGAAGAGTTCCCTGGCTCTCTCATAGTCCCACTCTTCAGGCGGCGGGTACTTTGTCGTGTCTATGTTGCGCAGCACCTGTATATGAAAAATCATTAAGCTTCTTGCCCGTTCTTCTCCATAGGAAGCTTGGAGAAGAATTTCCGTTCTTCTCCATAAGGAGCTTGGAGAAGAATTTCCGTTCTTCTCCATGGGAAGCTTGGAGAAGAACTGGTAAGGATAAATCTTACTATACAGGACGCTTTCGCCAGCGGTAAAAAGTAGCCGATAGCCTTTCTTGGTGACGTCGAAGTTTTTGAGAACGATAACCTCACACATACGCTTATTCTATTTTGTTCGTATGACACCAGCAGTTCAGCCTATCCTATCCATATGAATCTATCAAATTAGGTTGAAAATATATTGAAGAATTTCACAGATTGTGGTAGGTCGATAAGGTCACAAGTAGCAAACTTTGGAGCACCAAGTTAACTGCCGAGATGTTTTTTTTGACAATTATAAGTGTTTATTTACAGACAAAGACCTCCCCCAGCAGGGGATTTGACCATGGTCACCTGGCTGGGCATATGTGTTGGTGCATCGGAGAGCACGTTAATGTCGGTCCTGCGCCTGATCTCTCTCCGGTGGTGTCGGATTGCCGTCCCATCGGGTTATGAGAGTGAGGGAATAGGGAGCACCTGTGTCTGCGCAAATGCTTGTGCACTATAATATGTCCTGCGCAGCTGGCTGATCTCCTTATATGAGAACAGCCGCCGTGGCCGGCAATCGGCTAGGACTATTATGTGTTGATAAGAAGGTTACCTCCTCCAAGCTGCGGTGTTGTCGTATGAGCTCGATGGCTCGCTTGGGTCCGATGCCGCGGATTGAGCCGCAGTAGTCACAGCCTAGCAGGATGCACAGGTCGATGAACTGTGGGCAAGGATTTTATTTTTTAATAAAAAAAAAATGCTGTTTTTTGTGTTCTTTAGTTGTTAGCTGCTGTTATGACTTTATGAAAGTTCTAACTTCTGCCAGCGGTTTCATCCGCTTCCTGAGGGATCTACCTCCCATACCCGGACAAAAAGTAGCCTATAGGTTATTCTGATTTATAATGTACATTACTGTCAAGTTTCATCAAAATACGTCCAGTAATTTTTACATAAAAGAGTAACAAAAATCCATACTATATCCATACCTAACTCACAAACTTTCGCATTTATAATATTTTCGGATTTTGATAAAACTTTGCAGTAGTATCCTACTAGGATACTAAGTTTTATCAAAATCCGTTCAGCCATTTATGTGATAAGAAGTAACAAGCATACACACATCCTCACAAACTTTCGAATTTACAGTATTAATGTGATGTGACATTATACATATGTATGTACCTCTTTCTGTTCCAACCCCAGTCCTTGCAGCACGTCATCCAAGTGGAACTCCTGCACTGGCATCTTGCGAGCCTCGCTGAACGTGAGGTGTCGCAGCAACACGTTGGTGCCGAATGTAAGCGCGTCCATATCTTCTGTAGCCGACGCGAACACCTTGCCGGCTTTCACCTGGAAGATTGGATTTTTGGAAAAGTTTGCTAATGTTTTCCCCACCCTTTTTGTAATTGTTTCACCCGCTTTTTAGGGTTCCGTACCCAAGGGTAAAACCGGACCCTATTACTAAGACTTCGTTGTCTGTCTGTCTCCACGCTGTATCTCATTAACCGTGATAGCTAGAAAGCTGAAATTTTCACAAACGATGTATTTCCGTTGCCGCTATAACAAATACTAAAAATTTTAAAAAATAATATTATAAGGGGGGTCCCCATACAGTAAACTAATATAATGGTATGGAACCCTTCATGCGCTACTCCATCTCGCACTTGGCCGGTTTTTTAGGGAACTATTTGCAGCATCCAGATAAAAAGTAACTTGTATGTTATACCAATATGTAAGTCGAAATACATTCAGTATGTTTTGCTTTTTTCTGCTTGGACACCATTTTTATAAGGCTGTATCTCTCAATAACCATGATAGGTAGACAGTTGAAATTTTCACAGATAAATTATTTCTATTGTCATTACAACAAACACTGAAAACTAGAATAAAATAAGCATTTTAAGGGGCTTCCATACGACAATCGTATTTTTTTATAGATAATGCTCTCACTCATCCAATTTTTTTACAAAGACTTATATTCTACTCCAAAAAGCATGTGTCAAAAATGGCTATATACCAGTGCAGCACACTGTGCCTCGGCCTCACAAGGCGCCTCGACGACGGGTATACCCATCAGCTTGAGGAGCTGCCTCGCCTCCTCGTTGTGCACCTTCGTCACCTTCACCAGTCGACGGTTGAATTTCTCTATGGACTCTTGGTCACCTGTGATATAATAATAGATTGGAACATATGCAGGTTTTATTGGGAGATGTTACTTTACAACTCGATTATGGGCCCTTAGCTCTCTGAAAAGAATGTAGGAAAGCCCCATTTTGTGGACTAAATAATCTTAACCATATTTTTCTACAAACGGTTTCACATGAGTTCATGGTGTAGCTAAGTGTAGGATCTACTCTATAACTAGATAAAAAGTAGTCTAAAGCCTTCCCCAATTAATGGACTTTCAGAGACAAAATCAAATCATGTAAATCGAACAAAGTAGTTACTTAGATAAACATGTTTAAGAAAGCAAACAAGTTCTTCAGCTTTATATTTTTGATATAGAATTACAGATTTATCCAAAAGCATGAAACAAGTATCATCAAGACGGGTGAAACTGCAATAGACTTTTTTTTTTTTAATAGCCTTTTTATCGTCCCACTGCTGGGCACAGGCCTCCTCTCACACGGAGAAGGATTGAGCATTAATCACCACGCTTGCTCAATGGGGGTTGGTGATTTCAGACTTTATAGTCCAGGTTTCCTCAAGATGTTTTCCTTCACCTTTTATCAGCCGTTGGTGTCTAAGATATACTTAGAAAGTACATACAAACTTAGAAAAGTAGCAAAANGTGTCAAATATTTTCTGCTAATCTAAAAGACGGACTAATTAGAATCACTGTTTTTCAAACCTGGTCAACACGCCTTAAAGGTACGAAGAAAATTACACTTTACTATGCCTTGCGCATGACCAATATGTTTAAGTTCAGAGCAACAAAGTTATTTGACGTAGTGCTGTAGTCATATTTTAGACAACAAACGGGTCCTATTCGCGTTGAAATTATTAAGGTTTACGATACTTTTCTCCTGACGTTTCGGCCGAATTGCACCGACCGTGGTCACGGGTGGACTGATAACAGCTAGAGAAAATACCTTTATAATTTCATCGCGTATAAGACCCGTTTGTTGTGTAAAATATGAGTACAAGCACAGTTTAAATATATGTAGAACAGTTGGGAAGCTACCTACTAAAGTTTCACGTTTGCACGCGCATTGAGGAGCATTTATGTACCTTTACCAGTGCTGTCAGTACTGTGTCAAGTCAAGAGCTGCCGTGCCAGCTAGCGTTTGGCCAAATTAGGAACTAAAATTTGACAGATATTTAATTCAGTACTACCAAATGACAACCCCACGGCTTCGATTCGTCATTTTGACAAAAGGCTTAGCTTCATTACTGGTACATCTTTATTCTGTGGTACAAGTCGCGAAAGTTAAAAAAAAAAGAAGTGCTGTAATTACACATAATGCTTAAAATATTGTTAACTAACTATTTTACTTGGGTCTACGTCCCCTGCCACCACCGCCTGTCTTAGGCTTTTTCTTAGCTGCATTCTTTTTATCCTCCTCAGCCTTGCGTTTTGGATTCGGAGTTGTTGATATCTGGAAAAAGGTTATTAAATTAATGGAGTAGAAAATATTTTATTACCAGCTTCTGCCAGCGGCTTCGCTGGCTTCCCGGGGGAACTATTTCCCGTACCCGGATAAAAAGTAACCTATGTTGTTCCTCAGGGCCTATTCTATCTCTGTACCAGATTTCATCAAAATCGGCTCACTGGTTTAGGCGTGAAAGCGTAACAGACAGATAGACCGACAGAGTTACTTTCGCATTTATAATATTATAGTAGAGATAGACATAGTTGACATTGAAAGTGTTAAACCTTTTATCATAACTAAAAAACCAGCCAAGTGCGAGTTGAACTCGCGCATGAAGGGTTCTGTACCCCATCCCCCTTAATAATTTTTTGTCATTTTTAGTATTTGTTGTTATAGCGGCAACAGAAATACATCATTTGTGAAAATTTCAGCTTTCTAGCTATCACGGTTAGTGAGATACAGCGTGGAGACAGACAGACAGACAACGAAGTCTTAGTAATAGGGTCCCGTTTTACGCTTTGGGTACGGAACCCTAAAAAGTATATGTACCTAGCAGTTTCCCTCGGTTTCACCCGCATCCCGCAGGAACTACTCGGCGCACCCGATAAAATGTAGCCTATAGCCTTCCTCGATAAATGGGCTATCTAACACTGCAAGATTTTTTAAATCAGACCAGTAGTTCCTGAGATTAGCTTGTTCAACCAACCAAACAAACAAACTCTTCAGCTTTATAACATTAAGTAAATATTTATGATAATAAGTTACCGTAAAGAATCCATCGAGTCGTCCCTGCGTGGTGCCGCTGCGTGCCTTCATCAGTTTCTTAGCGCCGTTCCTGACTCTCTCCTCGTTGAACTGTTTGTCTCCGCACAGGAACTTCACCAAGCCTTCCTCGTCAGGGTCTGACCATTTTAACTGGAAATTATAACAATAATAAATAAATAATATAACATTTTTATTTTCAAATTTGAAATGTTTGTTAGACTATTTCAATGTATAAAAACAAGTAGATTTGGGAACAAAATCCAGGTAACATTTATACTGCTTTTAAGTTTAGCTCTCGCAAATCCTAATGACATTATGCGAGTAAAATTCGAACATAGGTTTAGGTATATATGATAAATAATTTTAATTACATATATTACAATTAAATAATTTATACTATAAATAATAATAATAATTTACAGAGAATAAATAATAAGATAATTTTACAGCGTAGAATAATCTCACAATACAAAATTTTATACAACCATATTCATTGGAGTACACAAAAACTTTTGACATTTTCAAAAACGTAGCATCATCATCATCAGCCTTTTTATCGTCCCACTGCGGGCACAGGCCTCCTCTCACATTGAGAAGGATTGAGCGTTAATCGTAAAAACGTAGCAACGTACTTTTAAGTTATTAACCAACACTAACCTCAATATCCTTAGGATCAGCGACTTCTGGTTCTAAGAAGAGTTCCCTGGCTCTCTCATAGTCCCACTCTTCAGGCGGCGGGTACTTTGTCGTGTCTATGTTGCGCAGCACCTGTATATGAAAAATCATTAAGCTTCTTGCCCGTTCTTCTCCATAGGAAGCTTGGAGAAGAATTTCCGTTCTTCTCCATAAGGAGCTTGGAGAAGAATTTCCGTTCTTCTCCATGGGAAGCTTGGAGAAGAACTGGTAAGGATAAATCTTACTATACAGGACGCTTTCGCCAGCGGTAAAAAGTAGCCGATAGCCTTTCTTGGTGACGTCGAAGTTTTTGAGAACGATAACCTCACACATACGCTTATTCTATTTTGTTCGTATGACACCAGCAGTTCAGCCTATCCTATCCATATGAATCTATCAAATTAGGTTGAAAATATATTGAAGAATTTCACAGATTGTGGTAGGTCGATAAGGTCACAAGTAGCAAACTTTGGAGCACCAAGTTAACTGCCGAGATGTTTTTTTTGACAATTATAAGTGTTTATTTACAGACAAAGACCTCCCCCAGCAGGGGATTTGACCATGGTCACCTGGCTGGGCATATGTGTTGGTGCATCGGAGAGCACGTTAATGTCGGTCCTGCGCCTGATCTCTCTCCGGTCGTGTCGGATTGCCGTCCCATCGGGTTATGAGAGTGAGGGAATAGGGAGTACCTGTGTCTGCGCAAATGCTTGTGCACTATAATATGTCCTGCGCAGCTGGCTGATCTCCCTATATGAGAACGGCCGCCGTGGCCGGCAATCGGCTAGGACTATTATGTGTTGATAAGAAGGTTACCTCCTCCAAGCTGCGGTGTTGTCGTATGAGCTCGATGGCTCGCTTGGGTCCGATGCCGCGGATTGAGCCGCAGTAGTCACAGCCTAGCAGGATGCACAGGTCGATGAACTGTGGGCAAGGATTTTATTTTTTAATAAAAAAAAAATGCTGTTTTTTGTGTTCTTTAGTTGTTAGCTGCTGTTATGACTTTATGAAAGTTCTAACTTCTGCCAGCGGTTTCATCCGCTTCCTGAGGGATCTACCTCCCATACCCGGACAAAAAGTAGCCTATAGGTTATTCTGATTTATAATGTACATTACTGTCAAGTTTCATCAAAATACGTCCAGTAATTTTTACATAAAAGAGTAACAAAAATCCATACTATATCCATACCTAACTCACAAACTTTCGCATTTATAATATTTTCGGATTTTGATAAAACTTTGCAGTAGTATCCTACTAGGATACTAAGTTTTATCAAAATCCGTTCAGCCATTTATGTGATAAGAAGTAACAAGCATACACACATCCTCACAAACTTTCGAATTTACAGTATTAATGTGATGTGACATTATACATATGTATGTACCTCTTTCTGTTCCAACCCCAGTCCTTGCAGCACGTCATCCAAGTGGAACTCCTGCACTGGCATCTTGCGAGCCTCGCTGAACGTGAGGTGTCGCAGCAACACGTTGGTGCCGAATGTAAGCGCGTCCATATCTTCTGTAGCCGACGCGAACACCTTGCCGGCTTTCACCTGGAAGATTGGATTTTTGGAAAAGTTTGCTAATGTTTTCCCCACCCTTTTTGTAATTGTTTCACCCGCTTTTTAGGGTTCCGTACCCAAGGGTAAAACCGGACCCTATTACTAAGACTTCGTTGTCTGTCTGTCTCCACGCTGTATCTCATTAACCGTGATAGCTAGAAAGCTGAAATTTTCACAAATGATGTATTTTCGTTGCCGCTATAACAAATACTAAAAATTTTAAAAAATAATATTATAAGGGGGGTCCCCATACAGTAAACTAATATAATGGTATGGAACCCTTCATGCGCTACTCCATCTCGCACTTGGCCGGTTTTTTAGGGAACTATTTGCAGCATCCAGATAAAAAGTAACTTGTATGTTATACCAATATGTAAGTCGAAATACATTCAGTATGTTTTGCTTTTTTCTGCTTGGACACCATTTTTATAAGGCTGTATCTCTCAATAACCATGATAGGTAGACAGTTGAAATTTTCACAGATAAATTATTTCTATTGTCATTACAACAAACACTGAAAACTAGAATAAAATAAGCATTTTAAGGGGCTTCCATACGACAATCGTATTTTTTTATAGATAATGCTCTCACTCATCCAATTTTTTTACAAAGACTTATATTCTACTCCAAAAAGCATGTGTCAAAAATGGCTATATACCAGTGCAGCACACTGTGCCTCGGCCTCACAAGGCGCCTCGACGACGGGTATACCCATCAGCTTGAGGAGCTGCCTCGCCTCCTCGTTGTGCACCTTCGTCACCTTCACCAGTCGACGGTTGAATTTCTCTATGGACTCTTGGTCACCTGTGATATAATAATAGATTGGAACATATGCAGGTTTTATTGGGAGATGTTACTTTACAACTCGATTATGGGCCCTTAGCTCTCTGAAAAGAATGTAGGAAAGCCCCATTTTGTGGACTAAATAATCTTAACCATATTTTTCTACAAACGGTTTCACATGAGTTCATGGTGTAGCTAAGTGTAGGATCTACTCTATAACTAGATAAAAAGTAGTCTAAAGCCTTCCCCAATTAATGGACTTTCAGAGACAAAATCAAATCATGTAAATCGAACAAAGTAGTTACTTAGATAAACATGTTTAAGAAAGCAAACAAGTTCTTCAGCTTTATATTTTTGATATAGAATTACAGATTTATCCAAAAGCATGAAACAAGTATCATCAAGACGGGTGAAACTGCAATAGACTTTTTTTTTTTTAATAGCCTTTTTATCGTCCCACTGCTGGGCACAGGCCTCCTCTCACACGGAGAAGGATTGAGCATTAATCACCACGCTTGCTCAATGGGGGTTGGTGATTTCAGACTTTATAGTCCAGGTTTCCTCAAGATGTTTTCCTTCACCTTTTATCAGCCGTTGGTGTCTAAGATATACTTAGAAAGTACATACAAACTTAGAAAAGTAGCAAAAACAGGTAACATTTTAATATACTAACAGCAAAAAAACTTACCTAACATTTAAATCCAAAGCAGAAAACCTTACAGAGCTGTCAGTCCGGACTTAGATATTATAATAGCTATGATTTATACCTACGTAGATAGAATCAGCAANGCTTTACCCACTAGGCCACCATAACCTCTGTGAAACTGCAATAGACTATTGAATTAAAATACTTGAAACAACAAAAAATAAATACACACTACATACCGGCTTCAGTAGCCTTCTGCAACTCTTTCTCCGCCTCCTCCCTCCTTTCGGCTCTCTTGTTCAGTTGGTGGGACTTCATGTCCGGTGGCTTGCCGTCGAACACATACACGGGCTTGATGCCATTCTCCACAAGTCTGATGGTCCTGTAGAATGTGCCCATCAAGTGGGAGGTCGTCTCTCCATCTGTTGATACTAACTGTGATCCTAGAGGAGTAAAATTGTGCATTTTATAGTTGCATGTTGTGGAGATCAAATAGGCTTTTGCTCCATGTAAAACACTAGTAGTTAGCTGCATCTGGATGGAAACCCATCCCATACTTAAGTTATAATGATCATAAATGTGGAAACCGGCTTTTCTGCCATAAAGTATTCTTGACAAGGAATCGTTGCATATAGAAAGATATTTCATCACTTACCTTCACTTCTAACGGCTATCAAGAACTGGTATAGGCTCATATACGCGTCAATTGCAATTTTACGTCCTGAAACATTAGTTAAACCAAGAAAATCAAGCACTCGTGGTTACATATACTTATCGATTCCATCAAAATATTACGCACCAAAGTAGTTTTTGATTTCCATTTCTTTAATAGCATGTGGTGCTATATCAGCTATTAATTTAGATAAGCCTAGAATACCCATCTTGCTTTTTATTTACTTATAACTTCACAGAAAAATGTTTATTTATCACAATAAAATTCATTTGCCAACGTTCTCACGCTTCACGAATTTGGCGGGAATACGCGGTTTCATGTCGTTTTTGTCACTGTCAAAGTGTTTTCAAGAATTAGTGATGTGCACGTTTACAAAATATTGATTATGAAACAGGTTAAGTCGAGATTATACAATGTTGGATTATTCTTGAGATTTTTACATTTTTTATGAATGCGTGTTAGTTAAAGATATTTCATAATAAAAAATCATGCGGAGTAGAATCAATAATGTAAATGCAGTAACAAAACGTCCATGCTGAGCGTTGATAAAGAATGACAACAAACATCTGACATTACACAATAATTTATCAGTGAAGGGCAGGGCTCAGTCGTCTTGTGTTGTGATAAAATTTAAGAACTTAAGTTATTATCAAGCTTTAAAATGGGGAACTACTTCTCAAGCAATTTGGAAGATAAAATGAGAAAAAATCAAGAAGCCTTGCACGCTATCAATGTAAAATGTTAAGCAGTAGGTATTTTTTTTTTAAGTTTTTGCTAAACATGTTTTTATATTTTGTACGTTTTTTTAGATGGAACGACAAATTCAGCTGCAATATCAAATGCAAGAAAGGCAAATGGCGATGCAGATTGCAAGGAGTAGAGACACTTGCCTTTGGTTTACAACCTTTTATGTTACAGCAGCAGCAGGCCTATTCACTGGGTAATATAATAAATATAAGTTATAATTAATGTTAAAAATGATTTCTTACGTTTCTGACATAAAAAAAAGAAAGTTAGAAATAAAGAATTGAGACCCTCCTTTTTTAAGTCGGTTAAAATTGTGACTTTTTTTCAATAATAATAAAATAATAATTTTATGACAACTTAAACATGTCAAGTTTTAAAACAGTTTCAGAAGGACGAAAAGGCCATATCTTTTGGTGCCGATGATACCACTCACTTTTGTGACTCTTTACTATTGGGACCTTGCTTATGGAAACAAAGTCCACAGGATCAGAAGTAAGTTAAAAAACATGTTATTATGTGCTAATGACATACAATTCCATGTTACGTTTTTTTTTTTATATAGACTTTTAAATAAAGATTATATCACCAAGCCAAAGGTTAAAAATAATAGCTCGATAAGTATTTCTAATATGACCGAGATTAATTACTTTTTGTCACGAAAACTCGATTAAGCTCATTTATTACATAATTCGAGGTTCGTAAAAAAAATTAAATAAATTCATTTCAAAACACGAAAGTTAAAATATAGTACATTAGATTCCACTTGTGGGGACACATGTCCCAGGGGAACCTTTTTATCCGGGTGCGGAAAGTAGTTCCCTCAGGAGCCGGGTTAAACCATTGGCGATAGCTAGTTTATATTATAACATTAGGGGAAAATCAGTCAGTGCACTAATTTAAATAATATATGTACAAAATTAAGATGAAAACTTATATGAAAAACAAAAATATATGAAAAATAGTTTATTAATCAATAGTGTTTTCTTGAGTCATCATTATGTGGCATAACATTATAAATGATTGTTTGGTTTAAAATTACTGATGTAACTTCTGTGGAGTGGACAAAATACATATATGCGATGACTCACGATGACTGCAAGATAAAGGTATCTAACAAAAATATTGATCCTTAAATAGCCACTTATCTACTGGGAGAAACCGTAGTGCATTGCTCAAAACACAGATAAAAAGCAGGCATGCACGTCTTTGATACCAATATAGTGTATAACGAATATGGCCTTCAACTTTTATAAAAACTACTTTGTTTCTTAGTTTACGTACCCGGATAAAAAGCATAAGCTTAGGGTTTTTTACCTTCGAACTTCGACTTCCCAATTTTTCCAATACTATAATAGTATCGATGCCAAAGGTAAATTCAATTCTAAAGAACATTAGAACGTTTCTTGTCTGAAGAATATTATTCTTGTAAATGCGAAGACATATACAGCACCATTTGTGCTGTGATCGCCAAAATGTATGTTTATTTACAAGTTTATAAGTCCGTAAATCCGTTTCAGTGGAAGCCGAGCACATAATGACACACGAAGCGGATTACCTCGAATGGCCTTGCGGTCTTCCTACGCCATCTTCCATCGATCTCGGACGTTTGGACGTCGAAGAAAAGAAGAAAATACACCCTCCTCTACTGTAAAGATGATGCGTTAATAACTACGTGTGCCTTCACCGCAAAGTAGATCAAAATAGCGGGTAGTTTAGACCTTCATCTTTTAAAAAAGCTGCATTTCTCTAGGCGAAAATTATTACTTTTAAAATTAAAATACGTTGTTAAAATCTAGACAATTTTAAGCGAACAAATACGTGGGTATTACGGCTTGGGGTTCTAAATCTTTTCCAACAAGGTCAATACTTCTAAGGCTTCATAAAATAGGCACAGGCCAAATGTAGCAGTATAAAATTATACATGTCAAACTTCTAAATAATGCCCTCTAAAGGTTAAAAGTTTCAAATGTGTGTCTAAAGACATGTCTGTCATATTATACTTAGTGCTTACACCATTTACGTTTCTGAAGTTTTACGACTACGAAAGTAAGTGGGAGTCGACGCAGTGGGTTGTTACATAAGTTGGGAATTCTCATCGGATTCAAAGCCAAACCATTTGCCTGACAGTCACCCGTCACACACCGTCAGCCGTTAACTTTTAGTGACGGCTTGCTCAGCACTTTTCATAATGTTTTTTATTACCTACTAACATTTTCGCCTGAGGGAAATTCGGATATAGTAACAGCTAGATTTTAGAGGCACAACTATTAAACTTAAATTCAAATGTATTTTAAGATGGCCCTACTAACTACAATGACATTGTGCAATATTACATAAAATAAAAATATTACAATAAAATTTTTAGTCCTTAAAATCATTGCGCGATCTTCAATATTAACCCTAGGCCTACACAATAAATAAATTTGCATAATATGCTATGTTGCGCAATTTAATCAATCGTCTAGGGAGCGTAAGAAAGTTCGAAAATTCAACGAATGTTTAAATTTTTATGGTGTATTGTGGTTATACTCTTAAGGTGAATGCGACGACTAGAAGCGGGAAATTCAAATATAAAATGGTTTTTTTATGT
>NWSH02000150.1:2422566-2447752 GCA_002382865.2 Heliothis virescens
CCAGTTTATCGTGCCTTCCGAAACACGGAAGAATTTTTTAAATAAAAGTAACCTCCCACATTGTGTTGCCTGGCACGGGTCTGAGCATTCTTCCGCACCCCCGACAGGTATTGGCCCGCTAGATGTTCGAAGGTGGGCCCCACCCTCTGCGGCCGTCACCCACCGGCCGTAAACCTTTACCTTTTTCTTGTGCAGTTATGTGTCCCTATCCTCCGTGGATTCGCGGTTTTACACAACCCCCGACGATATTTGAATCCGTCCATTTTAAAGACAATACTTAAATGGTTATGGACCCCACAGTATATCGTCAGATTTTAGTGTTATTATATGAAGATAAAATATTATCTAAAGATATTATGTGCAATTAAATCTGGGGATATGTTGTGTGGCGTTTAACAGTCATAGCGTTAAATATTTTAAAAAAGGTTAGTCAGTAACTTAGGGTAAAGTGTAGTATTAAAAATTTGAAGTGTTTTTCGCTAAATTGTACCTAAAAATTAAATAAAATTTTAATAATGACTTAGTAAATAGTTATATTCCTGGTATTAAATTGATATTTCACAAATTAGACGATATGACCTAAATATACACTGCCATAACAGTATTATGTACTTATATGAAAAATAGAAGAAAGTAGGAAATTCTAGATGTTCCTATTTACCAAAGTTAAAAAAGAAACTATATATAACTTTCATAAAATGATAAATATTTTACCTACAACACATCACAGTCCGTTTTTCAAAACGAAAATGTTTCATTTAGTGAAGACTAAAAACATTTAGAATAAAGTGAATTATAATTATATTTTAAAATCGACTAGTTTATCCTAACAAAGCCTAATTGCTCAGATTTCTAGTAAATTATATTGTAAACCAAGTGACCTTATATTTGTTATAATCAAATATAAATTGAGAACTAAGTATTTGATATTGAAAATAGTCACGTTAGCTCTCTAGATAGACTTAACTTAAATCTATGATTATTTTAATGTAAAATAATCGAAATAAAAATTACTTTGAAGAATATTCGGTATTGGATTGTGTGAAACCGAATGTTTGTTTTTCTATTTTAACATTTTCTGCATGCTTGACTTTAATATAGGATTTTTCTGACCGATACGGGCGTACTGATAAATATATAGGGCGTTACTCCCTATAAGCGTAATAGGGCAGTGGTGGCGCTAGACCAAATGTGTATGTCGGCGACATCAAATTCGTGAGGCCCAGCTTTTGTACGAGGGGGGGTTGATAATTTTGTTAATGTATACTTTATGAAGCAAAGAAGAAATACAAAGGAAAAATATGAATGCGCGAGCACAAAAATAAATAGGACCAGTTTTTCTGCGAGGCCCCCTGAGGCGCGAGGACGCCTAGAGCGCTGCCTCTGGTAATAGGGTAATACTATCTCTTTATTCTTAGACAGGGGTTACACTGAGGGTTACACGATCAATCTGGTCCAGAATGATGGGAGAATGATCGTGTAACCGGTTGATTGACGGACTGATGGTCCAAAATGTACCGTGTTTTTTGTCCGTCAGTCTGACGTCTGTCTGAGCTGATGCCACAATGACGCCAGGCTGATCGTGTAACCCCTGTCTTACTCGCCCGTTAAAATCCTGTAAGTTTCTTGTACCCTCATAAAAGTTGTGTGTGCAGAAATAGTTAAATTAAAGATTGCCTCAAATAGGCAGACACAATTCCTAACTTGGTTGGTTATGGACTCTTTTGTAACGTATTTTACATGACGAATAAACGATTGTATGTGAATATATGGTTTTATTTTTAGTTCCTTACACTATTGTAACGAAGGGTAACGAAACAACTATTTTCTTGATTGTAGATATGTATTTATTGCGATTACAATCGGAAAGAGTTTCGGCTTAGGCTAGGTTCTACAACAGAATGACACACAAAATGCACTGCGCGACATATATATTTATAACTTTACCCCCCAACTGTGCATCGAGGAGGAGTGACGTCGACAGGCGGGCGTGGCGTGCTAGTCAATTGACTTCCTCTTTTGCGGTGGCTGACGCTGTAGCTTGGCTGAATCCAGGAGACACGACATGACGTGGCATAGCTGGCAAATAGTGACTGTTACACTATTATATAATTCTTACAAAAATTCTGTTTGTTCGTAATAAACTGCAAATCTACTGCACAGGTACAGACAACAGTAGGTCACGGTACCCGAATCTGTAAAATTTTACCAGTCAAACATTAACCTACCTCCATTGTGATAAGGTATAAAAACTATTGCAGAGATTTGACAGATTGTGGTAACTTGGTGTGCTGTCGTCTGTACACACAAACAGCGTGAACACATATTTCGACGGTGTAAGCCACCGTGCCATGGCACGACGTTGCCGTTTCCTGGTAGCGCTGTCGGGCCGTTATATGTTTCTCACCGCTGCTGAGATATATATTTATAAAGGTCACTTATTATGGGTGACGTTGCGTAGTTTTCGATACTTCGCGTCTCGTAGCCACCATCGCCTTGTTATAATCATTTCAGCTCAAGAAAAGAGTATTCTATCGATAAAACTAGTTCTGGCTGTCTATAGCCATCAACAAATCTTCTTGAAGGCTTTCAAACTTCTGCATAACGTCAAAGAACTGTCAAAGCATGTACGCATTTTGTACAAATTTACATAGTAAAAAAAACTGAAAAAATCATAATAATGAAATATTTAATATTGTTAGTTAATTATATTTTCTTATTGTACAATTTCAATCATGTACTTTGTAAGAGTATGGTGCCTGTTATCTCTTTGGATGCTAAAGATAATAACTTGTTGAACATTGAGAATAAGACAAATGAGGCCTTGAAGGTAACATTATTTACTGCATCATATGCATGCGTAGTTTAGGTCCTGTTTATACTTATACTAGCTTCCGCCAGCGCCGCGCTTTCCCATGGGAACTACTGCACGCACCCAGATAAAAAGTAGCCTATAGCCTTCCTTGATAAATGGGTTGTCTAACACTGAAAGAATTTTTCAAATCGGACCAGTAGTTCCTGAGATTAGCGCGTTCAAATAAACAAACTCTTCAGCTTTATAATATAAGTATACTTAGAAGTAAAGATAAAATAGTCAATTGCTTGATAGTACAGTAGCACAGTATAATTATCACAGTAGCATATAGAAGCATTAGCAATTTATACCTATGTTAATACTACTCTTAGCAAACCTGAAGCCTGTTCTAACAGTGTAAGCAAGGCTGCGTATGTTTGTCATTTGCCACAATTTCTAAGCGCAAAATTCACTATTAAGGCCCGTTTACACATTGCTATTTCATTGCCCGTTGCTTGCCATTTTATTGCAGCAAGATGCTACTTGCACTGTGTAAACGTAATCGTGCAATAGCTGAATGGTCGCCTGTCTAATATTCCTGCAATAAAATGGCAAGCAACGGTCAATGAAATCGCAATGTGTAAACGGGCCTTTACCCTCCACAAAATAAGGCTCATTTTGGTTCTAACTGCCTCGTTGGTCTAGCGGTCGCATAGCGCGACTGCCTATCACAGGTCTCGGGTTCGATTCCCGGGCCAGGCCAAAATCGCTTTGTGGATTTTAGAAACTTTCACAAAACAGCCTGGAGTTTGGAAGTTGGCGATGTTACACCCCCGTGCCTGGGAAACGTAAAGCCGGCGTCCTCGAATGCTACTCAGTAGCAGTCGTATAATATAATTCCACGTCAGAGGCCATCAGGTGGATTTGAGAAGACTCTGATACTAGGGCTTGTTAGGTGATTAAACCTGCAGCTCACTCGATAAGAAGAAGGTTCTAAGATGACCTACCTATTTTTCCTTTTCTTCTCGCAGTACCTTCCCTTCATAATGCTGATAGATAAAGACATGGACACTAGCGAGTATTGGCGGGAGACGGAGATCCTGTCCCTCGTGCGGAATAACGAAGTGGGGATAGACTACGACAAGTGCGAACAGACCGCTCCAGACCGCAGCGTGGTGCAGATCAACAGTTTAAGGACTGTTAGGCCTATTTGTAGGACTAGAATCGGTAAGGATAAGGTAGAAGTTAGATAATATTTTTTTAAAGAAAAAGTTCTTACGTACTCGTCAAATAGTATACTGCAAACAATGCAGTTCTTGTCCTTTAGTATTTTTTGATGCATCTCGATAGTGTTGGCTCACGTAAATTCAGAGGGACATAATTGTATGACAATAACTATAGGTACTACATCCTTAGAAGATAGAATAGAGCGATACCTCCCACGTAAGTTGTTGTAACCCACAATATACATGTTTTACGTTTTTTTAACCAAACCGCCTATTTTGCCTACTTTATGTACTAAGAGTAAAAAAACGTATACTTAAAAATATATATTTTTAGTTTTTTCCGAGAAGTCCGACGAAGATGTGGCAGCGTCAGAAGATTGGAGAGAGAAAGCATTCCAAGCCACTGTTTTATAATTCTATCTTTGTCTAGCTATGACTCGTGATTGGTTGTTCCTCTCTGAGGAGATATAGGTATCGACAAAGCACTTTGGTTTGGAAAGCTCTCTTTCTAGCCTTCTGATGTACTTTTAGCGCGGTCACATATTCTCAGCTAATTTCAAAGAGGAATCCAAAGGGTCTCATTTCATGTTTTCATAAATGACTTTTGTATACAGAGCTAATTCCACAGCGCCGTAGTTTCGAAGAGCAGTGTTCTTGTGACTCGTTTCGAGCAGAAACGTTCAGAGTGCACAATCGGACTTACATACACAGGCATAAGTGTCCATGTGTGAAGAGAAGATTTGAAACTCGCAGGAGCTATAGAAGTTTAAAGCCACTGAAGAATTTGCTCTCACGAAGACTTTATTCGACGAATAGTCCTCATGCTGGTTTTGATAGTATTTTCAAACCTTTAATTGAATAATTTATACTCATCCCTACTATCTCTACTTAATATTATAAATGAGAAAGTAACCCTGTCTGTCTGTTACGCTTTCACGCCTAAACCAGTGAGCCGATTTTGATGAAATTTGGTACAGAGATAGAATAGACCCTAAGGAACAACATAGGCATACACTTTTTATCCGGGTACGGAAAATAGTTCCCTCGGGAAGCGGGCGAAGCCGCTGGCAGAAGCTAGTAGGTTATAATTAAAACACTAGCAGTCTCACCCACGTCCCGGGAGAAGCACTTCCCGCAATCGGGTAAAAAGTAGCCTATGTTCTGTATCGGGCTCTTGACCGTGTACCAAACAATTTATTTGGTTCAATAGTTTCTCCGTGAAAGCACGACAGACAGACAGACAGAGTTACTTTTGCATTTATTTGTAAGGGTTTCACATAGAACTGAAAAAAAAAATAGGGTAAGGGACATCTCTTTGCTTAATTACCCTAAGGTTTATGTGTTACCCTTGTCATACCTTATTGGGGTAGGTAACCTAAATGGAATAATAATATGAAAAATATCGTTTTTCTATGTTTATTCATAACTCATGTTTTGTAATGAACTTCAATCTTTTACAAGTTGCATTAACTTGGTAAACATTGTTTTACATAAAGTAATAACCCGCGTAATAAGTAGGGAACACGACGAAGATTTCTGTAAACAATTTTAAACTTTATTCCTTCTGTGTATAAGATCTAAAATTGATACAGCAAATGCTTACATTCAAACCCGATGAAGGCACCCGTAATCAATTTTAAATCTTATTCCTTTGTGATTAAGATCTAAACTTTGTTCAGCATATGTCGATAGAAGGGAAGTTTTAATAACATGAAGATTGTTCCTCGTAGATTACCAGCTGTGCCCACAGTGTCCCCATTTCAATAACCACACGGAATGCGAACTTTTCCGAGATTCTTGCAAGTAAGATACTTTTTCATTTCATGTTTGTTCAAACTTTGTTATGGACAACTTCGTGGCTAATCAACAGTACGCGTAGACGCGCACTTTGAATTGGTAGTCCCCGGCTCTAATTTAGAATAGAAGTTTATTGTCACCACGCGCTGGTTTTCTCTCGAACCCTTGACTCCCATTTACAAGAACTTTTGAACATATTTGAAACAGAAAATTCTGACAACCAGTTCTACCAAGATGTATCGGGTTGCCCGTGTGACTGGTTAACTGGTTGAGGATGTTAGATAGTCAGTCGTTAAATTTAAAACCCTGATAGTGAGCTGCAAAAGTAGTAACGTCTGTAGTTGAAATTGTACAGACGACAGCAGGTCAACGTAAACGAATCTGTCAATTTTTTCCAATCGAACATTAACCTTCCACTATTGCGATAAGGTTGAAAATCTATTGCAGAAATTTGACTGTACATATTTAAATTACACCAGATCGATCATAATTTATTTAGGTAATAGAATTTGAAATTATGTTCACCTTAATCATGATCTTAAGCCGTGACAACAATAGCAGGTCGTATTTCTAATTTCAAAGATTATAAAAAAAAACTCTTTCTAGAGAACGCAAAGTGAATCCATCAGAATACAGAACTTACTGTGACCGAAAATACGGAAAATGGAGGTCCATGTTCGTACCAGCTGATTACTCGCAATGTCGGTGTTGTGATGAGTGCATATTTTATAGAGGTAAGTAGACAAGTTCAATATGTTGAAACTTACTTAATGCCCGCGGCTTAGCCAGGGCGAATGTCTCTTTGACCCCTGTTTTACCCCCTTAGAAATGGAATTTCCTAAAATGCTCTCTTACTAATCTTCTTACCTACACTTCCTAAAAAACCTACATACCAAATTCTAACTTCCTACGCTCTGTAGTTTCGGCTGTGTTTGTTCGTCAGTCAGTCACTAACGGAATAGTTTCACATATATTGATTGTTTGATTAATTCGGCGGCAAGCAGGGGTCCGTAGCAAAATTTATTATAGAGCCTTTCTAGTAATGAACTTATTGCTAACTAGATTATTGCGGCCGAACAACGCAAAAATTCTCAGTTTAGTTGTGCGGGGTCCTTAAGCATAGGTGCTAGGGCCCGCGTAAGCCCGGGCCACGTAGCTAATTGCTATCTAACCTATATCACGTAATAATTTCAGAATTGGACCAGTCTTGTGTCGAAGATGAATACAGTTTCGATACTGAAGAGTTTTTACCTACCACGACTATAGGTAACAAGTTTTGTTTTCAGCCATTTCTTGACGCTTTTGTAGTCATTATCTAATTAAAAGAAAGGAGATGAATTAAAAAACTTTTATACACTTGATACTCATATTTTAAACATTTAGGGCCAGATTCAAAAGATGTAAAAATTAAAAACACATCTATGTTACTATCTGCCAGTTAGCTACCTAGAACTTTATCTGGAACATATGCAACTGGCTGTTAATATTTTTATAGGTTACCGTAAAGAGCTTTTTCATATAAAATAACATATTACCAAAAGCACCCCTAAAACAAGCTACTACGACCGAATAATCTATCACATCTGACCTACATAGAAGGTCAAAGGTGATCTCAAGATATACGGGATCCAATATCTCCAAGTAAAACTTAACTTGGAGCATTGCCAAGCTGGAAAATTAGGCCGTATACAGAAAGAAAGCTGGCGCCAATCTACCAGCATTTATCGTCACTATCCATCCATTCTGGTAAAAGTTACATAAAGCAGTGGTGGCTTAGTGGGTAGAGCACCAACCTCTTTTTTACCGATGGGAAATCATCAGACGACCCCTCCCGCTGTGGGTGAGAACGTGAGAGCGTCAGACTTTTACTGAGTAAAACTCACCGTCTTCCTTCTTGAGCGCTTTTTGTACCGGGGCCGCGGTAACTCTTTCTAATAATCCCGCAGCACTAGCATACTCTGGCCCTAGTGGGCCCCTAGCAGCCTTTCAAATATAAATGTGTGTACGATTCCAGGTCAGGCAAACCAATGCAACTTTTCTAAGTTGGTATGCATTCTAAGTATATTTAGACACCAGTGGCTGATTAAAGGTGAAGGAAAACATTTTAAGAAGACCTGAAGAAGATCTGACGTACGACTGCTCTGGGTAGCATTCGAGGACGCCGGCTTTATGTCCCAGGCACGGGGGTGTAACACTGCCAACTTCCAAAGTCTAGGCTGCTTAGTGAAAGTTTCTAAAACCCACAAAGCGACTTTGATCTTAACCGGGAATCGAACCCGAGACCCGTGGCACGGCTGTCGCACTATGCAATCACTAGACCATCGAGGCAGTAGCAGATTGAAGTAAAGGCTACCAGAATGGACCGCTTTGGTAGATCGGTGCTGGCTACCAGCTGTCTTTCTGTACAAGGCCTTAGGCTGATGCTTAGCAAACGCTGTAGATTTCAGGGCCGGTTGCAATCCATATTGGGGACATCCTGAGCAAGAGTTCAGAGCTTTGAGGTGCGATAAAATACTGAGGAGATGTTAGTATATATGTTTATTCACTTGTAGTGTAAAATTTAATGAACTAAAATGAAGTGGCGTTTTTCTGCTCAAACATCATTCCATCTTTGTCCCACTTAAGTCAATTTCTGTGACAGAAATACTTTTAAGGTGAATTTCCCGCTTCCAAGCGTCGCATTCACCTTAAGTACAATTTACTTGTGATAAGGTAACGTTTGTTTATAATGTAGTAGAAAATAGTCAAATAGAAATAGTAGTGTAGAAGATTTTTCTGTTCAGGTGTTCCTGTCACGATACCACAACTACCAAATGAAACTTTGAATATGTAAGCATAACATACGTAATGTATTTCATTTGGGCAAGCATAATCTAATAAAAAATAATCATTCTTTATACAACGGTTTCACCCGCGTTCCATGGAAACATGTACCTACTGCGCTATCCGAATAAAAGTAGCTTATAGCCTTCCTCGATAATTNTGTACATATTTAAATTACACCAGATCGATCATAATTTATTTAGGTAATAGAATTTGAAATTATGTTCACCTTAATCATGATCTTAAGCCGTGACAACAATAGCAGGTCGTATTTCTAATTTCAAAGATTATAAAAAAAAACTCTTTCTAGAGAACGCAAAGTGAATCCATCAGAATACAGAACTTACTGTGACCGAAAATACGGAAAATGGAGGTCCATGTTCGTACCAGCTGATTACTCGCAATGTCGGTGTTGTGATGAGTGCATATTTTATAGAGGTAAGTAGACAAGTTCAATATGTTGAAACTTACTTAATGCCCGCGGCTTAGCCAGGGCGAATGTCTCTTTGACCCCTGTTTTACCCCCTTAGAAATGGAATTTCCTAAAATGCTCTCTTACTAATCTTCTTACCTACACTTCCTAAAAAACCTACATACCAAATTCTAACTTCCTACGCTCTGTAGTTTCGGCTGTGTTTGTTCGTCAGTCAGTCACTAACGGAATAGTTTCACATATATTGATTGTTTGATTAATTCGGCGGCAAGCAGGGGTCCGTAGCAAAATTTATTATAGAGCCTTTCTAGTAATGAACTTATTGCTAACTAGATTATTGCGGCCGAACAACGCAAAAATTCTCAGTTTAGTTGTGCGGGGTCCTTAAGCATAGGTGCTAGGGCCCGCGTAAGCCCGGGCCACGTAGCTAATTGCTATCTAACCTATATCACGTAATAATTTCAGAATTGGACCAGTCTTGTGTCGAAGATGAATACAGTTTCGATACTGAAGAGTTTTTACCTACCACGACTATAGGTAACAAGTTTTGTTTTCAGCCATTTCTTGACGCTTTTGTAGTCATTATCTAATTAAAAGAAAGGAGATGAATTAAAAAACTTTTATACACTTGATACTCATATTTTAAACATTTAGGGCCAGATTCAAAAGATGTAAAAATTAAAAACACATCTATGTTACTATCTGCCAGTTAGCTACCTAGAACTTTATCTGGAACATATGCAACTGGCTGTTAATATTTTTATAGGTTACCGTAAAGAGCTTTTTCATATAAAATAACATATTACCAAAAGCACCCCTAAAACAAGCTACTACGACCGAATAATCTATCACATCTGACCTACATAGAAGGTCAAAGGTGATCTCAAGATATACGGGATCCAATATCTCCAAGTAAAACTTAACTTGGAGCATTGCCAAGCTGGAAAATTAGGCCGTATACAGAAAGAAAGCTGGCGCCAATCTACCAGCATTTATCGTCACTATCCATCCATTCTGGTAAAAGTTACATAAAGCAGTGGTGGCTTAGTGGGTAGAGCACCAACCTCTTTTTTACCGATGGGAAATCATCAGACGACCCCTCCCGCTGTGGGTGAGAACGTGAGAGCGTCAGACTTTTACTGAGTAAAACTCACCGTCTTCCTTCTTGAGCGCTTTTTGTACCGGGGCCGCGGTAACTCTTTCTAATAATCCCGCAGCACTAGCATACTCTGGCCCTAGTGGGCCCCTAGCAGCCTTTCAAATATAAATGTGTGTACGATTCCAGGTCAGGCAAACCAATGCAACTTTTCTAAGTTGGTATGCATTCTAAGTATATTTAGACACCAGTGGCTGATTAAAGGTGAAGGAAAACATTTTAAGAAGACCTGAAGAAGATCTGACGTACGACTGCTCTGGGTAGCATTCGAGGACGCCGGCTTTATGTCCCAGGCACGGGGGTGTAACACTGCCAACTTCCAAAGTCTAGGCTGCTTAGTGAAAGTTTCTAAAACCCACAAAGCGACTTTGATCTTAACCGGGAATCGAACCCGAGACCCGTGGCACGGCTGTCGCACTATGCAATCACTAGACCATCGAGGCAGTAGCAGATTGAAGTAAAGGCTACCAGAATGGACCGCTTTGGTAGATCGGTGCTGGCTACCAGCTGTCTTTCTGTACAAGGCCTTAGGCTGATGCTTAGCAAACGCTGTAGATTTCAGGGCCGGTTGCAATCCATATTGGGGACATCCTGAGCAAGAGTTCAGAGCTTTGAGGTGCGATAAAATACTGAGGAGATGTTAGTATATATGTTTATTCACTTGTAGTGTAAAATTTAATGAACTAAAATGAAGTGGCGTTTTTCTGCTCAAACATCATTCCATCTTTGTCCCACTTAAGTCAATTTCTGTGACAGAAATACTTTTAAGGTGAATTTCCCGCTTCCAAGCGTCGCATTCACCTTAAGTACAATTTACTTGTGATAAGGTAACGTTTGTTTATAATGTAGTAGAAAATAGTCAAATAGAAATAGTAGTGTAGAAGATTTTTCTGTTCAGGTGTTCCTGTCACGATACCACAACTACCAAATGAAACTTTGAATATGTAAGCATAACATACGTAATGTATTTCATTTGGGCAAGCATAATCTAATAAAAAATAATCATTCTTTATACAACGGTTTCACCCGCGTTCCATGGAAACATGTACCTACTGCGCTATCCGAATAAAAGTAGCTTATAGCCTTCCTCGATAATTGCGTGCCATCTCAAATTGGATCAGTAGTTTTTGAGGTTAGCATGTTCAAAAAAAACAAACAAGCAAACTCTTCACCTTTATAATATTACTTTAGATAAAATGTTTTGTCCATTTGGAACGCACCAATTTATTTTGTGAGGCAATAATACATATTAAATCCATTAAGTACTTAAAACATTTTTCGTAGTCGTCGTAGCTTCCGCTACGAAGCTGCTACGAACGAGGACTGCCCAATTTCGTGCCGCGGCTACGAGTGTAGAGGTGGTTTGGTCTCAGAGAAGGATTGCGTCCTCGGCGGCTTCCTCCCAGATAAGGAGCAGTGTAACTGCTGTGGCAGGTGCAGCGTGTACCATCGTGAGTTTGTTTGTCTCTTTCTAAGTCGTGTATAAAAAAAATCTAATTAATCTGTCTATAAGATTATAAAAAAAATGCATTCGTATTTTTTAGTTTTTCATCTAAACAAATAATAACGAAGCTATAGACCGTTGCGCGTGACGTCACGCCTTTGTAAAAGTCAAGCATAATCCCCACTCCTGAAGTTTAATACTCATTATCTTTGTCTGTCTGTTGTATTCATAGATTTTTAAAAACGGAAATACTTGTCCAATATTTTGCGATAATCTAAATTACGGACTAAATGGATTTGCTTATTTTTACCCTATTGTTGATGGGGGAAAGAGATGAATGGATTTAGGAAGTTTTGCGGCTGATTCAAAATGATGGAATTATTATCTCAGTATAATAGAATAAGGTTACGTAGTAAACAAAGTGAAACTTAAATTAACTTATTTCTCAAACAGAATTGAATGAAAAGTGTGCGGAATTCAAGAGGACATATCAGAAAGTCAACGGCACAATTGAGATAGAGGTAAGATCTTTATTATTTTATTAAAATGCCACTACTATATAATAATTTCTACTAGTAAGTAGGAACTGTTTTTTGTTTGCTTGATTGTTTGTACGCTAAATTTTAAATTGTTAATTTTTGGCTTTGAAATTGTAGAACCGATTCGGAGAAAAAAAATGTTGGGAAAAAACATATCCGGGAAGTAGTTCATGACGTTTCAAGTCCGAAGTAAAAATTATAAAAATCCTGCTTCATTCGCCCTTCTCTCATCTTTTTACTACCTTATATTTGAACTACCCAGGTAGAGGAGGAGTTCCTAGAGCCAGGCTGTGATGACGGGCTGGTCTGCCGCCAGGGTCGCTGTCAGGACATACATACCGTGCGCTCCATCGCAGGCGTCCGGCGCAAGAGAGATGAGCAAGAGGCTATGGCTAATGGTCTGACTTTCATAATACTTGTTACAAGTCCGTACCAAAGTTAATGGCGGCCTGGAACTAATATCCAGTCGCTACGCAGAAACTAGTTTTAGACAATGAGTGTATCTGTGATGTGAAGCTAGTGGCGAGCCACCATTGAATTTGGTGAAAAGTTTATATCATCATCTGCCTTGCCTTTTCCCAGCAATGTTGGGTAGGCTTCCAGTCTAACTGGATGCAGCTGAGTACCAGTGTTTTACACGGAGCGACTGCCTATCTGACCTCCTCAACCCAGTTACCTTGGTAAGCCGAGAACTCTTGGTAAAGCTGGTTGTCAGACTTTCTAGCTTGTGGGTAGTAACGACTGCCAAAGATGTTCTAAGGTCAGCTGGAACACACTAACCTGCCTCCCGAAACATGGAGGAACGCGTCATGACCTCGGTAAATAGGAATGTGTTGCTGGGGAGTTTGTTCCACCATTTTTTCTTCCCAGCTAAAACTCAGGTAGTGGTGAACGGTGGGCGATTTTGGGGGCTGTCTTTTGTAAACTTGACCTTTAAAAAGTGCTGATTTTCAGCCTGCTATGATTTTTTTTATTTATTTTACGGACCGCGCCAAATGGTGCTGAACCGTATGATCGAATGACATGTGTTGGTGTTACTTAGACACAAGTGCAACCGTTCTAAATAATACAGCATATGAATTTGTTGACTCCGAACAGAGCCTTGCAAGCGCGAGTTGAAGTACTTCAAGAAGAAGTTCGGTCCCGACGGTCACTTGCATTACAACGCTCCACAATGCACTCCTCTGTGGCTGTATGCTCCTGTGCAGGTAACTTCACTTCTCTGAATAACAATGACTACAACCTAATGGCGATTAGTCCAAAATTGCTCATGCACATTTGTTCGAGAAAAAAAAATGTGCACCCCTCGTTACGAGTTTCGATGCAATTTCGTATTTTAGACTTTTAGAAACGACACGTTTTAGATATGTTTGCATACAATTTGTTAGTGCTTGCTAAAGAGTGGTCTAGAAGATAATTTGTGTCCGTCACTCTGCCATACAGTGGAATCTCGCCTCAATAATATAATAGCCTATGTAATATTGTCGGTTTCTCTTTCCAGAAGTGTTGCCCAACTTTTTATCAGACTCCTGCATTACATTGAAGTAATAAAATCGCTCCTATTCATTTGTGTGGCCCTCAAACTGGGTTTCTTGCAGCGGATTTTTAAGATCTGCAAATTACAGGTTTATTCATTTAAATATGGTTTCCAGTGTCGCCGCTTCGTGTGCTTCTGTGCGCTTGAAGACGGCAGCTTTATCATAGGCATCAAAGTACCAAGAGTTGAAGTCTCCAATATGAACTGCGGTATTTCTGATATTATTTTTAGCCACCGATGCAAAAATACGTTATAAGTTTGTGTGTGTGTCTATCTATCTGTGGTACCGTAGATCTTAAACGGATGAACCGATTTGGATGCCGCTTTTTTTAGATGAAGCCGGAGTTCCAAGTCTCATCCTAGACATGTTTCGTCATCGGCTTAGCTATTGTGCCCAGTGTTCTGCATTGATAGATAATCCATTTATTGAGGCAGGCTATAGCTATGCCTTGACTTTTTATTGGGGCGCGGGGAGTAGTCAAAGGACGTAGGCAAATCCGCTGGCAGCTGGAGCTAGTATCCATTAGATGCCTAGAGCTTCAACATAACTGCGCAATAGTACGATAAAAAAATTGTGCAATGAAAATTTTGCTCGCAAGAATCATTGCCCAATCTTGTTAATAAACTTGCACAAAAATAACACCCTTGTTACGTAGGCATAAAGGTTTTTTGACCGGTTTGTAATTATAACACAGATTGTGCTCGTGAGAGATGCCGTACAGGGTCTGATGTGGAGTGCGATGGCTACGGGAACTATAAGGAGGCAGTGTTCACTCCGCATCTCGATGACTGGAAGGATGGGGACGAGAAAGTTGAACGTATGGCTTTAATTTTATTTCTTTTTACTTTTTACACTAGCTGCCGCCAGCGGTTTCACTGTTCGGTGGGAAAATGGTTATCTGTACTAATATTATAAAGCTGAAGAGTTTGTTTGTTTGAACGCGCTAATCTCAGGAACTACTGGTCCGATGTGAAAAATTCTTTCAGTGTTAGATAGGCCATTTATCGAGGAAGGTTATAATAGGCTACTTTTTATCCGGATGCGCGCAGTAGTTCCCACGGGAAAGCGGGTGAAACCGCTGGCGGAAGCTAGTTATTAGTATAATAAAGTTGAAGAGTTAGTTTGAACGCGCTTATCCTAGGAACTACTGGTCCGATATGAAAAATTATTTCAATGTCCCATTTATCGAGGAAGACTATAGGCTACTCTTTATCTGGGTGCCCAGAGCAGTTCCCACGGGACGCGGGTGAAACCGCTGGTAAAACCAAGTAATAAACAAAATCATGTTAGTAAATAAAACGTAAGGTGCATTCGACGACTAGAAGCGGGAAATTCAAATATAAAATGTTTTTTTCATGTTTTACCTAAGTTAACATTCAATATGAGGCGTGATCTTATGATTGGCGGTTATAATATCCCACAAAGTAATTTCTGATGTCCTTGTTTAACTCCGAAACTTCTTACAAATCAAATGTAACTGTCGAAACTATGATATTGCGCAATAAAAAGTTTTTCACAGTTACATTTAAATTGTAAGAAGTTTCATTCATACATTCACCTTAAATCTATGTACCTAATTGTTAATAACAGTAGTGTTTGTTGGACAGTGGCGCAGCTGACGTCGGTGGCGGAGGCGCCGGAGGACCCGCACACGCGCAGCACCGCCCATGAAATGACTTCCATGTTGCATTACAGTACATGATGATTGATTTAATAGTCTTGTTTTATTTGTCTACCAGCTGTATATGATTGATTACGCTCAATCCTTCTCCATGTGAGAGGAGGCCTGTACCCAGCAGTGGGACGATAATGAAGAATGAAGCTGTTTCACCCGCGATCTCGTACCTACTTGTTCTCGTTCTCGTACCCTGATAAAATATAAGATTTACTAGGACAGTTATCAGTTTTATTGTAATTTATACTACGGAATATGGCCAGTTTCACAGGTTACAGATAGAGTTGTAGATAACTATTTGACAGATCATGCCATAGAAAAGTAATCAAAATTACAAATATTTGTATGGCACTATCTGTCAGATAGCTATCTAGTACTTTATCTGGAACCTGTGAAACTGGTCGTAGTAAAGTACAGTAATGACGTCCTAGCCGATTGTCAGCCACGGCGGCCGTTCTCATATAAAGAGATCGAACCCGACAGCTCGCGCACAACAGTCGCGCTACGCGACAACTAAGTATACCAACAAGACTGTAAGCAACTAAGGTATCATACAGGTGAGATCATTCTGAATGAGGATACAAATGAAGTCCTACAGCTTTTTACACACCTGTAGGTAGTTTTAGTATAACATTAGAAAATATTTTTTCTCCTACGGCAGTCTCGAGTAAAATTCCAACCCGGAAATCAAACCCGAAACCCCATAGCGCAACAAAGTACATAATATGTGATTGCTGCTACAGCTACTATAAAATAAATAATAACACTTCCCGTAGTCAGTATCAAGATGTTAGAAGCAATAAAGGTATTCTAATAAGCGTAGGATTCTATATCGCATACAAAATGCATTATCAGACCGACTACTAATTATCTACACCTACAAGTACCTATCTGACATTTTAAACCTAAGGTTAGGCGCGCAAAATGAGATGACCATACTCCACGTCCTCGGTCAAACTCTCAATGCCATTTTGATTTGGCAAGATTATCTTCCGCGTTGCGCATGCCCGAACAACAGCTGACTATGTTATATCAATAACATAACACAGTTCCATTTTCGAAAACGACATTATAAAGAGTCTAGTAAAATTTTAAAGGAAAAAGTAGTTTTGTGAAGAGAAATTGATAGGTTTTTTATAGTGCAGCGTCGGTCATTAAATAACCTTCACCTAGCGGCTGAAAGCGGGTATTTCTGGGCGCCCTCGTGACGTTTCGTGTCACGCTTGTAGAGCAGTGTTGCCAGTTGAAAGAATTTTGCCCGAGTTGGTGTAGGCTGAGTTATTTTTAAGGCAGATGTTTTAAATTTGATTTGAAATTTTCCTGAAAAAAAAAAATCTCTCTCAAATATTTAAAGCTGCTTATATCAATAAAACATTCTTATACCAATGTTGGATTGCGTTATTATATAATATGAAAGAAAGAAAATACACTTATTCGCGAGAAAATTACAATTTAACACAAAAGTAAGATATAAATAGGTAAATCCTGTGATGTGATTGATAATGATGAAGTTTTAACTGACTTTACCAATCTTCGTTTTCAAAATAGGATAATTTCCTTAATCACGTAACTTTTTATGTCAAAACAGCCAAACTTTTTCAGGTAACTTAAAGCATTAACTGCAGTATTACTTAAGTTTCAACCAATAACATTTATTACTATGACATCAAATTTTCCACGCGGGGTAAAATAGTTTATATGTATAGCAACACCGCTTGCATCAGGCAGTCGATACAGCGCGCGGGAAGGAACGCGCGGCCGTCAGCAACGCTCAGTAAATATATTTTACGTAAAAAAGACATTTGTGTTCAGTGAAAAATGCCTAATATTATAAACGAAGTAAAATTAGACTTCAAAGACGTGTTATTGCGACCAAAACGCAGCACTCTACGCAGCAGAAATGACGTAAGTGGCACTTTTACTTTTTAATTTTCTGAAACGTTAGATGATCAAGGTTTTGCGGAAAATGCCTATTTGTGAAAATAGTTTTTGGTTAGCGGGAAAATTTATTTTATTATTGAACTTAGTTTTATTTATATTCAGAGAGTAATATGCTATTGTGTGCTAATTAAAATAAAATTTACCTAGACGCAGCTGTTGGCGCTTCAGGTATCTATTTCAGAAAGTTTCAGTAACCTTGACTAAATACTCCATAGTGATTGACGTAGACTATTGAACAGAGAGCACTTTCAAACTTTTTAGAATAAAAAAAAAATATCGTCGAAGGTTTTATTCGATTTTTGAGCAGTTGTAAAAAGGATAAGGTTTTAAAAGGAGTAATTATTCTTTTATTAATCGTAATGGTAGTTTTCAATTGAGATCAACTTGTTAATATGTTGCAATTGCAAGACAATTAAGTATATTGCATTGTTTACGGTACAGTAATACGGAATCTTGAGTTAGATTGTGTCTGTTTGCGAGTAATGTAACTACTTCAAACCGGTAATGTTCTGGTGCAAGGTTAAGCAACAGCTGTCGTTGTTATTTTATGGATGGGTGACTTCGTTATTTTGTAGTAATAAGTAGTTCGTGCCTTCGGAGTCTGATAAATTATTTTCAGCAATTGTCACTGGTAGTCAGAAACTTAAAGTCTGACCTATATTATTTTTTAATTGATATTTTATTGGTTAATTGGTTATGGCTATAATGGCTATGATGGCTATAATGGCTATAATGGCTATAATATAAATGGCTATTTTAACTGGTTGGCTACTATAGATATACTACCTTCTGCCAGCGGTTTCACCCGCGTCCCATGGGAACTACTCGGCGCACCTGGATAAAAAGCCTTCCTCGATAAAAGGGTTATCTAACACTGAAAGAATTTTTCAAATCGGACCTTTTTTCCTGAGATTAGCGCGTTCAAACATACAAACTCTTCAGCTTTATAATACTAGTATAGATATAGATATAGGTACTATTCTGCATTTAAATAAAAATCCTAGGTAAACCAGGGACCGTAATACTTCAAAGAAGAAATATCCTTTTATCACGCTTTGAGTGTCAGATTCGTAAAGACCCCCTTTGAAACGTGTAACTTCGAAATCTGCGCACAAAAGTCGTCCCTAATTCGAATGTATTATAGTTCACTTTTGATATTCAATACCTAATAGCGACGATTCGAAAAATAGGGTGAGGTATTTGTTGGGGTAGAATGACCATTTGAATCTCGTCATTTTGAAATTGATAATTGACAAAAAAGGTTAAAAGTTCTAAGGAAATAATGGTATATCAATTTAACGCGTCTATATGGCTAGGAAGGTTAAGGTTACTTTTTTTAAACAGGTGCGCTAGATAGTTCCCACGGGACGCGAGTGAAACCGGTGGCAGAAGCTAGTTATATACGACTGGTTTAAAAAGTAGCCTATATAACCTTCCTCAATAAATGGGCTTTTTAACATTGAGATATGTTTTCTAATCACTCCATTACTTCCGGAATTTAGCGCGTTCTGCCAGCGGCTTCACCCGCGTCCCGTGGGAACTACTCGGCGCACCCGGATAAAAAGTAGCCTATAGCCTTCCTCGATAAATGGGCTATCTAACACTGAAATAATTTTTCAAATCGGTCCAGTAGTTCCTGAGATTAGCGCGTTCAAACAAAACAATCTTTTCAGCTTTATAAGTAGCTGTATAGGTAGGTCCAAAAGTATTGCAGTTTTTTTAGTTAAAGCTTTACTAATCCTGACTATATACAGGTGTAATTCAAGATAATCCGTCAGTAAGTTCATAAGTTACGAGCACGTTAGCAAATCGCCATGCAAATACGTAACGCGGGAACTTGCTTACGTTTTATTTCATTTTTACGACGTCCTTATACAAAGGTGGGAGCTAATAAAAAGGTTTATTATGTATGTATATTTATATTGTAGGGCATTTTATTGCTGTTCATACAAACAAACAAATACTTGGTATTTTATTTACATAATATTTACAAAGTACTTATCTATTTTATAATATTTACAAACTTAAAACTAAAAAATTGCGTCGAAAAATTCCTGCTGATCGCTGCCAACCGGGAGTGTAACAAATACTTAGATAATATTATTTGTAATTTGTAAAAATGCGTTATTGTGATTTTGATGATTATATTAGTGGACTTTTACCGCCAATTGTGCATAATCATCTCGCTAGTTTTTTCTTCAAATGCTCATAAAGCAGGGCTATAAAATACAGTGACGTCTTACCGTGTCACGGTGACGTGACGAACCAACATCGTTAACCTAGCCTGTTGTATAGATAGGTATTTATAGAAAAAAATATCCCTTCTGAACTTCGGAATGCGTATCTTATGTGAAGATAATTAATCACTCGTGATCTGAGGGAACTTATTCCCGCACATGGATAAAAAGCCTTTATGTTATTCTGATATACAAACTCTAGTACCTACTGACAAGTTTCGTCAAAATCCGTTCAGTAGTTTGTGTATAAAAGAGGAACAAACATCCATACTGGAAACTGACCCTAAGGGTCAATTCACACCGAGACGCGACGCGACGCGACGCGGCTTTGATGTAGCGCGACGCCGCGCGGCGCCGCGCGGCGCAGCGCGACGCCTCGCGGCGTCGCGAGACGTATCTTAAAAACAAAGCAAATCGCGAGATTCAGCACCGATCTTGCCCGCCGCGCGTCACCGCTGCATCAAGATGCGTCGCGCTGCGCCGCGCTGCGCCGCGCGGCGCCGCGCGGCGTCTCGAGGTGCAGCGCGACGTATCTGAATTCTCACAATTAAATGTGTATCCTTTCGTGTAGTGAATAAAGTATATTTTGAGTCGCTCTATGTAAAATCTGCGTGCAGCGTCGCGTCGCGTCGCGTCTCGGTGTGAATTGACGCTTACATTAGTTGGGTAGTCTAGACAGATGATGACTTACTGCGGAATTCAATATTCTGTCTATCTCTGGATTTACTTACTAAAGATAGGAATTTGACATTACTTGTATGGGGCTAATGTCAAAATTCTATCTCTAGTATGCAAATCCAGATAGATAGGATATTGGAAACGGCCGTAGAAGGTAAAGAGATTACTTGTACCTATATGATTAAAAGTTTCAGTTTTTTGGGTCCAAAACTATAATATTTTTAATACCCAATTTTTAATAGACACAGTGCCAGTCGTAACCCATAATACAAACATACTTTTACAACGTGTAAAATTGCGAACCTCCATTTTTCTCGGTTGATATGCCTAACACCTTCTCCAAATCTGACAAATACTTTGCTGAAAACCGCATCAAACCGTTTCAGCTTAACGCGAGATAATCGCGCACAAACATACAGGTCAAACTGAGAACCTTTTTTACTGAAGTCGGTTAACAATGTCTTTGATAGAAGGACACTTCAGAATGACGAAAGCTTTACTCGTCAATAAATAGATAGAAAGACATAAGACCATTAATCAAAAACCAATAAAGGGTCTGACGGTGCTCACGTCATCGTGTCGTGACGAACCATAGTAAATTACTATGGTGCCCATGACTATAGGGTAGACGGAATTAGAAATGTTACATTACCGTTGATAGATCGACTCTCTTTGATGTTTTTTTAGCATGACGAAATTAGGGGATAAGATATTGTTTTTTTTAATGTAAAGTTAGAATATGAGGTTGGGGTTGCCATGGAATAAGAACTACGGAATGTCTAATATAGTTTTGGGATTCCATACAATGGATTCATGAAAACGTATCGAAGTCGTTACAGTTAATGTTGTAAGATGTTTCGCTGTTTTAGGAGTTGTTTTCTAGGAAAAATAAGTTGTAAGGAATTAATAAATAGCAATATCCTTTCCATTTAGTAATAGTTGCATCCATATTTATTGTCGACCTTGGCAACTTTTTTCTCTTAGGAGATTGGCCAGCTGCGCAGGACATATTATAGTGCACAAGCATTTGCGCAGACACAGGTGCACTCTCTATTCCCTCACTCTCATAAAGCGATGGGATGGCAATCTAACTCTACTGGAGAGAGATTATTATATTTTCCATAAATGGTTATAATGAAGATAAAGCATATAAAATACTGGTATGACACGAGCCAAAAATTGTCATTGCTGCCAACATTAAATAGGTCAGCATAAACTGTCCCAAATATTAACCCTTTTCTCTTGTCTATTTAGGTCAGTCCCTTGTCCATCTATTGACACATTAATGGGTCCTTATTGGAACGAAATTCAACCACACTGCCAATACTTTCAGCCTAGCTCTGAAACTAGGTTATTTAGGCTCTACTTTCGATCTCGTGAACCTAAAAATCTTTTGAATAGAGCCCTCTCGTACTGCAGAGCAGTTGATCGTGCTTATATGTATATCAATAGGGAGATTAATAGTAGTCGCACATTACGACGACCAGGTACCCGGTCGGTATCAGGCTGAATAAAAAGTTTGATTGGATTCCCGCTAAATTTATTTTGCAAATAGGTTGAAATCACTACTTTTCCCCTTTTTTTTATAAAGCGACATGAAGTAGGAATTTCCTATCTGTCCACCTTAAGAAGCAACACCGCTTATATCCCTACTTCCCTACTAATATTATAAATGCGAAAGTAACTCTGTCTATCTGTCTGTTACGCTTTCACGCCTAAACCAGTGAGCCGATTTTGAAGAAATTTGGTACAGAGATAGAATAAACCCTGAGGAACAACATAGGCTACTTTTATCCGGGCACGGGTAATAGTTCCCTCGGGAAGCGGGCGAAACCGCTGGCAGAAGCTAATGGAAAATAAAATTGTCAGCCAACTATCGGACCAACTATCGGCCGACTTAAAGCTTGAAGTGCTCCCCATTGCCTTATCTTCAACAACTTGAGACTCATTCGGAAATGGTTTCAAATGATGGCGCCCCAGATTCACGTTATGCAATATTGCTCGTTTGAAATGCTGCCAAAGTTCCGTTCCTGTTTATGCCAGATATGTCAACTGTCTGACTGCGAAACGCAATTATGTTGGTAAACAAATCGTTATTGATGGCGATGTCTGGATCGATCGAAAAGTTGGATATTTGTAGAGAAATTGGAAGATTACTTGCCAGTTTCGCAGGTTATAGATAAAGCTATCTGACACATAGTGCCATATAAATGTTTTTAATTTTGACAACTTTTCTATGGTATGATCTTTCAGGTATTTATCTAGAACTTTATCTGGAACCTATGAAATTCGCCGTGACGTGTTACATTATTTCTTACATAACTATAATAGTCTATACGCCTAGCATGAATTACTATCGAAAAAACATTTGTATCGTATATGAGAGCATTTTGTATGGGTACTTGAACATCGCCTCCGTTTGTGGGGCATGTTGACATATTTCCATCCTTATTTTCTTTTACTTAGGGTGCGTTTAAAACAAACGAATGCTCATGCTGTCAAAGCCACCTACTTATCAATTTATTTTAGAGAGATCACCGAAATAATGCTCTGTGTCTGTTTACTTTAAAAGGATTTGAATAGGAAAAAATCCTGTATAGGTCTACTAGGTCTAGTTCTATGTTTGAAGACAACGTCGAATCCAAACGAGTCTAAACCACGGAGGAAGGAAAGATCGTTCTAAACGCATCCATCATAATACCAACATGAAGTTTTATTAGTACCAGTACTTTCAAGGCAAGTGCAATTAATACAGACTGGTACGAAGGCACGAAGGTCAAGGTCAGATAATTTAGTAACTGAAGCGGTGCAAGGGATGGTACAATATCGATTCCGGGCGACATGGCATTCTCTTTGAACGACTAATATTGTTATTTCTTCACGTAAGGCGGAACGGATTTTGATGAGTAACAAAGTAATAGGTAGTATAGTATCATATATATAGCATAGTAGTAGTAATATGACTGCCTCGTTGGTCTAGTTGTTGCATAGCCGGCTGCTGAGCACGAGGTCTCGGGTTCGATTCCCGGGGCGGGCCGAAATCGCTTTGTGGGTTTTAGAAACTTTCACAAAGCAGCCCGGAGTTGGAAGTTGGTGATTGATTCACCCGTGCATCGGAGAGCACGTTAATGTCGGTCCTGCGCCTGATCTCTCTCCGGTCGTGTCGGATTGCCGTCCCATCGGGTTATGAGAGTGAGGGAATAGGGAGTGCACCTGTGTCTGCGCAAATGCTTGTGCACTATAATATGTCCTGCGCAGCTGGCTGATCTCCTTATATGAGAACAGCCGCCGTGGCCGATAATCGGCTAGGACGCCATCAGTATAGTATAATCAGAATAACATTATTGTCGCTTGTACTCAAAACTGCGATGCGATGTCGCATCGTAAAAATCTGCGAGCTCGCATCGCAAGAACTTGCAAACTGATTTCGCAATATTAGGTCTACACTTGATGAAAAACTTCTTTATAGTTTCTTTAAAATTCTAAGTATCTAGAAGATCAATAGTAGTGACAGTTCCGAAAAAAAATATACTAATAAAAAATCCTGCGCGGCTGATATTGTCTAAAGAATGGTCATCCGAATCATGGGAGGGTCTGAAATCTCTGCCGCACAAAATCGCATCGCATTTGCGTAGCAGTTTCCTGTGTTGCGGATTCGCATCGTGGCAATTCGCAGTTTTTTGTACAAGCCCTTAATATAAGTAACTTTTTCTACGGGTGCGGAAAGCATAACTGCTAGTTATTAGGCTCTAGTACATATCTAGACACACGGCAGTGTGTCCGCCAAGTTCGAGCAAAAAAAGCGACACACCGGCCGTGGGTTATATTACACGAACCATTTCGGGCCAATTTCGACCCCCCTATAACTCAAAATCTATTTTAGTTACGCATATCAAATTTCTAGTATCTGTTGAGACCCCCTTACTTATCTAAAATACAAAATTTCATTAATATACCTATTGTAGGTCTTAAGATATTTACGTCAGAAAATCGCTATTTTTACTATACACTGACTGACTGACTGACTGACTCACTCATCAAAAACCTAGACCACTTCCAATGGTCGTATTGACTTGAAATTTGGCATGGAGGTAGGTCTTTAGGTCAAGGTAAAGGAAAAAATCTGAAAATGGCCAAGTGTGAGTCAGTTTCAAAAATAATGAAGGTGTAATACTCGGTGTAAATTTATCTACGANAGCGACTAGTCTCTATTCCTTGTCCAATTTGCGTGACATCGACTAATATAACATGCAATGATCGCTAAGTCGTCAACGTAGATGCAGTTCTTGAATTCAAACTATAGCGAATAAAATCCGATAAGCGTAAAAAAAAAACAAGAATGTGCCCATTTTAGAACGTTTGCCTATCGACTGTATTAAAAGAAACTATGGAAACCTTTGCAGCTCATGCACAACTATGCATATGTATTTGATGAAAGCCTTTCAGTAGGTATTTAATACCAATCATATTGATGTTTAGAGTTGAACACTCTGTCGTGCACTCGTGCTCCCCTTAGTGTAGGAGAGCTGAGTATTGATGATTTCCTTCCCAAAAAAACGAAACATAATGATGTGTACGTTTGAACTATTGTCAAATCGGTTGATGATGGTGTGACTGTTGTTTGACTCCATGGTCTATTGAAAACCTATAGAATCTAATAACGTGTATATTAAAGATTAAAAGATGTCTATTAACTGAGTTTAAAGTGATTATACTGGCGACATGTTCCTTATAATGCATTTGTGTATTTAGATGACATGCTGATTTTTTGTCGAATCAATTTCAATGATTACTCGGATCGGACAACTAATTGAGACAAGCCCCATCGTTTTTATGATTCTTCACGTAAATACGTTTCTAATGATGTATCACACATTACTGTTGGAGGTGGTACCAAATCCCATA
>NWSH02000150.1:2456630-2504759 GCA_002382865.2 Heliothis virescens
AAAACCGGTGGAGACGTGGAAGTACAGAATGATGAGACAGGACAACAGTTAAGACGAAACATAATACATCTAAAGAAAGTAGAAGGTGAATGGAAATTGATGAATAAAGAAATCGAAGGACAGCATTCAGAAACTGCAGTAGAAGAGGACGTTGGAGATGATNGGTGGAGACGTGGAAGTACAGAATGATGAGACAGGACAACAGTTAAGACGAAACATAATACATCTAAAGAAAGTAGAAGGTGAATGGAAATCGATGAATAAAGAAATCGAAGGACAGCATTCAGAAACTGCAGTAGAAGAGGACGTTGGAGATGATTGGAACAATTACTCAGAAGACCAGAATTAAAGATAGAATGGGTTGATTGATGTTGATTTTAATCAGTAGTCATGAGTATAATAAAATTATTGATTGTGTAATTGGTTGATCATTTATTGGTTTTGAAAAATTAAAATAAGGAAGGGATGTAGTGTATGTGAGTGAAAGAGAAGGAAGCATTATGTCATCTCTGGCGCGCATGCGACTGTTGACAGCCCAGTCAGCTGTGAGCAGTGTAAGTGAGTGGGCACGCGCGACTAAGAGCCGACAATAGGTATTGAAGGATATACTACACGGGGGATCCGCGTCCCTAGGTTTTTTCCCGTACCCGGATGAAATCTAACTTGTGAATTCACAAATAGCGTAGATATTTTTCAAAATTGGTTCAGTAGATACAGGGATTACCCCTTACAACATCACAAACTTTACTTCTTTATTATATGTATTCCTCTTTATATATTAATTTAGATTAAATAATACTAGCTTCGGCCAGCGGTTCCGCCCACTTCCCGTACCCAGATTAAAAATCGCCTGCACGGTATAGGAACTATATTGCTGCCAAGTTTCATCATAATCCTTTCAGTTGTTTTTGCGTGAAAGAGTAGCAAACATACTTCCATACATCCTCACAAACTTTCGTATTTATTTAATTAGTAGGATAAATGTAGTACCTATACTGATTATGTACTTAATGATAACTTAAGCCGTTGACCGCGTCTGCTCGTGCATATCAAATGCAATCACGCGATTGTCACAGAATTATGACGTCATTAAATAGCCTCTCCAATCTATTTGTCGCAGGACGTTAGGCCCAGTCCGCACAGCGAATATTAACCGCGCGAATTTTTTCTCGCAATTCTGTAACACATTGAATACAATAGAAGTATCCGCACTGGCGGAATAAAATTCGCGCGAAATAAAAATCTCTGTGTTTTGATGCAAATTTCACGCGATGCGGCGCGGATTTATTTCCGCGAATGTTTTGTACGGTATGAAGTAGTATGACTATGACAAATATCGCGCGGAATTTAATTCGCTGTGCGGACAGGACCTAATGTGGTTGCGGAATAAAAACCGCGCAAATCCGCGCGAATAAAATTCGCGCGAATAAAATTCGCTGTGCGGACAGGGCCTTACTCTTATTTGACGGATAACCAACACTATTAATGTTTATCGATATCATTTATAAATTATCTTCACTCAATAAAGATAAAAGGTAATAAAATGTATACAATAGCCTATGGTAATGGTAACTTAATTTGTCATACACCCTACTATATAAAAATTACTAGCTTCAGCCAGCGGTTTCACCCGCGTCCCGTGGGAACCACTCCGCGTACCCGGATAAAAAGTAGCCTATAACCTTCCTCGATAAATAGGCAATCTAACACTGAAAGAATTTTTCAAATCGGACCAGTAGTTCCTGAGATTAGCGTCTTCAACCAAACAAACTCTTCAGCTTTATAATATTAGTATAGATCGATTATAAACACGGAAGTTTGTTTGTATGGATGTATGTTTCCCTCACGTAAAAACTTCTGAATGGGTTTTGATGAAACTTGGAAATAATATCTATACAAATATCATTATAGAGGAAACATTTTTAATTGTTTGTACCCTAAGGGCTTCGAAAGTACTGAACCGATTTGAAAAATTATTTCACTGTTGGGAAGCTAGACTATCCCCAAATAACAAAGGCCATATTTTATCCGAGTACTGGCAGAAGTTCCCACGGGACGCGGGTGAAACCGCAGAAAAACAGCTAGTTTGTCATACAACTATAATATAGGTATGTGTCTATCAACATTGTCATGATGAATGTGACACGTGCCTAGATAGACTTGCTTCTGGGAACATTAACTATCTGATTGCTGTTGTAAGGGCGTGCACGCATCCTACTAACATTTTAAATGCGATTTGTGAGGATGGATGTATGTGTATGTACCTATGTTTGTTACTCATTCACGCAAGAACTGCTGGGCAGATTTTGATGAAACTTGGCAGTAATATAGCCTGTATATCAGAATAACATATAGGCAACTACGTTGGGGTCGGCTTCCAATCTAACCGGATGCAGTTGAGAACCAGTGTTTTACATGCAGCGACTGCCTGTCTCACCTCCACAACCCAGTTACCTGGGCAACCTGGAAGACTGGTAAGACTGGTTGTCAGACTTTCTGGTTCTGAATACCCGTAACAACTGTCAAAGATGGTCAAATGACAGCCGGGACCCACCAGCTTATCGTGCTTTCCGAAACACGGAAGAACTCGTTATGACAAGATGGTCACCCATCCACGGATCGACCGCGCCAATCGTTGCTTAACCTTATGATCCATCGATCTGTGCGGCTTTGACTTAGCCACGAGATTAATTAACACTGAGGCAATTAAAAAAAGTCTGATGATTAATTCCCAATAAATTCGTACGTTCATCTATGTGCAAGCACCTTTATGCTAATGCTGAAGTGATGTCAAACCTATCTAAATATTAATGTTTATTTATGCTAACACTAGTGTCTGTGTGAGTATGAGTGTGTGTATGTGTGAGTGCCGTTTCTCGTAACGCACTGTATAAATTATCAAGATGATTAAGCGCAAACTAATGAATGGCTACTGTTAATGGCCTATTATTTTATTTGTGTGGGTGCGCAGTTGGTATATATGTGTGGGTGTTAAAAATGATGAATGGCATACCGGATGGCAAAATCAGCGGATGAAGGGTTGTGGTATATAAACACTGGTTTACAATGTTTCCTATGCCAACTTAGGTATTATAAGATATCAATGAGCCCATGGTTTTAACTCTCGGAATATACTGTAAGGGGTTCCCGGGAATGTTAGTAATGAATCAGCTATTCCCCGCAGTTTCACCCGCGTTCAGAGCAACTTATGTTTATATTATGAACCTTCTCCTGACTACTACGAATCATCGGAATTGGTTTTGCCGTTCAGATGTGATTTGATGACCGGGAAAAAATAGGGAATGATTTTTCTATACTAATATTATAAAGAGGTAAAATTATTTGTAAGTTTGTTTGTAGGGGGTAATCTCTGGAAGTAATGAACCAATTTTAAAAATTGTTTCACTGGTAGAAAGCTACATTTTTTAGTGCTTTAGGCTATATTTTATCCGGGTACGGGTAGTATTTCCCACGGGACGCGAGTGAAACCGCGGGAAAACGGCTTGTATATTAAAGACTAACTGTTCCCCGCGATTCCACCCGCATCTCGAGGGAACTTTTTCCCACACATGGATAAGAAGGAGCCTATTATGTAATTCTGAAATATAATAAACGTTAAATCAATGTATTTTTCTTGTTTTTCCAGCATGGTCTGTTCACGTGTATTCACAAATACTACACCATTGACGAATGGAAGAAATTCGCCACAGAACATCCACAATGCTTAGAACAAATGGGTAAGTCAATGATAAATTAATAGATAAAAGAAAATTTATCCCTTTCTTGTTATCACTAAATTTTTCTAGACTCTAGAATGTAGAAAGCTTAACAATGTAGGTATACAATACAAAGCAGCCCGGATTCTGGAAGTTGGTGATTGATACACCCGTGATAACCCGTCCATCGGAGATCACGTAAATGACGGTCCTGCGCCCGACCTCTCTCAGTTCGTAATATTGGACACGTATTTTTTGTTTTCAGAAATCTATGAATAATAACAAAGATAATGAGTATTAAAGTTCAGGAGTAGGGGATCCTGATTAATGAAACGATGAAATTTGGCGCCCACGCCCAATTTCAATAGTCTACAGCTTCGTTATTATTTGTTGAGATGAAAAACCAAAAAATACGTATGCAATATTTTTTTTATAATCCAAAAGACGGACTAATTAGATTTTTTTTTTAGTTGTCTAGCTAGCCTATTACCCTTCCATCGGGCTATGAGAGTTGAGGAATAAGGAATGTACCTGTGTCTGTGCAGATGCTTGTGCACTATAATATGTCCTGCGCAACTGGCTGATCTCCTTATATGAAAACAGCCGAAGTAGGCCTTGGACGCTATCTACAGCGAAGTTGAGTAAACCATTTTTATTCTTCTAGCTGCCAGTTCAGGTACAGCTGAAGCGGACTTCGAGCGGCTCACAGAGATCTTGAATACGGTGAAAGATCTGAAGTTCATATGTCTGGACGTAGCCAACGGGTACTCGCAGCATTTTGTGGAGTACGTCCGCAAAGTGAGGGCGGCCTTCCCTACGCATACTATCATTGTAAGTGATTTGATTGATTGTAAAGTTTTTTTTTCTAGAATTTTCGAAGTTTGTGTTCAGTTTTGGTAGAGCCTAAGATAATTCTTTGAGTCTTTTCTACAGTTTTCGAAGTATGTAAACGATTTCAATAAATCAAATGTTTCCTTTATTACTGATATTTTTTTTTTACTGGCCTTTTTATCGTCCCACTGCTGGGCACAGGCCTCCTCTCACACGGAGAAGGATTGAGCACTAATCACCACGCTTGCTCAATGCGGGTTGATGATTACTACGATTACTGATATTATTATAAAAAATAACAAGATTCGTGTCATAATTTGCCACACAAAGCGATATTTAAAACAAAGGCTATTTTCTAAATATATTTAATGTATTTTCCAAAAATATTTGTATGTTTAACTTCCAGGCTGGCAATGTAGTTACCGGAGAGATGGTTGAGGAACTCATTTTATCTGGTGCTGATATTATCAAGGTACGTCAATCCTTATCTTTTCTAAGAAGATAATGAGGAAATATTTAATTAATAAAATAGCTTTCTCCTAATTAATTTATTCCTTCACGTTTCAGGTGGGCATCGGCCCCGGTTCAGTGTGTACCACCCGCATTAAGACGGGGGTCGGCTACCCGCAGCTGTCGGCTGTCATCGAATGCGCAGACGCAGCGCACGGACTCAAGGGACATATTATTTCGGTGAGTGTTTTACACAGAGTTACTGCCTATCTGACCTTCTGACACTCCTCGAGCTATCACTTTCTAATAGATCAGGTTTAATAATGATATGCCACAGACGTAGGTACAATAGGGTAGGTGTACTCACAGATTGGAAAGTTTTTTTCCTAAGTTGGTATAGTAATCCACGTCAAAGGCCGTCGGGCGGATTTGAGAAAATTCTGACACTAGGGCTGCACAGGTGATTAAACCTGCAGCCCACTTGATGAGAAGATCAGGACGGTAGGATACTGGAAATGGCTGTAGATTTGTATTATTCAGATGCATTAAGTAATTTCTCTCATAACTAAAAATATAATAAATTTTAACCCCTACTTTTTCAAATTTCAGGACGGTGGTTGTACCTGTCCTGGTGACGTAGCCAAAGCCTTCGGCGCGGGCGCAGACTTCGTAATGGCAGGCGGCATGTTCGCGGGACACGACCAGTGCGGCGGGGATGTGGTCACCCATCCAGATGGCAGGAAGGTTAAGCTGTTCTACGGCATGTCTTCGTCTACTGCCATGCAGAAGCATTCGGGCGGTATTGCGGAGTATCGGTCTTCGGAAGGTAAGGAGTTATTCTTAGTTCGGCCAAGATATATCTAAGGCCAAAACTTCCGGAGTGGAGCGGGGTAGTTTTTGATTACGCAAATATCTTTTCTCCGTCTCTGTAACTGGTTGTTCAAGAACTTTACCACTCTGCTCCGCTTTGGTGCCTTATCTTGCAGTCTAGATTTTTCAAATAAATGTATAGTATACCTTGTGATCACTAGTAGTAAATAACTTTGACTTCGTTTTGGAAAGTACATAGGCAAACAAAAGTCAAAGTCAAATGTTTTTATTTCAAACTAGCTGACCAGGTGAACTTCGTATCACTTACCTTTAATTTTTTTTTATAATCAAATCTTCTCATCGTTTAAACCTCCCCTCGATCTGTACAAACATTTCAAAACCAAAATAAGCCCGATCGGTCCAGCCATTCTTGAGTTTTAATGAGACTAACGAACAGCAATTGATTTTTATATATAAGAGATAGGCCTTTGCACGCTCCTATGAAACGTCACACTAGCTGCACGGTTCCAAAAGCACTGGTCAACTAACGTTGTTCTTTATTTCCAGGTAAAACAGTAGAAGTAGAATACAGAGGCGACGTAGGCGCAACAGTGAAAGACATACTCGGCGGCCTCAGGTCGGCGTGCACCTACGTCGGCGCCGCGCACCTGCGCGAACTGCCGCGGAGAGCCACCTTCATCCGCTGCTGCAGGCAGGTCAACGACACCTTCTCCTAAGCACTACCAACGGGATAGTCCTATCGCACTGGGATAGCTAGGTATCCCAACGTGATAGTGACCTCCATAAGGATAGTTGGAATTTTTGTGGGATAGTAAGATCTTTCTGCGATATAAGATCTGACTATGATAGTTTTGGTGGTATAGATTTTGTATGTGGAGTATATGTGATGGTGACGTTGCGAAATAACTAAGTTCTTCTAAAAAATCAACTTTCGATGGAAGAAGGAAAATGTATTCCATGTTCAATTGTTCTTAAACTATTTTGATCCTATCAAGACGTCTATCAAATCATTAGTGAGCTATTAATGAAAATAGAGACTTTACACAGAGGAACATAGTTACTCCACAACGCCACTGTGTCATAATTTTATTACTTAATATTGATGTTGAGAAAGAGATAGTCGCTATAAAAAATTGTCTTACTTAATTTAGAAAAATAATTTCACCTGATTACACTACTAAGGAACATTGACAAATTGATTTAGTTTAAAATAGTTTAAGGCTTATTTTTCAAATCTTCTAAAAATCGCTTTTCTCGAGGCACAAAATAGAAATCAATTGGTCAGTGTTCTTTGGTCTGCTCATATATTTACTCCAATCCAAAGCAGTTTTCTTCTACAAAGAGTCTTAATGTAATATTCACTCGGTTAAACTATAGTTTTAGTTGAACTTAATGTGGGAAGCATCTTTTTCATGACTGAAAAATGAGCTTAACTAAAAAAAATCTTTCTTCTCTATCTTCAAAATATATTTTTATAAAGTGGCCTCGTGATCAGCAAGACTGATATGAGATACTTAGCACAGATTTTTAGAGGCATTATACAATACATAGCTGCATCTGAATACGTTTAGCTCCCACCGAGGCGTACTTTAACTCGAGGCATACTTTGGCCCGAGGCGTACTGTACCTCGAGGCATACTTTGGCCCGAGGGGTACTTTGGCTCGAGGCATACTTTGGCCAGAGGCATTTCTTTACATCGGACGCACACCAAATGCTTAAATCAGTAATACATAATTCTAAACTTAAACATTACATAGCTTAAATACAAAATAAATTTTCTGGTGCTCTAATGTTAATCTCTTAGATAGGAGACACAATCAAAGTGAAATCATCAGCTTTTGAATAGATGTAATAGTTCAATTTTAGATAAAATTATATACTTACGCGAATTTGTGAAAGTTTTGAAGAGTATTTCAGGAATAAATTGAATGGAAGGGCGCATTTTTATGTTTGTTTTATATTTTATGTTCCTAAGGTGCTATTACTCAGAACACAGACACATCAAGTATTTAATTATGTACTATTTTATAATCATGAGCTTTTTGCAACATCGTAAATATACAAATAAATATATTTAAATAGCTATTTCGAAATTAACTTATTTTCCCTTATCACTTAATTAATATACTTTAGAATGTACTATGTATCAAAATATGTATAGCTAAATAACGCACACATTTTTCACACATCTAATGTTTCCCACCTTAATGATATTTTATTTTATTTTTTTCATTGAATTTTTCTTAAAGCATGGTTGATGTAAATTCAAAGTGAGCTTTTAAACAAATAATGTAAAGAATTTTATCAATATTAGATATTATCATCTTGCCCTCAGGCCACGGGACAAGTGGCGTATATGTATATTTATTCTGATACATCTTTACTTTATTTTATTTTACATCAAGAATTCAATGCCCTTTAAACCGAGGCACAAAAAAAACAATCGAGGCAACAATAAAAATGTACTGACTAAAACCTTACGATGCTTACCAAAGACAATAATAAAAGTTAAATTCAGTTTGTAAAACATAAAACAAAAGGTCGGGTTATAATTCAATTTATCAAAAATATTATAATTTCTAGTTTTTACCTTATCCTGGCTAGTGCTTTCTGAAAATTAAGTTTTAAAATATAAAATTGAATTTTAAAATTTAAAATTGAATTTTTAAAATATGAAATCGAATTTTAAAATATAAAATCTAATTTTAATTAATAAAATAAGTATGCCTTTTAAACGTATGATGCTTTAAATGTAAACATTATTCTATCTGAAGCACATTTCATGGTCTTGCACAACTTAATTACGTATTGCTATAAGTTAAGCCATTTAGCATTTTGACTGCCTAAGCTGCTTTTAATTGAAATTATCCTATTTGACCCTGTAATTTATATATTGTATTAATTTTAGTAAAAATCAATTGAGTGTAGTTTGTCTAAGCGTTAAAATTAAAATAATGTGGTTACATAATGTCTTCATATATGTTTTAAAATTTACTAATGATTGTTTTCTGAGTACCCTTATCGGTAATTTGTCTATCAACTTTTAAGGGCTGACGACAACAGGTCAACTTACCCGCATCTGTAAAATTTTATCAATACAATATTAACCTTTCACTATTGTGATAAGGTTGAAAATCTATTGAAGAAATTTTACAGATTGTGGTAGGTTGATGTGTGGTTGTCTGTACACTCTAAGTGCCGATAGTAGTGTTTAGCAACTGACCACAGGTCGTTTAATTCATTAAAAATTCAGTAAATTTTTAAATACAAACTGTTTGGAAAAACAGTGTTATTTTTTCAGCNTTGGTCAGTGTTCTTTGGTCTGCTCATATATTTACTCCAATCCAAAGCAGTTTTCTTCTACAAAGAGTCTTAATGTAATATTCACTCGGTTAAACTATAGTTTTAGTTGAACTTAATGTGGGAAGCATCTTTTTCATGACTGAAAAATGAGCTTAACTAAAAAAAATCTTTCTTCTCTATCTTCAAAATATATTTTTATAAAGTGGCCTCGTGATCAGCAAGACTGATATGAGATACTTAGCACAGATTTTTAGAGGCATTATACAATACATAGCTGCATCTGAATACGTTTAGCTCCCACCGAGGCGTACTTTAACTCGAGGCATACTTTGGCCCGAGGCGTACTGTACCTCGAGGCATACTTTGGCCCGAGGGGTACTTTGGCTCGAGGCATACTTTGGCCAGAGGCATTTCTTTACATCGGACGCACACCAAATGCTTAAATCAGTAATACATAATTCTAAACTTAAACATTACATAGCTTAAATACAAAATAAATTTTCTGGTGCTCTAATGTTAATCTCTTAGATAGGAGACACAATCAAAGTGAAATCATCAGCTTTTGAATAGATGTAATAGTTCAATTTTAGATAAAATTATATACTTACGCGAATTTGTGAAAGTTTTGAAGAGTATTTCAGGAATAAATTGAATGGAAGGGCGCATTTTTATGTTTGTTTTATATTTTATGTTCCTAAGGTGCTATTACTCAGAACACAGACACATCAAGTATTTAATTATGTACTATTTTATAATCATGAGCTTTTTGCAACATCGTAAATATACAAATAAATATATTTAAATAGCTATTTCGAAATTAACTTATTTTCCCTTATCACTTAATTAATATACTTTAGAATGTACTATGTATCAAAATATGTATAGCTAAATAACGCACACATTTTTCACACATCTAATGTTTCCCACCTTAATGATATTTTATTTTATTTTTTTCATTGAATTTTTCTTAAAGCATGGTTGATGTAAATTCAAAGTGAGCTTTTAAACAAATAATGTAAAGAATTTTATCAATATTAGATATTATCATCTTGCCCTCAGGCCACGGGACAAGTGGCGTATATGTATATTTATTCTGATACATCTTTACTTTATTTTATTTTACATCAAGAATTCAATGCCCTTTAAACCGAGGCACAAAAAAAACAATCGAGGCAACAATAAAAATGTACTGACTAAAACCTTACGATGCTTACCAAAGACAATAATAAAAGTTAAATTCAGTTTGTAAAACATAAAACAAAAGGTCGGGTTATAATTCAATTTATCAAAAATATTATAATTTCTAGTTTTTACCTTATCCTGGCTAGTGCTTTCTGAAAATTAAGTTTTAAAATATAAAATTGAATTTTAAAATTTAAAATTGAATTTTTAAAATATGAAATCGAATTTTAAAATATAAAATCTAATTTTAATTAATAAAATAAGTATGCCTTTTAAACGTATGATGCTTTAAATGTAAACATTATTCTATCTGAAGCACATTTCATGGTCTTGCACAACTTAATTACGTATTGCTATAAGTTAAGCCATTTAGCATTTTGACTGCCTAAGCTGCTTTTAATTGAAATTATCCTATTTGACCCTGTAATTTATATATTGTATTAATTTTAGTAAAAATCAATTGAGTGTAGTTTGTCTAAGCGTTAAAATTAAAATAATGTGGTTACATAATGTCTTCATATATGTTTTAAAATTTACTAATGATTGTTTTCTGAGTACCCTTATCGGTAATTTGTCTATCAACTTTTAAGGGCTGACGACAACAGGTCAACTTACCCGCATCTGTAAAATTTTATCAATACAATATTAACCTTTCACTATTGTGATAAGGTTGAAAATCTATTGAAGAAATTTTACAGATTGTGGTAGGTTGATGTGTGGTTGTCTGTACACTCTAAGTGCCGATAGTAGTGTTTAGCAACTGACCACAGGTCGTTTAATTCATTAAAAATTCAGTAAATTTTTAAATACAAACTGTTTGGAAAAACAGTGTTATTTTTTCAGCATTTTGTACTTTACTGTAAACAAAATTAAGTACAAAATTAAATAACCGGTTGGAAGTATTGAAAATTCTCTAAATATTGTGGCCCCTTTAGTGAAAAGCACAAAGTTAAAATGGCGACGAATAAAATGTTTTGGAGAGTGTTATTGTTTATTTAATTATTATTATTTGTTATTATGTGTTAAAAGACGAAGAACTGTTGTTTCTAACGTTCTTAAAAATATAGTTATTGTACATAGTTTGGTGTTTTATTTACTACATTCTGTGATTTTCATATATCTGTCCCAATAACATGAATCCCTTGCCCCAAAATTATTTATTTCCCACTTTTGTATCCCATGTAACTAAAAAAATCTAGGCTTCGATGGAAAATAAAACGACGTAGAGGTAAATTACTTTACCCCACATACGTTCTTGGAGTTTATTAAAATAATTGTATCATATACAGAACTTTGTCCTTCGGAACATATCGAAAGGTTCCAGCCACATCCCAAAACTTCTAGAATATTCAGCATTGTTTCGTAGTACACACAGCGTTACCAGTTTTCATGCAATAACAAACATTGCAATCTACCATATACGTTTGCCCTTTAGGACAGTAATTGTCCTTCTGCACGAAAGGTATGAACTCCATCATCATAGGCTGTTCAGTTGCCGGTTTTAAATCTGCTCGAAATTTTGCTATACCCCTATTATCTGTGAAAATTTGTTTCGGTTTCTCCCTTTTCTTCAAACATAATTTTGACGTACACGCAACAGTTTTCCCATCAGCCAAGCATCGACATTTGTTACAGTCCAACTGGTAAAAATGCATCGGTTCGCAATACCCGTGCATGGTAGATAGATCTCGTGTACCCTTATCTGCAGTCTTACAAGTCTCGTCAATAGTACAATACTCGCGTTTCTCGTCGTTGTCTAAAACACAGTGGCAGATCAGGCAGTTGATCTGATAAGAGGTTCCCTCCACGCAAGTCCTGTCGTGCAATAACTCAGTAGGGTGCTTACACATTTTCACCGTGCATCCGAAGTACTTCACTCCGTCAAACATGAAGCAGTGACACGTGTTGCAGTCTTTCTCATATTTGGTTCCAGGCACACAGTTGAACTCATCCTCACTCTGTTGCACTTCTTCGTAACTGAGCAGCGGTAAAGAGATCTGGGTGTGATCCTGCAAACACTTCTTTGCAGTACAGAATATAGTGTCTTTTTTGTTACAGTGGCAGAAATTACAGGCTTTTTTAAACACGGTACCAGGTTTCTTCTGGTAGCAAGCAGTATTTTGCAGTAAACCCACATCGTGCTTTTCTTCGACGGTGCAGTTGTCGCACAAGAGCCGGTTGTTTCGGAGACAGACGCAAGTTTGACAACCGAGTCTATATCTTTTCGAAGGAGTACACGAGGCGTATATTTCTTCAATTAATCCATCCTTGGCCTGAGTTCTTTCGAACTTTTCGTTTTCACATTTTCTTGTTGTACAAAGACTGGGGTTTATTAGTCCCGATTCGGGGCAGAAGCAAACATTGCAGTCGTAGAGGTAAAGTTTGGTTGGGCTACAGCTAGTGTTTGCAGCTGGTTTCCTTGAGTCGGTCATTTCTACGGAGTGAAGAACTCGGAAGATGTCGCGGCAGACCGGGTTGGGCCACGTGCCCTCTTCGGTGCATACACACAGAAGCTCATTCTTGCGGTAGTGAACTCCTGGTTCGCATGGAGTTTTCTCTGATCGCCAGACACCGCGTCCTTCCATACCCACGTCCATATTAGCGATGGCATCTGAAAGATTATATTTGGTACAGAAATTGCAGCTAAGTCTAGAATCCAAGTGGTTTTCAGGTAACAACGCACACTCTGATAATCAGCAAGATATGGAAAAAAAACTATCAAGTCGAAGATCGTGCTGAGGTCGGCTTCAGTTTTGCTGGATGCAACTGATTATCGTTATTTAATATGTCAGCGGTGATTACGTACCATTGAAGTGACCAAACATATCAACTTCGTTGCAAGCTCGAGCCTGGCAAGTGTACTGGCTCTTGGGATCGCAATGGCACCAGTTACAATCGTTCAGAGCAATACTGTTTCTCGCACATCGTTCGCTCCACACTTTCTCTGCAACCGCTGAAAACATAAAAATAATCAGGATACCGATTAGGATATTATCAATTTTAAATCGATTAGCTTCTTTTTGCGATGGCACCCGCATCTTAACGGACCTTTTGCTTATACCCAGACATAGTACTGCCTATGACAATCTTCTGATTCGTACTCATCTCCATGCCAAACTTCACTGGATCAGGCACTTGCCATAAGGGTAACATTCAAAGAACAGCTAGAATGCAGAACCTTTACCTCCAACCAGTTCATGCTTGATCGACCAATTGATCATACACAGAAGATACAGTATACATACCTGTTATGTTTGAACACGTTTGCTACAAATAAAGGAAGATCTAGCGAGGCTAAGAATTTATGGTGGAGGCACTGCTGTGATGTACAGCAAACCATGTTGAACTAGAACCTGCTCGTTCTAGAAGATACTTACATGTTTCAAAGCGTAACATCACTACTAGATGAACGTTTAAAAACAATAGAAATAAGATTATGATAGTCATCTTCTTAATGTAATTTATTCAGATTTCTATAAAGACATTTCTTACGAAAATTATTTCCTTTGACTAGCAAAAGTAATTTATTATCTTTTAATATTGGGTTCTGTAATTGATTTTCTTTTATGAGCGGCCATGAATAATTGGTTTTTGAAAGTAAGTAGTCAGATGTCGCTTTGGAATTCTCGAGATAAGAATTCAGTCTGATATTAATTATTTGGAGATAACTGTTGTGTCACTAAGTTTCTCTTGAAGGCCTATTGAAGTATTTGTTTGTTTTGTATTTGTTTAATTTGTGTTACTTAATTTTATATCTTTGTGAAGACTTGTAGCATCCTGCATCAAACTTAGGTGCCACAGGTCCTTCAAGTGAAGACTAAGAATCCTACGGATATAAAGCAAATTACAATATAAAGATTCGGACTTTCACGGTTTCCAAATAAAACAAAAATTAGTTCTCTAAGCTTTTACTGCACCATCACAGTTGTTTTTAGTACAAAGTAATTTACTATTCTTTAAGCAGAAACACATATTACAATCATGAACACTCGTAGATCCCGGTTTACATTGCGTCTCCTTCGACAAAGTAACCATGGACTTTCTCACTGCCAATTGGAAAACCTTATTCAATACTTTAGGAAGATTTATCTTTATCGTATTGCCAGAGTATTGATAGGATCCCGCTGTATTTGCACCTTTCGATATCTCAACTATTGTGCCTTGATTAGGATCAAAATCGAGATTTTCATTATCATTAGCATGAAGCATAATACCGCTTTCAGTAGTTGTCGTAGTTTCAGGAGGTTTGGGGTCCTCATTTATCGGTTCCGCTTCGATAGAACTGTCATCCCCTTCCTCGTTAACACTTTCATTAAGCATCTCATCACCATCTTCTATCGGGAACATAGTACTTGATGCAACCTTTGGGCTCACAGTAGGTATAGGGGTAGGTACGGTACTTATTATGACATTTTTCTGTGGAGCCGGATTATTAATTTGAGCCTTAAGCGCCTCTTCTGAATCTGTATAATATTCGTTACTGCTGCTTGTGTTGTCAGTTTTAGTTTTTTGGTCAGGTGAAGTAAGAATTTCATTACTTTCTCGATTTACCTCTACAGCAATTTCTTTATGCGTTGTAATTGTGGTCGGCTTTTGGGATGCCCTTTCCACCACTGCTTGTGTACCATTAACGCCAACCCTCAACATCTTTTGGTGTTCAGGTATAAGTTCAATAGCTTCTTTTATCAAGTCCTTACCACAGACCCTTAAGTTATACGAGCCAAGTTCAAGTTTTTTGGAGTAGTAGTTTCCAGTATTACAGACAAGTTTGTTTTGGTTGATACAGAAACAAAATTGACAGGGCGCTAAAGAGTACCAGTTTTTTACTTCACACTTACTGTAGACGCTGTTGGACCTCATGTTTCTGCGGTGGACTTCATTGTTACAAGAATTTTTCGTGCAACGATCGGACAGGATCTTACCATTGGCACCACACCTGCAAACATTGCAGTCGATAGGGACGTAACTGTCAGGTTCGCATTTGTGTTTCACGACGTTACTCGGAGGCAGTGATTGGAAGGTTTCGTAACAATTTTTGTGCGGCCATTGTCCATCCTTGGTACAAATACAGGTTACTGAGTTTTGCACGTAAAGCTGGTTCGGGTTGCATAACTCTTGTGTTGCTTCAATTTTTTTGTCACCTGAAATATTTCACCATTTCATTACATTTTTCTTTTTTGAGACTAACGGCCATCAGAGATTTAGTCTTAGTTTATAAGATACTCACCTTTCCTTTTATTGCAGATCCGAGCCTCGCATTCAAATATGGCCCTCGAGGTACACAAGCATTTATTACATTCATTCTGCACCAAGTCTCCAACTTGACAAGTCTTAATTGGATGCTCAAAATTATCTGAAAATAGTAATTAAGTTAGAGACATTTAATCCTTTTCAAAACGATTGTTAATATATTTTCTAAATTAGATGCTACTACGGTAGCAGCATCCTTAGAATCAGGCATTTTAAAAGATAAAGATGAGCTTATAGCTCCAAAGTACTTACCTGCTGATGATTTTACAATACTAATGGTAAGGTACAATATGAAACAAGAGAACATCCACATAGTGCGACTCCAATAAATTCTGAAACCGTAAAGAAACATTGACCATCGTCTTACCTAATTGGAACACATGATAGATTTTTATGCGAATTTTAATTATGATTGTGAACTTTTGCTTTACTGCCAATTTCAGGAATGATATGAAATCCTTGGTAATAAGACCGTGATTAACAACTAGGGTAAGTATTTTTTTAATTATGAACGTTCGAAAAATAACAGCTTATCTGGCGTTTCACATAGCATGATTGTTGTATGTATATACTTTTGGCCAAACATAAATATAAATTTATTTGTTAAATACTAGCAACAAACGGTTAGCTTACTGATAGCTTTTATTTTAATTTCTGATTCTAGTTCAGTAGACCTTTCTTTTTCAGAGCTTTTGAAATAATTTCATTTCTGGGTATATTATTCTGATCCCGAAAAAGCAAATTATGTTATTATTATTACTTGTTTTTTCTAGCGCAAATACAAGTTACAACAACAAGCAAGAATATAATTTCGTATGCTTATTAAATATTTCATTCACCAGATAGAAAACAACACATTGAACGCTTCCATTTATTCGTAAAAGCAAAATAAGTCACTTAGTAGTCTTTTTGATAAAGATAGGATATTCGCCCACGTTAATGAAGGTAGGGGTAGCATCGACGCAGGCGTCGCTTTCACTCTTATAGCAGTGCTCTTCTACTAAGATCCTGTCATCTTCACACTCGCAGAAGAAGCATTCGTCAGTCACCTTCCCTGGCTCTTCACATTTATGCATAGTGTGATTGTGAGGGATCGTGACTTGGATTGGAAACTCTGGTTTCGCTGCCGTGTTGTTTGAGTTTTCTGTTGATAGAATTTTGTTATTTACTAGTTGGTTCATATTAGGATTTGATACTGTAGTTACTGAGATAGGTACGGTAGTTTTATTTTTTTACTAATTAATCCCATTATGTTGACCCTTCTGTTTTTTAACCAAATCATCATTATATATAACTAGTGTGATAATTGATGATACCAATTCTTGACATTAAAATGTGATAGTTTAATATCCTACCAGACTACAAATATTTTCAGAAAAGCCTGAAATTCTCATTAGATTGAAGAACAATCATATAGGTCTAATTAGTTTACCTTCTATACTTATAATAAATCTGTAGAGAGGTCAATTCTCTACATGAAATATATTTCCAAAAAAAAAACAGGGGTAAACAAATATTAGGTTAGAATTTTTGTCTGTCTGTCTGTATAACCGTAATAGAAACAAAAACTACTCGACGGATTTTAACGAAACTTAGTACAATTATTATTCATACTCCTGAACTGGTTAAAGTATACTTTTCATCACGCTACAATCAATAGGAACAGAGCAGTGAAGGGAAAGATCTTTGGTTTTGACGAACCTTTGTCGCTGGCATAAGCGACATGATCCGCGAACGAAGTCGCTGGCAGAAGCTAGATTGTAAATATAAGTGTAATTACCATCAGTCCTTCTTCCCATAGGCACATAGTTATAATTCGGGAACGCTTGTTCACAATATTGGTTCTCTGGCATAGGCCGGCAGAAGTAATTGATATTTCCCATGTAAGGACATATGCAAATGCGACACCTACAACAAGATTACTGAGAATGAGATAATGGTGAGAAAACACCTCTACTATACAGTGATACAAAAAAAATATAGTTGATGGATAAATAATCATCATTTATATCCGAGTACATTGCACCGAATTTATTAGTTAGTATTTATCTATACTAATATTATAAAGAGGTAAATTTGTAAGTTGGTTTGTAGGGGTAATCTCTGGAAGTAATGAACCGATTTTAAAAATTCTTTCACCATTCGAAAGTTCTATTATCCACGAGTGATATTTTATCCGGGTAAGGGCAGTTATTCCCACGGGACGCGAGTGAAACCACGGGAAAACGGCTAGTTGTTAATATGGATATCAGAAAGAAGACAGAGAATAGGCCTCAAGAAAAGATGCGTTGTAATTATTTATTAAACGGTTTTTTTAAGTAAGTTACATTATTCTTGTACATTATCAGCATAATTTTTACCGTACAAAGGCTTTCAACACCATCCAGCACGGTTACCTATACAAAATGCACCAAATATCAGGAGTACTACAGGGTAGTAGCTTTGGACCACACAAAGTTAGAAGAGTAAGTTAATAATTCAAGATGTAAAACAGAAATAACAAACACCAATAATTTCTGTATTCGTTTTTTTTATATTTAAAAGGTGAGTGCGACGGTCTGTTGATGCACAAACCATTGCATTCACCTTAATTATATATTTCTTTAGGTTTATTTTCATGAAAGTCACCTTATAATATACTGTGATCCTGGAGTACATTGCTGTCTTTCAGAACTATCAGAGATATTAAACGTTATACAATTCATTTCTCTTCTCGATCTAAAAATACTGTCTTCATCAGCACCATTTCTATATGTGCCACCTAAATCACCGACATCATCTAGTTCATCCATGATCTCTTCACCACCGGCATTGTCCCCGCCATTAAAGTCTTCATCAAAAAGATCCTCGCTATAGTCTCCTCGGACCCCACCAGGAGTTTTAGACTATAACAAGGGGATCATCAGATTAAACTTAACAAAATGACTTAGGCCCGGGGCCCATTATCAGCAACGGCACGACTCAGGATTTTAGGAGACAAATAGCAATATACATTAACATAATGATAATAAAGTTGAAATTTCCATTATATATGGTCGTAATAACAAAATTACCGCTTCGGTATGCTTGAGGCTGCTGTATCGGCAGCCTTAAGAATGCTTCAGGATACTGCAGGCCGGAGCTTGTAACAACTCTGAGACTATTTTGACGAGAAATACGATATTGAGACGCTTCGGCAAGCTACAGGACGTTGCGGCATGCTAAAGGACGCCTCGTCATCCCTAAAAACGTTGCAGCATGCCAAAGCATAGTTTCCGACAGTGTGCGCATGTAGGATGCCGAAGGATCCTGTTCCTTGCCGATGCCGATAACGGGCGCCGGGCCTTACAGTTTTAGTCTTTTTAGATATTGATCGTGAGCGGGAGAAAACATGATGTTAAATCAAACTAGGCTCATAAGGGGGAACCTTCAGAAGATATAATGGGATAGGCATAATGCTAATAAAACCATTAGTGGCTCGTTCCAGATGTTCCCGATAAGTTCTAAATAGCTATTTGACAGATTTTGAGGACTTTGCGTTTTGCGTTACCTTATAGATCCAGAACTTTATCTGAAACCTGAGAAACAGGCAGAGAAGCAATGTATAGCAGGATAATTGAATGATATAAGTACAGGAATAAAAATAAAATACGTTCTCGATTTTATTACTATTTTCTAAAATTCTGTATCTAATTCATTTAATTTAATAGACATGATATAGCCAAGAATACTTAACAATTTGTTATTATTAGACTAGTTTTAAATATAATTAGTACCTAATAGTTTCAATTCACCCAAATTATAAATAGATTTAAGGTACTCAAATATAGTCCAAGCATTCCTTTTTTGTCTTACGTCCACGTAAGGATGCGCAGGAATGAATTTAATCAAAAACAAAAGACAAACAGAAACTTCTTACCAGTGAACTCGAGAAACACCAAGTAAGCAACAAAGGTAACAGTGTGTATGTTATGGACCAAATGATAAAATTTGCATTGTACATAATGCCCGGTCATTATGAAAAATGCCCAATCTGAGAGAGCAGTTTGATAAAAATCATTCAAATAATCAAATTGACCTGGCATTCTACATATTGTACATCGCCTTTTGGGCAGAGTAATACAAACAAAGATCAGTAATTTTTCATTTTTATTGTTACTTGAAATAAACTAAATGTTTAACAATTTAAGTAATCAGTCAGACTTTGTAAAGCTTGGAACGTCATTGTTTTGTCATTGTGGAAGGTTCAGTTTTTTGCAGCAAGCATGATTTCTGTCACGGNTTGAATTACACTCTAGGGGTAGGGCAGACAAGACTGCGTGCAGTCGGATTTACAGCAATTCGTTTCTGTCATTAAAACCTAACTTTCAGCTAATGTTCTAGGATATATATTTTTTGGACAATGAGTTACGAAATTAAAACCTATCCGCGTTCGTCCGTATTCGCTTACAATGCAAAACTAAACACAAACAATAGCGCCCGCCGCACGAGCCGCATGCTGAATAGCGGTCTCTGATTGGTCAAACCGTGTCACGCGTTCTTCCCTCCCTGCACCGCGTCAAATTTGACTTTATTATCAAACTGCCCAAATGTCATGTAGCAATATAATAATGACCGTGCAATGTGATAAATAATGAAGTTTAGATAGTAATTAATCACTTAGCCCAATAAAGCTAGACATTATTCATAATGCTCGCACATTATGAATAATGCCCACATTAATCACCTAGTCCATAACATGTACACTTCAAACTTAATGGCGGCACGGAAAACCAGAAACCATTTTGGGTATCAATGGAGCCGTCTTCAAGTTTGGCTAGAACTATATATGAAATAAACAGTGCCTTATACATTTTTATCCTTAGACAAATTTGTTGTTAAAAATTGCGTTATCACGATCGCAAATGTTACTGATTCAAAGAAAACATGTTGATGTGGGGTGTGAACTAGTGGATTTTGTCCAGAACTGAAAATAAAATAAAGAATACAGTTAATGCCAGATTTGGCCAAAGTCACTAAATATTTGAGATGTTCTATCAGCCATTTTTAGGGTTCCGTACCCAAAGGGTAAAACGGAACCCTATTTAGTAATAGACTTCGTTGTCTGTCTGTCTGTCTCCAGGCTGTATCTCATTAACCGTGATAGCTGGAATGCTGAAATTTTCACAAACGATGTATATCCGTTACCGCTATAACAACAAATACTAAAAAAAAAAATATTAAGGCTGTTGATTTATATTAATTAATTGCAAAATTGTATATTAATAGCGCCATCTATTAGTGCAACTTAAGTAACACACTTGACCATTCCTATTGTAACTTTTTTATAGATAACGGAATGGTACGGAACCCTTCGTGCGCGAGTCCAACTCGCACTTGGCCGGTTTTTCAATTCAACCAGCTATTTTTGTGAACTCTACTTACGTAAAAGTTAAGTATCTGTGACTTTAGGAGAATCTAGTATTAAATATTGGCTTTATAGGCAAACAGAATTAACTGAATTAATTATTTAAAATACAATATAGGTTGGGATCATAATTCCCTCAAAATTGAGCATTTAAAGCGATCGTAAAACGCAAATTTTTGCGAACAATCTTAACAGGCAGAAATAAAACCTTATTACATAATAAAGGAACTTAATCTAAACCACAAAAACCCCCGTCTGTCTCAATTTCGGGGTAGTATTGTTTTTATATCCAAATCCTAAGGCCAAGTTCGATTTAAGTATCGATTTTATGACTCATACATATATATATACACCACATAAGCACTTAAATTCATAATTATGCACGCAAATCAACAAGCCTCTTGATATCAATCATCAAAAAATACAGCTACTTTACTTACAGTACTTATTGTCTTCTCATTATCGCAAAGTGCAGGGGAACAGTTTGCGTACTCTTTTAAGCCCATTTCTGGACACACACAGATCTTACAGCCTAACTTAAACTCTTCACCAGGAAAGCAAAGCTCTAAATTCCTAGTAGTATCTTCTACAAGTTGGTTACCTAACAAAGACTGAGACAATTTAAATATTTTCTTCCAAGGTGTGTCGGTTTCAGAGCAAGTTCTGTTTGTACATGCCTTGTCTTTCTTCTCACCGTTTGGAGGACAGATACATATGTTGCAGTCATCGCTGAACAATTCCCCAGGAGGACAAGTGTCTGAGCGTAAGAAATTTGGCTCGCATTGATTCTTGGTGCATTTGTTCACGTTTTTCACACCGTCCGTCCCACAGAAGCAAATATTGCAGTCAACTGTGAAGTAAGCTGATGGCTCGCAGGCAAACTCGTTGCCAGTAATAACATTCTTCTGTGATCTGCCAACACAAGTATTATTCGTACATGCTCTGTCTCTTACCAGTCCAGTAGAACTGCAAATACAGAAATTGCAATCGACTTTAGCTATAGCGCCTGGAACACAAGTGGAGGTGATCGATACTGTAGTCAGAGGCTGAACGAATTCCTTGTGAGCCTCTTGTATCGTCATTTTTGCTTCGCAATCGTCAAAAGTGCACCATTTCTGATCAATCTTACCATCCGTAGTACAATAACAAGTATTGCAACCAAACTCAATGAACGTACTAGGTTCGCAAGTAGCATTATAGTCAATTACATTTGATTTGTCTCCTAAAACCCTATGTGTTCTCTTTCGGCCAGAATTTTCCGTCACCGATGAGCAAAGTTTAAAGTTCGTGTTACCATTATCTGGACACAAACAATATCTCCCATGGTCGATGAAGACTGAGTTCGGATCGCAAGTTGCACTGGCAGTAATATCTTTGATAGCACTTCTCTCAACAAAACTGATAGTTTCCTTCAGGACACGTTCTAGCATTATCAGCTTATTCTGTAACGAACAAACTCTTGTGCAATATTTTTCTACAGTGAAACTATTTTTGAGGCAGAAACATTCCATGCAAGTAGGTACCAGCTCCCCAGGGCTGCACGTGCTCTTGACAAAATCGTAGCTGTAATCTTTTAACTTTAAACATTCTTGTTCTAAGCAGCTGTTTTCATTTACCGCTCCTTGAGAATTACATTCACAGTAGATACATTTTGGTTTTGTGAATTTGTTGGGTGTACATACACTTGAAACATTCCTTAAGCTACCCAAAGAACTTAAAGGATTAGTTCGTTTCGGACAATTAGCTTTTGAACTCAATTTCTCATCGGGGATACCATTTTCAGGACAGCGGAAGACATTGCAACCAACTCTATAGAATGTTCGAGGGATACATTTTCTGGACTCGGGGGCTTTATGACAGGTTTCCACGCATTTGCTTTGGACGAAAATCCCGTCATCGGAACATAAGCAATGAAGACAGCTGAATAAGTACATGACTTTTGGTATGCAAACTTTTTTCGTGATCACCTCTATTGATAAGTTGGGTCCTTTTAGAGAGCAAGATGAGTCGGTAGCACATCGAGCTTCCGACATCTTGCCGGACGCCGGACACACACACAAGCTGCAGTTTATGTAGTAAGACCTAAATGGTGTGCACCACAGCTCTGCTCCAGTTTCTGGGTTAGTCATATTCTTTTTAGTACCATCGTCTGAACACTCTGTATTTGTACACAATAGTTTGCCATTTTCTTGGCAAATGCATTGACTGCACTCTTCCCATACGATCTGGCCTGGTTGACAAGTCTGTCGACGCCCTATCTGTTGGCAGGTGACCTCGCTCCATCGGCCGTCATTGTTGCAATAGCATAGGCGGCCATTCAGTAAGAACTGGGTGTTTGGAACACACGTGCCTATGGAAAATAAATAAAAATATAAAATAAATTGGGAACATCATTTTTCAAAATTGACAAGTAAGTAAGTTGAACCTAAAACCTTTAACCCGATTAAGAATAGTTTTGTAGTTGATATAATTTTCAGATTCATAATTAATATTGGCTTGGAAATTATGTAAATGAGAAGGAACGTGTCGAAAATGAAAGGAAAAGATTTATCTGAAGAACTTGATCCAACCATTATTGAACACACACCTAAGGAAACATTCATCATGGTTCAAGCTTCAGAATCTCTATTATCTACTACAGCTTCTACTGAGAAACTAAACGATGGACAACATAAAGATCTTGAAAATAATAAATAACAATACTTACTTTCTAACGGCTCTCCAAAGGGTATCCTTGTTAGCAAAGTTACAAATGTAACAGTCATAAACATTTTATAAGAAAAAGAGTATTTTTGTTCCCTGCACGATATTGGTAAAGTTAAAGAATTTAATTAAACTCTTTCAGGCTCATTAACAACGTCATTTCTGGAAATTGAAAATGTTACGTCTGAACAGTTTTATGGTTTTCGGTCAATTAAATTAGTATTTGATTTTGGAGGATTAATGGTTTTATATTTAGCGTTTTTTAATGATTTTCTTTAGGTTATGTGATGTAACGTAATTTATTCTTTATACCACTTCATGGGCCGTGGAAACTGATGAAGTCTTTACGTAATGGCAATTCACAATTAAGAGGAACCTCAATTAATTTTGTTTCACTAAATTAATTAAGATAGTGGCACTGCAATTTTACACTTTTTTATTTTTCGTGTGTACACTTAATGGCCTTTTGCATTGTTTTTCACTTATCAAACAAAACAATATCCGTTTTGAATATGTACTTTCCTGTTTCCTTTCATTTGATACTTATATTTATAGGCAATGTGCAGCAAATATTTTTATTTATTGTTGCTTTTTATATTCGGTTATACAACGTCTGAAATAAAAATACGAATAAAACAGTTAAAGTCATAAAATAAAAAGTAGATGTTGGAAAATCAGCTCCAGACCAGCAATTTATATTTGTATTGCAGATTTTTTTCATTGGTTTACTGAATTATGTTTTATAGAAATACTGTATTATCATAAATAAAAACTATTTTACTGAAAAATTTAAGACAACTAACGGCAAAGACCTCACGTCAGCCTAGAGATCCAGAGGGCGTAAGCGCGATCCCCATCCTGACGGGGAAATATTTCTGGACATAGGTATGTAAGTATTCAGCTAAATCGTACTTGGTCTTCACCAGTAATGTGTTCTAAGGTGCAACTCATCCTACAGCATCTTTCAGGTGTTAGTTGAAATTTAGGTGCTCCTCGAGCTTGTCAGATGTGGGAAATTCATAAGGAATTTTCGACATCCCTTTCATATCAACTGCAGTGAATGTGTTTTCTGAATTTGAAGGGGCATTATAGCTGGCCTAATGCTATATGTTTCATATTTGTTGCAGTTATGTTACACAACAGTCTTCTATAATGAGACCGGAGTACCTATTGATAAGAAAGATGACAATTTGCAGTCCATTACGAACTTTAGCAAAGATAAAACCACTTATTTTAGTGAATACATTTATTCATTGCTCCACAAACCCTCCTAAGTAATAATAGTATAAATCAGATCCTTATAGCATGCCGTGGTCGTCAAACTCCTCGTCATTATAAGCCATGTTCCTCTAAATACTTCTGTTCTTTCTCAAGCTCCACTGCCTGGTTGTAGTTCAGGCAGATCTTCTGCGTACAACGTAGGGTCTGGTCTTCCTGGCAATAGCATTTGTTGCAGTTTTCCCTGGTAAAAATGGATAATCATTCAATTCAATTTAGGAAGACAGGTTTGAGATACGGGATTGACGGAGTATCGAATGCGCTACGAAGAACGAGAAAGAACAAAGATAGCTTTTAGTCGTAAAAGTCTCGACACAAGTTTATGTGTAAAAAATACCCTATTTACGATTAAGTTTAAACCTACTTCCTAGACATCCTTCTATTTTGATTTTGATGTATAACACCAACATGATGTATCATGGAATCACTCACTTATAAACATGGTTCGGTATGCACTTCTCCTTTTCATAATCGAACGTCAACCGGGAGCCATTACGCCTGGAGGTGTAGCTCCGCATAATGACTTCAGACTCTGCGACGCAATCTCCCTTAGCCTCACAGTAGGTGGTTCCGTTGCAGGTGCACTGCACGCACTTGGATTGGAGCACATCATTCTCGGCGTTGTTGTCGTTGCATGGCAGACCTTTCAGGAAAGTTTTAGATGTAGTTACCTATTTACTTGGCTATAGCGGAACTAAGGAAGGCGAATATGGGACCGAAGGGGCGAAGACTGACTTGAACCTCGATTTCCACATAGATTGATAATTCTCTTATGGGTAAGTTCAGACGTAACATGTATATGGTGTGCGGCAACTGTTTCTTCTAGTCTCTAGCCAACGGCCACAAATTGCATGCGAAGAATTTGCGACGTTTTTGCGCGAAAAAATTTGGAGACTAAAGCAACGAATAACTTACCAGACTTCTTCAACGCCTCAGCCCTGTGTATATCAGCAAAACTGACACATAGTAGCTTGTCACACAAGAGGTTCTGATATTCATTGCAGAGGCATACGTTACAGTCCACTTTGTACGTCAGTCCGGGCGCACAAGGGGATGCAGCGTGGGGTAGTACTGGCAAGTTCCTGAACTCCCTGTCCTTCACCGGTGGACGAAGATCTTCTGGAACTAAATCTCGAGGTACTGGAAAAGGTGGAAAGATTATTATTATAATGATGGATGTTGCTTTGAAAAATGACTTGTTTTTGTTTTGTTTCGGGAAAACAGGTATCTTTACTACTAGTGAAAAACTAATGAGAAAAGTATGATATGTGTCCATACTGTCCATGCTCGGTTCGACGAATTTTTTATTTGTCTAGCTTTTGATTTCACTACTACCCCCTACCTACCTACTAAAGAAGCATTAATTAAGTAATGATCCCTATTGTCCCTTCATATTATATTGCCTATCGGAAAATAATCTGTGTGTGTATGTAAATAGTCAATAGAGGTACCTACTGCATAACACTAGAAAGTATATTTATGGGATGCATCTTACCATTTGTTTGAGCGCATGCATTTTGCACAGAACACGTAGGCATTTTACTAGCCTTGCAGAAGCATCTTTTGCACCCTTCTTGATAGATTCTTCCGGGAGTGCATATTCGATTGCTCGGCAAAGGCGGGAATACGGCTGAATCAGTTCTTAGGTACCTTTTATTCTCTCTTCTTATTACCTTTCTAAGTCTCTTTTTCCTTTCTCTTTCACCTTTATCTAGGTTTTTCATATCATTATCTGGTTTTTCTTCACTAATTTCTCCATTAGTTCCAGGTTTACTTGTTTGTACACATGCTATTTTCGTGCATAATAAGCTATTTCTGTAACCACACTGGCAAGTGTTGCAATCCATCCTGTACTTTTTCCCGTAAACGCATGTCATCCCTTGTTTTATTTCTGGTAGCTTGGTTTGTGCATCCGTCACATTAGCTGTAATTTATTACGAAAAGATTTAAAAAAATGGGCAAGACATCAAAATTGTGTTCAGTTTATTTTTACCTGACTACAGATTGGTTTGCACTGTCTTACCTAATTAAGCCACAGTAAAAATGAGTAAGAAGAAATAAACTTCAAAATATAGTTGGAACAAAAATAAACGCACGCGAACACACCGAATGAATAAATAAGGTCAATTATATTTAAACGCTTGTATATTGTAAACAGCAATATCAGCCAGTCGACAATAATCCTCTCAAAGCTTTTTCATCTAACACGACGTCTTCTAAGCAGACCATCGTGGTACATGACGCGTGACCGTCGAAACCACAAGAGCAAATATTGCACTTAAAACGATACTGCTTCCCAGGCTCACACAAAGCACCATTGACTTGGGCCAATTCAGGAAGGTCAACTTCATTTAATTTCTCTTCTCTCAAGGATGAAGGCGTTATAACTTCTTCACAAATCCTCTTTGTGCAAACAAGGTGGCCGTCTGTGCAGGCGCATCTGTTGCAATCGACGTTGTACATGACATTCGGATCACAAAAATCTGTTTGCAGATCACGCAAGCGTCTCCAAGACCTGCCAATGTCGTCCAGTTTCCGAACTTCATCGGCAAGGAGAGTTTGTACGACTTGGTTTTGAACTTTAACGCAAAGACGGTCGATGAAGTAGTTTATGTCGCTGCAGGAGCAAATCTCATTTTCGAAGCGAATGATGTCGCCGTAGAGACACATGTCAGCTTTGTGTCCCTCGCCACAGTATCTAGTAGTACACTGGGTAACATCAACAATGCCGGTGGGAGGACATCGACAAACGTTGCAGTCGAAGAGGTAGAGCAAATTGGGGGCACAAGCGACATTAGTCCTTAAATTCTGCATGGGATCGTTGTTATTCGCATGGAGGTATCTGAAGGTTTCTTCACAAGCGTCCGACATCCAATAGCCCTCGTTGCTACATGTGCAGAATGAATTATCTTGTCTGAATATGACGTTTGGTTCGCAGTCTCTAGTTGGTCTGTCTAATCCTGGAATAATTAAAATAAATTCATTGATATTAATGGCAATATGTGTAATATTTTGTTTTGATTATTATGGTGTCATATAGTAGTCAAGACACCTATATAGGTAGGTTTATTTTGATCGTTTTGAGTAGGAAGATTTTGCCTTTCTGGTCTTTCTGTATCCTGTATAGGGGGACCCACGTGTGACATGCTCCTAGAGTGGCTCCTAGCTGGTTTGGAATCACCCTTATGTCCACCCAAGTACCTGAAAATGCCGAGCTGCGCCATACCATCAAGCGCAAGCCGGCTTTTTGGCACCTATTGGCGAATATTTATCGCAGTACGCCACTTTATTATGTATGTATATAGATTTCTGGGTGACTTACCACCAATTTCTTCTTGGCACACCCGCGGGCGGCAATGGTACACGCCCTCAGGGGAACAAACGCATACGTGGCATGGACCCCGCACCACGGCAGTGGGCACGCATTGCTTCACCGGCTCCACTAGGCCAGGCATAAACTAACTTTATCTATATCTCCTTAAGATCTAAATTCACTTACAATGATTCTGGATGAGCGATAGACTGGATTACTCTTATAGCTGTCACTGGTTTTGAATATGAAGTTTTCCTTATTGCCGTCAACTTTTTTTTTGATGTTACGTAAAATACTGGTATATTTTAAGGGAAAAGCGAGACAATTACATGCTTGAAATATATTTCGATTATTTTTTAATGCTTTCCAAAACAGATTTTTATTGTTTTGTTATTTTTGAAATTTATCAATAATAAATATGGACTTAATATCAGGTGAACCATAATAAAACATAGAGGTAAAGAAGAAAAAAAACGGTCCTGGTGTGTTCTGTCTAATCGTATACTGAATCGATTTCTAAGGACGATTTATAGTTTGCAATTTTGATTGTATTAAGGGTGATGAATAACTTCCCGTGACCCAAGGGCTGGCTTTTAATTCGCCCAGCGATTGAGCATTACCATACAACGTTGCAATGCTGCCAGCCTATTGGGTACACTACCAACTAACAACGACGAGGACCCAAAATATGCAGTTATAGGCTTAGTTTTATTTTAGTTATAAATGTATCTATGTGTGTGTGTATAAATAACTCGGATTTTATAGGGGGTTGGTTCTGTAACATGTCTTTAGCATAACATAATCACTGTGTAAGAAAAATACTCACATAAAGCTGAATCAGATCCCTTTATAAATACTAAAGTTGTTATAAATGTGAGCAAACTAATCAACATGCTTCGACCTTCTAGTATATTGAGTGCATAATGGAAGCTAAGAAACTAGACCAATTCATTCATGCACAATCGGTTAAATTTCCACTTAAATCTGTCATAAAGTTAGGCCATTAATAAATTAATTAATCATTTATGATTATTGATTGGCATGTGTACTACGGAGGTTTACATGAATTTTTACCGCCAGTTTCACAGGTTACGGATAGACTTCTAGATAGCTATCCGACAGATCATGCCATAGAAAAGTAATCAAAATTAAAAACACTTCTCTGGGACTATCTGTCAGACAGCTATTTACTGCTTTATCTGGAACCTGTGAAAGTGGCCGTTAATCTAGTTATTTGATTCGCCACGCAATTATTTTGAAATTAGAACACTTGAGTGTAGAGGACATAATAATTATTATATTTGCTTCGCGTTTTAGGGTTCCGTACACAAAGAGTAAATCGGGACCATACGGAATAAAATAGCTTTTATCAGAGATATTTTCCCAGCAGGATGAAATTAAATAAAACAAATGAATAAAATTAACTCGTTTATTCGTTTCGTGATTATTTTTAATTCAAATTACTTAAGTTTTAATTACGTATCGTCTAATACATGATAGTACGTTCTTACTAAGTTAAGCCACGTTACACTATTCATTCATAAACTACTAAACATTCGATTCTATTCGGTGCCGAGAGAATAGCCAGGGATATGAAAATCGACTAAAACACGTTTAAAATCGTTCAAACATAGTCGATTATATTGTATGATTTGTAAAAAGATAATAATTAAGTAAATGCCATAATATCATTTTACAAATTTTAATATAAGTTTGAGTAACACAGTTATAATTATTTGCAGACATTGACCTCTATTATACCACTGGACAGGCTGTTCCAAGCGTTTGACAGTATTTTTTGTGTCGCTTTGAAGCGCCACTAGCGAGTTTCCAGCGAACTAATTTTGACGTAAATAGCTGTAAACTACGTGTACATTTTTTGAAAACAATGATGTTTGACACTTTATGATGTGACGTGGCTGATATGGACCAATAAGGGGCCACTGTTTTAGTACCACAGAAACTCGCTACGTCCTACAGCGCCAAATTGGCGATTATCAAAACGGCCTAAAAAACCTTGACAGCAGCTAGTCCAGTGGTATTATATGGTCAGTGTGTGCAGACGACAGGAGGTCAACCTACCCGAATCTGTCAAATTTTATCAATCGAACATTAACCTTCCACTATTGTGATAAGGTTTGAAATTTGACAGACTTTGGATTGGTGTGCTGGCGTCTGAACATATCAGAATTTCGTTAAATAATATTTGCTACAGAACTTTTTTGTCGGACTAAAAACTCGGCCCACACACAGTTACACACTAAGGGAATGAAAATGAAATGAAAAATAAAGCACTTACACACGAAAATCGCATATGAGTCAACTAAGTTGGTGATGCCGATGAAAACACACACACATGAAAATAGGCTCTTCACACTAACTAGTAATAGAATAAGTTAGTTTACTAATACGTAAACTAAATGTACGGGAAACTATTAGTTGTATTTATACTTTTAGTATTCAACAAAACGCCGGTTTTATCGACTATTCAGTTATAGTCGATTCCTTGTTTTTGTCAAAATGACAGTTGAGCAATCGACTAAAGTGAATTATTCGATAAATCCCTATTAAGACTTATTAGTTTTAACTAATGCTTACTAAACCATTGTACATTAAAATGAAATAGTAACTACTCGTTCATTCGTATTACATACTAAGTAAAATTAGTCACAAAATACTTATAGAAAACACAAAACATTGAAATGATACTAAAGCACACAATTATTCGATTGACAAATCGACTAAAAATATTTAGATCGATTGCAAAGCTGCTATAGAAGACAAAACTTATCTTGATATGGCACACGACGATAAAATACGACATGTAAACCAATGTACCTAATATGTATATATTAATAATTCAAGTTTTTTATGGAAAGAATTGAGAACCTCCTTCTTTTTTTGAAGCCGGTTAAAAATAACTTCTTCATTGGTATACGGGTTTAGATAATGACAAAGCGCTTCTCCCTTTTGTAATACTTTAAGCGCTTTTTTATTTCGTTTATAATGCTTGTAATTCCGAAACAATCTAGAATATAGTGGACCATCATAAAGGTCATGATCATACAAAAGAATATAAATATAGAGAGCATAATTTGTATAACAAATCGTAAATGGTACAACATATTTATTCACTGGAGCATAACTTTGAAAAAGTTCATGAATTACGTTGCAATCCTAAATATACAGACAACAGTAGGTCAATCTACCGGAATCTGTAAAATTTTACCAATGGAACATTAACCTTCCACTATTGTGATAAGGTTGAAAATCTATTGATCATGGCATCTGGACGGGTAAAAGTAAGACACGACAGATCTCCTAAGAAAGTTTACGATAAAATTGTACTTAAGGATTAGCGAAAAAAATCGTGTGCATACCAAGACAAGTGTAGCTGTGCGATTAAATGTCGGACGCGAGAGCTTCGTCGCACAAACGCAGGGTGCAGAACACACTCTTGCCGTCTGCAGAGCAAGTGCAGTCGTTGCAGTCACGTCTAAACTGTTCGCCAGGGTTGCAGCGGAAGCCGAGATCCGAATCTGGAGAGAAAAAGATGATAAGTTTCAAGAATCTGCAGTATTGTGTAACCAGCCCAGTTTTATAAGAACAGCTCGTGGCTAAGTTAAAGCCACGCGGAACAATCATAAGGTTAAGCAACGCTCTGCGCCGTCGGTCAGTGGATGGGCGACCATCTTGTCATGACGAGTTCTTCCGTGTTTCAGAAGGCACTGTAAATTGGTGGGTCTCGGCTGGCATTTGAACTATCTTTGGCAGTCGTCACGGGTAGCCAGAAAGTCTGACAACCAATGTTACCAAAGGGTATCGGGTTTCCCGAGTCACTGGGTTGAGGACGTCAAATAGGGAGTCGCTCCATGTATGATACTGGTTCTCAGCTGCATCGAGTTAGACTGGAAATCAACCCCCAGGGTAGTTGGGAAAAGGCTAGGCAGATGATGATGTTGACCTTGGTAATGGCCATAAGCATCATCATCATATCAGCCTATTGTCATCCACTGCTAAACATATTGGGCAGCCCACATACATCCACTGTCGTTCATGGCCATGTTCTACCTAAAATAGATTCTGTAATAACTCTCATGGTATACTTCCAACAACTCTTACCTACCAGGCGCATGTTCGGTTTCTGACTTCTTGTCCGTGCACCGTTTGATGGAGCAGGTAGCGAACTGGCCGTTCTCGGTACAACGGCACACGTTGCAGTCGCGGTCGAACACGCTGCCTGGCACGCATTTCATTGATAGTTGCTCGGATACATCTGAAAATTGAAAAATTATTACTTCGTTAATTAAAATACGCCTTTTCATTATTTTTATATATCAAGATATATTTAGATGACCTTGCCCCAGCGGTTACTCCCGCGTCCTAAGGGTAGAAGGTGACAAAAAGTGTGCCCATGTTCATTCTCAGGCTCTAGACCATCTATGTACCATATTTCATTTAATTCTGTTCAGTAGATTTTGCGTGAAAACGTGACAATATTATGAGTAAGGATGTTTGATACATTGAAAGCATTCGATTGACTTAGACACATTGAAGCCAGGCTTGTAAACTGTTTCAAATTCATCTAACCACTTTTCTTGTAAAAAATGTTCTGTTCTGTTTTTTTGGTATTGTTGGTTTTTATAACAAAAATAATATGAAAATGTTTAAGAAATGTAAATTACCTCTTTTACTCCTTGCAGTAAACGCGCTGGCGTGATGATTGTTGTTCAAAGCGTTGCAGTCGATCCTGGTGCAGGAGAAGTCTTGTCCCTTGTTGTCGCAGAGGCATTTGTTGCAGTCCATGCGGAACTCGGTGCCTGGTGTGCAGGTCTTTGCCAGCTCCTACTAGATACATGGCACTGTTATTTGTTACTTCACGTTTGTTTTTAGACTAGATTTGGACCCTTGGGAACTACTCAATACAAATGAGCAATCTAACACTGGAAGAATTTTCTAAATACGTCTAGTATTTAAGAGTAGTGCGTTCAAGCAGACTAACTCTTCAACTTTAGATTATAAGTATAGGTAACTAAATATATTAAAAAGGCTGTATTTCAAATATGTCCTTAAAGGCTCAGATGTAAAACCAGGAACCAGTCGCAAGGTTTCAAGGTGGTATACACAAAAATCACCAAAAGATGTAGATAAAAGTTGAGAACTAATTTGAATTGATAATTTAATTGGGGAATAATAAATTAAATATTGTAAAAAATATTACCGTAGATAACGATCGTACTTTTCTGGTCAAGGTGGCATTCTGAAAAGTAAAATAAATAAAGTCAATAAATACATATTTCACTTAACATCATCGGATTGTCCGTAAGTAATCCATTAACCGTAATGATTATTTTTCAGGACAAATTAAAACAGTTGTTAAAGAGAAAATAGTGAAGGTAAAGAAACGATAAATAAAATAAAACAAAACTCATAATATATTTATTTATCCTCCACCACAAAAAAAAAACAATTATAAGTATAACGAGTAGTAACAGAACCGATACCATATTTATTCAATAGAAGACAAAAGTCCTTTTACCATATTATAAAAGATTTTTTTACAGTGTTTTACCAAATTAAAATAAATATTTTACCATATTATAAAAGTAGGTACCAATCACCAGATTACTTTCAAAGAAATTATATTACTAGACCTTTTTATCTTCAAGTGGTTCTTCACAGGCTCTCCTAGTACAAGCATAGGACTTCCCATCTGGATTGCACCGACACATATTGCAGTCCAACTCAAAGACTTCATTTGGACGACACTCCTTTTTAACGAGGCGAAGATTCTGTTTAATACAACACCATGTAATTAAAATTAAGGAAATATAGTTAAAGGTTTTCTTTCAATAGCAATAAAAAGCAAAATCCATTTCCATAATAAAAGTTAAAAAAGCAAAGCAATGCTAAAAAGAAAACATTCAGTTTGTGATACTAAACAGCTGTTCCCTGCGATCCTACCCGTATCCCGAAAGAACTTCTTCCTGAACCCAGATGAAAAGTCTATTATGTCCTTTCCCGGGCTTTAAATTATCTGTATGCTAAATTTCATTTGAATCAGTTCAATAGTTTTGGCGTTAAAGCCGTACAGATTCAGACAGACTGTTAATTTACGGCCAGTTTCACAGGTTCCAGATAGCTGTCTGACAGATTATGCCATAGAAATGTAGTCAAAATTCAAAACATTTCTATGGCACTATCTTTTAACTTTAGCTGGAACCTGTGAAACTGGCCGCTAAACTTCTAACTTAAGGATTTAGATCATGCTAAAGGTTTTCATCAAATCATACTTCAAGTGGAATTCCTCCGAAGTCGGCCTGGTCTTCTGGCAGGAGAGGCACACAGGCTCTACGGGTGCAATAGTATCCAGTGCCATCTTCGTTGCACCAACAAGTGTTGCAGTCTTTGATGAACATGCGGTTTGCTTCACACACTTTAGATTTTGTTGCGTTTTTAGATGATTTCGTGCTCTAAATGAGATGAAAGTAATGGTGAGATTAGTCACATATGAGATGGCTTTTGCGAAAGTATGTAATTTGCGTCTTCTTTATACGGAATGGATGGATGATACAGTTTCTGTTGTCAACGATAATATTAAAAATCGATATGAAAATGTATAAGCAACTATAACATTATTTTAACTTTCAAATGTAAGGTTTAGAAGTAATTTTTAGAATGACTGACTGATGAAATGACTTGAATGGAACAAAAATGTATGGAGACACAGTAAGTTTATCATCGATATATCCATCGTCTCGGTAAATGCATGAACGCGGATGGTGCATCTATGTATGATCTATGGGCAGTTGGTGGAGAATTGACAACGGCGAGGCATGGAGAGGAAGGATACATGCAAGGGAGCCGATATTTTACTTATGAAGATACAGGTGAAACAAACGTCGGAAACTATAGTAAATAAAATTCTATGTTATACATTAACTTTGGCTTTAATAGTAAAAATGTAACAGGAATCCATGTAGTTTTAGCGAAAGAACACAGCTTTTTTCAGCGTTCACAATTTAAAGACCTTCAGATCGTGGTCTATGTCTCCTGAATATGGTACTGCTGGTTTTATGTCCTGAAAATATGTATAAGAATATTAATATTCATAATCGTCTCGTGTCCTTACGAGAGATAAGGAGATCAACCAGCTGCACAGGACATATTATAGTGCAGCATTTGCGCAGACAAAAGTGCACTCCATATTCCTTCACTCTCATAACTCGATGGGACGGCAATCCGACACCTNATGTTTGATACATTGAAAGCATTCGATTGACTTAGACACATTGAAGCCAGGCTTGTAAACTGTTTCAAATTCATCTAACCACTTTTCTTGTAAAAAATGTTCTGTTCTGTTTTTTTGGTATTGTTGGTTTTTATAACAAAAATAATATGAAAATGTTTAAGAAATGTAAATTACCTCTTTTACTCCTTGCAGTAAACGCGCTGGCGTGATGATTGTTGTTCAAAGCGTTGCAGTCGATCCTGGTGCAGGAGAAGTCTTGTCCCTTGTTGTCGCAGAGGCATTTGTTGCAGTCCATGCGGAACTCGGTGCCTGGTGTGCAGGTCTTTGCCAGCTCCTACTAGATACATGGCACTGTTATTTGTTACTTCACGTTTGTTTTTAGACTAGATTTGGACCCTTGGGAACTACTCAATACAAATGAGCAATCTAACACTGGAAGAATTTTCTAAATACGTCTAGTATTTAAGAGTAGTGCGTTCAAGCAGACTAACTCTTCAACTTTAGATTATAAGTATAGGTAACTAAATATATTAAAAAGGCTGTATTTCAAATATGTCCTTAAAGGCTCAGATGTAAAACCAGGAACCAGTCGCAAGGTTTCAAGGTGGTATACACAAAAATCACCAAAAGATGTAGATAAAAGTTGAGAACTAATTTGAATTGATAATTTAATTGGGGAATAATAAATTAAATATTGTAAAAAATATTACCGTAGATAACGATCGTACTTTTCTGGTCAAGGTGGCATTCTGAAAAGTAAAATAAATAAAGTCAATAAATACATATTTCACTTAACATCATCGGATTGTCCGTAAGTAATCCATTAACCGTAATGATTATTTTTCAGGACAAATTAAAACAGTTGTTAAAGAGAAAATAGTGAAGGTAAAGAAACGATAAATAAAATAAAACAAAACTCATAATATATTTATTTATCCTCCACCACAAAAAAAAAACAATTATAAGTATAACGAGTAGTAACAGAACCGATACCATATTTATTCAATAGAAGACAAAAGTCCTTTTACCATATTATAAAAGATTTTTTTACAGTGTTTTACCAAATTAAAATAAATATTTTACCATATTATAAAAGTAGGTACCAATCACCAGATTACTTTCAAAGAAATTATATTACTAGACCTTTTTATCTTCAAGTGGTTCTTCACAGGCTCTCCTAGTACAAGCATAGGACTTCCCATCTGGATTGCACCGACACATATTGCAGTCCAACTCAAAGACTTCATTTGGACGACACTCCTTTTTAACGAGGCGAAGATTCTGTTTAATACAACACCATGTAATTAAAATTAAGGAAATATAGTTAAAGGTTTTCTTTCAATAGCAATAAAAAGCAAAATCCATTTCCATAATAAAAGTTAAAAAAGCAAAGCAATGCTAAAAAGAAAACATTCAGTTTGTGATACTAAACAGCTGTTCCCTGCGATCCTACCCGTATCCCGAAAGAACTTCTTCCTGAACCCAGATGAAAAGTCTATTATGTCCTTTCCCGGGCTTTAAATTATCTGTATGCTAAATTTCATTTGAATCAGTTCAATAGTTTTGGCGTTAAAGCCGTACAGATTCAGACAGACTGTTAATTTACGGCCAGTTTCACAGGTTCCAGATAGCTGTCTGACAGATTATGCCATAGAAATGTAGTCAAAATTCAAAACATTTCTATGGCACTATCTTTTAACTTTAGCTGGAACCTGTGAAACTGGCCGCTAAACTTCTAACTTAAGGATTTAGATCATGCTAAAGGTTTTCATCAAATCATACTTCAAGTGGAATTCCTCCGAAGTCGGCCTGGTCTTCTGGCAGGAGAGGCACACAGGCTCTACGGGTGCAATAGTATCCAGTGCCATCTTCGTTGCACCAACAAGTGTTGCAGTCTTTGATGAACATGCGGTTTGCTTCACACACTTTAGATTTTGTTGCGTTTTTAGATGATTTCGTGCTCTAAATGAGATGAAAGTAATGGTGAGATTAGTCACATATGAGATGGCTTTTGCGAAAGTATGTAATTTGCGTCTTCTTTATACGGAATGGATGGATGATACAGTTTCTGTTGTCAACGATAATATTAAAAATCGATATGAAAATGTATAAGCAACTATAACATTATTTTAACTTTCAAATGTAAGGTTTAGAAGTAATTTTTAGAATGACTGACTGATGAAATGACTTGAATGGAACAAAAATGTATGGAGACACAGTAAGTTTATCATCGATATATCCATCGTCTCGGTAAATGCATGAACGCGGATGGTGCATCTATGTATGATCTATGGGCAGTTGGTGGAGAATTGACAACGGCGAGGCATGGAGAGGAAGGATACATGCAAGGGAGCCGATATTTTACTTATGAAGATACAGGTGAAACAAACGTCGGAAACTATAGTAAATAAAATTCTATGTTATACATTAACTTTGGCTTTAATAGTAAAAATGTAACAGGAATCCATGTAGTTTTAGCGAAAGAACACAGCTTTTTTCAGCGTTCACAATTTAAAGACCTTCAGATCGTGGTCTATGTCTCCTGAATATGGTACTGCTGGTTTTATGTCCTGAAAATATGTATAAGAATATTAATATTCATAATCGTCTCGTGTCCTTACGAGAGATAAGGAGATCAACCAGCTGCACAGGACATATTATAGTGCAGCATTTGCGCAGACAAAAGTGCACTCCATATTCCTTCACTCTCATAACTCGATGGGACGGCAATCCGACACCTCAGGTGAGAGATCAGGCGCAGGACCGACATTAACGTGCTCTCCGATGCACGGGTGTATCAATCACCAACTTCCAGACTCCGGATTGCTTTGTGATAGTTTCTAAAACCCTCAAAGTGATTTCGGTCAAACTCGGGAATCGAACCCGAGACTTCGTGCTCAGCACTCGGCAATGCGACAACGAGGTAATAAAAATTTAGTAACATATTAGTGGACATACAAACCTTAAGTTCATGGAACAGTTCCACATCAGCAGGCAAGGGGCACGGCTTGTTAGTACACGAGTAATCAGTGCCAAGCCTATTACAGTGGCAGGTATTGCAACCGATGTAGAACGTGGTGCTAGCGCGGCAGACTGAGTGGCGCTCTATGTGGTCTTGACCCTGAAATAAGATGTTAAGAGTTATTTTAACAACACCTATATCCGTCTCCAAGATACCAGATCTGTTTGTCGGGATTTTTCGAAAGAGTTACCGCGTCCCCGGGGCGTGCAAAGAGCTCCAACAAAGAACAAAGGTGGGATTTAGCCAGTAGAAGTTTGATATCCACCATCCATCCAACACATTAATTCGTTATTTCGATTAAAAAACTGATCGCTCTGTCCCAAATTTTATCTGATCGCTTCAGCTCTTTTGGCGTGCAAGCGTGACATACAAACTACCTCATTTAACAGACTAACATAACCATTAGAGGGTATTTTAACTGTATGTAGCAAGCAGTGTGACAGAGTTTTAACTAAATTCCTTAACTTCGTATTTCTTACACTGACTTTGACATTTTATTTTAGCAACATACTCCACTGAAATACCTACCTCACTTTGCATGAAGACTTCAACTTCTTTATCTTTGTCGGCCTCAGTTTCCAAGCATTCGTTATGTGTGCAAGAGTAGCTGAGTCCATCGCTCGCACATTTGCAAGGGTTGCAGTCCCTCATGAACTCTGCAAGAGGCTTGCAGATGGACCTCTTTAGGATTACCAGGCCGTGGTCCAAATCTAGAAGGTTTTCTATGTCGTAATGATTTTGGTTCTGAAGTTCGAAAAATAAGATGTGTTAAGGTCGTATCAATTGTTGGTGTTTTCGTAAGTAGATATGTAAAAATAAGTAGGTGAATTTGAGCTTTAAGTTTTTGTATTAATTACATGAACATCAATTAACTGTAAATGATGTACTTACCTTGTCGAAAAAGTGTACCCCATCCACCTGAATGTGCTAACTCTCACACACTTGATGTAAAACAAAGATCTCGATGAAAGTCGTATCGAACATCGATGCTAAACAACACTTTCTTGATCCAAAACCGTATCATATTAGTCCATAACTGTTAGCAAGTGCTATATTTGCATTTAATGCTTCACTACTTTGTGGGTGCTTTGGTTAGCTACAATATGATTTTTAAAAATCAATGTAAATGTCGAAATTAATAAAGAAAAATATGGTGGTATATATACTACTGAGCTTTCAAAATATCGGATTATTCACTCGGTTATTCGGAGCGCTAGATAAAACAATTGATAATTACAGGTTTAAGCCAACCCAAAAAACGAGCATGTATGAAAAAATCTGCTCATTTAAAAGCGCTATAACGACCACTGTGTATTCAAAGAGTTATTATTTAAATAATTGTAAAACCAATACAAGAGTATTGGAAACTAATGTTAAAACTGTGTTCACTGATTACAAGTTAGTGACGACTTTACGTATGTCATGTTTGTGAATGAATCTAAACAAGAAACTTACCGGAACGAGAACCGCAGTTTTGATTGACTTTTGATCAGGTTCATCTTTATCACTGGCTACCAATATTTCAGGAGCAACTCCAATACTGTCTGGAAATTAAGAATTAACCAATTAATAATCTAGCAGAGAGAATTAAGTCTGTATATCTGAATTTAACATTTTTTACTTTTGTATTTTTCCAACCCTGAAACGGAAAACCGCGACATCAAATAGTTTACTTCAGAACGATAGAGATGAATGAGAAATATTTAACGAGAAAGTATTTTGTTCGGACATTTGAAAATCGAGAATTCGCTGCAACGTTAGTGGCAAATATATTTAAAATCTGTGAGTAGATCAATGAAGCACAAAATTTTAAACATTATCAACAAATCTTTTCTCGTCAAAGTCAAGGTAAAGAAGATTACCTCTCCGACAAAACTCTAAGGTGCAGAGTCCCAGGCCATTTTCTAGGCAGATGCACTTGTTGCAATCTCTCTGGAACTCAGTGTTTGGCTTGCAGAGGATTGGTTCCGCTGAAATTGTACAAATTGGCAATGTTAGGTCTGCACTACTGATGATGAATGTTGGATCGTGGATATAAGGTTAATGCTTGGCGCAGTCGGTCCGTATATGACCATTGTTGTCACAACAACTTTTTCCGTGCTTCAGAGGGCACGTTTTTATGGTACTGGTAATTATTTGGGTATCTTTGGCAATCACTTTTACAAAGGGGTACCGGGTTGTTCGAATTTCAGTACCCCGGGTTGAGTAGTTGCTTTCAGGCAGAGCTTGTTAAGTGTTTATACCATTCACTAGATAACAAAAAGACGTCAGTCGCTCCATATAAAACACTGGTACTCAGCTGCATTCGTAAGATTAGAAATGATCTCAACATAACATAAAGGCCAAGCAGAAACTCACCAAAAACTTCTTGGTCGCAGTTGGTTTGCTTGAGGCACTCGGCGACGCCGCCGTCCGAACAGCGGCAGTAGTGGCAGTTGCTCTCCCACTCGCTGCCCACTAAGCACTGCGCGTCTGTCACGTCTGGTTTTGATGCTTCTGGAATTCAAACAGCCATCTTTTGATTTTTATTTTGTAGCAACAAAAACAGTTTTGGTGAAGAATGAGTAAATAAGGGGACGTCAATTTCTTTTTCTTCATCAACTGGGAGCTTAGAGACCAAACTATCTTTCCTAGGTTCTTTTTACCTATGGGTACGTAAAACAGATGTTTTGAGGGGTGGAGTTTTATTTATGTTATCCCATACTTTCTTGAAATGAACCCCTCATACCTCATACCTTCTGACTCACGTAGAATTTTAATGCATTGCCTCTTACGCGCTATTCGATCTTACTCACAGGGCAAACGATGTTCGACTTATATGTAATTAAAAGTTATCCCATCCCAGCTTCGGAATAAAAAAGAAAATATAACATACCAGATGTGTTAACTTCTATTTTGTCTTCTGTGCATGCAGGGTCTGTGACACCGGGCGGACATTTTATTGCTGAAATTTAGAAAAAATATATAATCAGTCTCTTGTTTCAAATACGTAACTTACGTAACTCACGTAACTCTTGTCATTTGTAAATTAGGTAAGCCATTCAGTCAAAGAAAGGTCCTTAAGAATCCATTCAATTGGAATAACGATAGATGTAGAAATAGCTGTGATGATTGATTGATGATTAAGGCCCAAGTTAACCGACAACATAAGCGTCCGTTTCTCTTAGAACAACTGTTCACTTTGAAACTTGTTCGTTTGAAAAATTAAACAGTTGTTTTAATAAAACTAACGTTTATGATGTCGGTTTAATTGGGCTTAAGGCGCATATGAGGAATCAAATCCAAAATAAAAGGCGTTAGTGCTTTTGAACTGTAATAAAATTAACATGATCTACAACTATTATATCTAATGACGAAAATAAATTATACATAGTGACTTGCAAGAGACTCGTGAGTCGAAACAGACTCAAAGACGCAGTGCATTTATAATTACTTAATTGACAAATGTCACATTGTAGATGACCATTCCTCATTCCGTAGTTTATTCTGAATCACGCTCTAGCATTATTTTACGACCATTTTTCAAAGGTGCGATAAACTATTGTAAGAGTTCCTAGCTATACGCTTCGGTATACAATAATTTTGAGATTATTATCGTTGGATTTTTTTTCGTTTCATTGTTATGTAAACATTTTGTGATTTGACATTTCGTTTCGCGCCATAAATTATAAAAATGGCGTCGTCACGTGACATGTTTCGGCCGGAGCGCGCCCGGTCGGTCCTCAAGTTGCCCTTTAACCTTCACAATTATTGCAGTTCTATTAATAGCAACAACAATTGGTTTCAATAATTACATGCCGACGATCATCTTTGATGCTTGGTATTACGAAATTATCAGCTGAAATCCTTTCGTGCGGTAATCTGAAAAACTGTCTGAGGCACGGACGTGAAAAAATCGTCCCGGATCCACAACGCAAAACTAAACTCAGCGAACATATGAGGTCCATCTTAATATTATAATAGGCCAGTATTTGTACAATCTAATTTCAATCATGTATACTACAATTGGGTAAAGTTACATACATAAGTATCACCTATAGTCCGGCGTTTACCAAAGTCGAGAAATTTTGGAACAATCAATAGAATTTCGTTATTCAAAAATCTTGTTTCCCCAAGCGAAGAAATTCTATTACGGTTGTATGTTGTTGTATGCGCTCCACTCCGCTTAGGTGGAGTCTCGGCCTATACGGACATACTTTTCTCATTGATTGCACTGCCATTTGTCAAGACATCGACATGGGATTGTAGGATAATTGACTCGGAGATATTAAAAAGCGGTCAAGTGCGAGTTAAAGTCGCGCACCGAGGGTCCCGTACATTGTTCTAACGAAAATGTAAACTCAACTTCTTGACAATATCTGTACGAACAGAGTGCCTATTCCGAGTTTTGCAAGTTAACTTTTTCGATGCGTAAATTAATATACAACTTAATTACGTAGCATTTATTTAAGAACTGTTTATTTAATAAAACTGTCATCGGCTTTTGGTCGTATAATAAACGCGCTCACTCGTGAAATAGTAAACGTTATTAACCGGCAAAATGAATAAAATGAAATATTCATATCAAGTGAAGTAACATACGACTCTTTAATTTAGCTGAGTTACAATTACGTATCGAGAACGTTTACTTGCAAAACTGGGAATCAGCACACAGATGCGCTATGAGTCAAGTGACTTAGGTAAGTAATCCAGAATGCAAAGTAAATTGGCGCGAACTGTATGAAATAACATAATGAAAGTGAACGGATTTTATATTACCTATTCAAAGCAAATGATATCAATTTCTTTGGTAAGCATAGGTCACTTATGCCCAAGAACAGCAACAGTAACACTTTACTATAAATTTTCACGTGCAATTTTCAATTTAAAAAAGACGTTTATTTTGTCAGAAGTAAGTAGGCCTTAGTTATTTGTGTCAAAGAGAATTTCTTTTCCATTACATTGCATGAGCAATGCTATTCTTGTACTATTCATACCGATATGTGTAACCACAATACTAAACCAATTAGTAATAGCTCCTTTATATGACAGCACTGAATCATCGGCGGGTTATCCACAGTTAAATTGACGTTCGATTGGTCAAATTTGACAGATTCGGGTAGGTCGATCGCTGTTGTCTGTACATACACGTTTAATGTTGTTTTTTTAAGGTTCCGTACCCAAAGGGTAAAACGGGACCCTATTACTAAGACTACGTTGTCTGTCTGTCTCCAGGCTGTACTTCATAAACCGTGATAGCTAGAAAGCTGAAATTTTCACAAGTGATGTATTTCCGTTGCCGCTATAACAACAAATACTAAAAAAATATAAAATATACAATATTAAGGGGCTCCCCATACAATAAATTTTGTTATTTTGGTTATTGCAGGTAATAGATACGTTCATTTTTCATAGATACGTAGTACGGAACCCTTTATGTGCGAGTTCAACTCGCACTTGGCCAGTTTTTTCGTTTTACAGCAAAAACTCCTAGATGGGTTTTGATGAAACTTGGCATCTGAATAAATATCCCCTAGGAAACGGGCGATACTGCGGGCAGAAGCTATCTTTTACTAAGTTCAAGTATACGTCCCCATCTTCGCTAAAGGGAAGCCCCGTTATGATAAACAAAATTAATTATAATAGCGTGTTTATTAATTTTGTTTATCTCTATTTATTTTCATAATAATTGATTGATTTCCATGTAACAATTACGTCATTGGTTTACAGTTTTAAAACCAAAATAAGCCTGCTTAATATTAAAAATAAATATGAATTCATCGAAAATCAAATCTATTGGCGCCTTATCTCAAATTTTGTTCATTCGCGGTTTTTCCGTGTACGCGAAATTACCTCGTTTCGAAGAAAACAAAGTTAAAAATAAGTATTTTTTTCTTAAACCCAATAATTATTAAAAATAATTAAAAATGTTGTAGGTAAGTTTGATTTATATATGAATACAGTAACTATGAAACACTACATAATTACTATTATTTTTTTAACACGCTTTTATTAGCTTGGGTTGTTAACACGCTTTTATTAGCTTGGGTTGTATTTATGTATGTATGTATGAATGTAACGGAATCTTTGAGCTTAATTTTCACTGGTGTTTATAAGTCTGATCAACTTGGACCTTTGCATACGTATCAAGGACCGATGACAATGCAATATTTTGATAAGAGTTTCTCATTATCAGGGGGCACGGCAGTGCCCCCGCCAAGTCAAGCAGAAAAAACACAATCAATTTTAGTTGTACTGCAACTAAAAAACTGCAAAACATTCCATTTAAACTAAAAAGTAGAAAATAAATATTATTTTCTACTTTTTAGTTCAGTTAGCAATAAAAGCGTGTTTTTTTAGTTTTTTTAAACTATTATTTATTTTCTTCGATTCTCAAATAAAAATATTTTTATTGAAGTTAAAAATAAAAATATCAACCCAAAACCACTGCTAAGTTCTGTAACTGATTAAAGTCGAATTTGCAGACCTCTGGTGTTGTTATTTTTATCGGTTTACACTTTATTTTGTCGTCCAAACTTCTCGAAAAGCCCATAAAATTCTAATGAGGAATTCAAAAAGCATTTTGCCGAGAGCTTTATTGGGTTTCGCGAATGCGATAAGCAAAATAACCGAAAGGAAATGTCTAATGATTTCTGTGGAATTCATTAGTATAAAGTTATCGCGTTTCATTAATTATATTATAAATAATGACTTCATTCATAGTCTGAACTTATTGGTTTAAGTTCAGCAAGTTATACGAATACAAATGCGACAGATTGTAAAAATGTATGAATGTTTGTTTCTCTTTCACGCAAAAACTACTGGACGGATTTTGATGAAACTTGGCTGTAATATTGCTTATACATCAGAATAATATACAGGCTACTTTTTATCTGGTTACGAGAAGTAGTTCCCTCGGGGCTCCTGCGAGTGAATCTGGGGGAAAATAGCTAGTTATAAATATTTCCTTAATACTTGGGAGAATATTATGGCATTACCCAAAATAATGATACCCCTTTAAATAGAGCAAGACAAGCCACACCGCGGGCGACTACTAGTTAGTAATAAGCTCGATTAGTATGGGAACGGGCACACATTATGTATATTTATGGTGTTATGATTGTAAGGGGACAAGCGCGGCTAATGCCCCCGACTCGCCCGCCCACTTGCAGGTATCTCACACCTGGTACACTCGCGGCCAATGTTATGGGGACACTGCTAATAAATAAACAATTAATTTAATTAAAATTAAAGCTTTTTTTCTATCCACGAAGGATAAAATTATTAAGTTAGCTTTGGAAGCAAAATGAATAAATGGGAATATTATACTTAAGTGTAAAAGTTTTTTAGCGGAAAGACTAACTTGATTGTTATTTGTGTGTTATATTTACACATACGTGCGAATGTAACTATGTCCACCATAATATAATAATACGTAGTCCTAAGAAAGTACCATTAGTACTAGATGTAAACTATCGTCTCGAACAAACTTGAAGTCCTAAATCTAAGCCCGGTACTTTCAAAAACCGTAGTTTTAATAACGTGTCTGTCTGTCGGGCTTTCACGCCAAAACTAATGAGCCGATTCAAATAAAATTTTATACACAGATCTACTTTTGATCCAGGTGCGAGTTGTAGTTCCCTCAGGCTGCAAGAAAAATCGCAGGAAACAGTCTAAAATATACCTCACTCACGTATTCAAACAAAAGCGTTTCTAAAACAAATAATAACAATCTGTCAAGTACATAAACATTACTATCGGAAAGCTCAATACTACTTGAAGTAAAGCTCGTAAGGTATTGTTATCTCCTCTATTTATAGCTCTCCACAAATATAGACCGCTGTATCAGACTTGCCATCTATTTTTAGTCATCCGTTAATTGTATTTGTGAACTTAAACTCGGAGAACGGAGGTAATAAATCATATGGAACTTATCTAGACTTTGATCATGAAGAGAGATTTATGTGTGTGAGTGTGTGTGTGTGTAGGCTAGTTTCTGTCTGCGACTTTCCCTATGAATTAGGTGTGTTTGGATAAGTTTCAGATATCCTATGGTGGCAGATCCTGCGATAGAGAATCCCTGTAAAGGTAATAAATATTTTAATAAATGATACTTACGTTGTACGGATTAAATTAATTCGTTTTATAGTGATTGCGCAAACATAAGATGATGAGTTACCCGGGCGCAAGAAGTAGGTACCTAATAGGTAGGTTCACCGATTATAAGTGTGAAACTATCAATATTTAAAATTTTCAATTTATTGGGCTTTCGAATCTATCGCCTTGACCATGTGAATTAGGTTCAACGACTAATTAATTCTTGATTTTTTGAGAAAGACAAAGTTAACTGCATTCGCAATATACGATACTTCAATTTGACGCAAATTAAAGCTGGGCCATTAAACTTTCCTTGCAGTGTACCCAGGACAACTATATGCGGGGCATGCGCTAAGCAACAGGCAGTCGTCCAACTAACGGTACACCTCTATCGAGATATAAAACCTCCTAATGATTGCAAATTTATACAAAATCCGGTTATATTTTGTTTATTTCGAATATTAAATTTCGTTGTTTACATTTTGTGTCAAATTTTTTGATTATAAATTGTGTGTCCCGTTTTTTTGGTCCGAATTGTAAATTGGATGACATTTGTGCTGTTAATTATTTTCTTATTTTATTTATTGAAATTACGTCAATATTTTGTTAATAATATATATAGGTAGGCATGAAGATCTTCTTAGAATAAAATAGAATAGAATATCATTTTTTTGCTTGAAATATGGTTACAATTATTAAGACTTTGGGAGGATAACCTGTCGCCGATACGTTTAATTAGATTTTATTCTACTGAATCATTTTGCTATTTTCCTATTTCAATTCAAAGAAGAGTCAAACTTATTTACAACAAACTTAACCTTGCTTCGAGCATTCGATAGCAGGATAATAGGATTGTGCATGGAATTCGCGACTCAACCGGGTTGAATTTGATACTTCCTTACAAAATAAATATAGAATATTTTTTTTAATATTTAATGACTATCATTTCGATGTTATAAAGGAATTTAATAAAACCATACTTGGAATAAAGAATATCATTATATTTAAACTTATTTTTTGCGAACTTCTGCCGTTATTTGCACGAAGATTTAATGATAAATCCATATTTATTTATACCATAAATACTTACTCGAGTAGCTGTTGAAGCTTGCTTGATTGATAAATAATTTTAATTTGCCCAAAAGCTCGATAACTTAAAGGGGTATCGTGTTTCCCTGGTCATTACGCTGAGGTAGGCAGTAGGTACAGGTAAAACACTGGTACTCAGCTGCATCTAGTTAGACTGGAAGCCGATTCTAACATAGTTTGGAAAAGGCAAGGCAGAGTAGAAATTCCTCACACGGATAGAATGGGATAGCCTGCCTCGACAAATGGGTAGTCTAACACTGAAACAATTTTTCTTCGGTAAGTATAATCCTGAGATTGGCGCGTTTAAGAGCTCGTGGCTAAGTAAAAGCTGCGCGGATCGATCGATCATAAGGTTAAGCAACGCTTGACGCGGTCGGTCCGTGGATGGGTGACCATCTTTTCACAACGAGTTCTTCCATGTTTCGGAAAGCACGATAAACTGGTGG